>PITA01000009.1:198773-347429 GCA_004023965.1 Spilogale gracilis
CTAGGGTAATCTAGGGAGGGAAACGAAACAACAGAGATTTTGAACACAGAAACAAACTGAGGGACTTGGAGGGAGGGGGGTGGAGGGATGGGAGAGCCTGGTGGTGGGTACTGGGGACACCTAAAGCGGGGAGCACTGGGTGTGGGGAATGGGGAATGAATCTTGAAACACTGGAAAAAAAAATTTAGTAACAATAAAAGAAAAAATCTAAAAAAAAAAAAAAAAACAAAACAGTGTCCTTTAATGCTTACTTTTAGTAAGGCAAAGAGCAGCTCTGTCTGGTGAAAAAGGTTGTTTACTCTGCCAACACACACACACACACACACACACACACACACACAAGCACACACACACAACATACATACAGACCCATACACAGACACATAGTAAGATAAATATTTTAATTCCATCTCTCTTCAATGGAGTCATCCATGACAGGAACACAGAAATGCCCAAGGGTTTGTAGGCTGGCACTGCAGCTACCCTCAATATAAGCAAAAGATTGCAAAGGCAAGATGGCAGACAAAGGGTGACTTCTGGTCCTTAAAGAGGCATTATCATTAAGCTCTAGTACCAAAAGATTGGTAAGCCAGAGTAAGGTTATCGACCTAATTCAGGACAAGTTTTTAGTTTACCCCCTAAGCATAAAGTTTATTACCATCTCCAACCTTATTGTGCTCCCTAATCTGAATAAGCTCTTTGGTGAAAAATCACTGTACAAATAAGGGCATTCTTCTGAAGATAATGCTATGTGTTCACATTCCTGCAAACAGAACATTCTAAGCATATCTCTGCATAAGTTGTATGAGAAGACAGAAATTCTCTCAAAATCTTTCCCAAGAAGCCATTTTTTGGGGGAAAAATAATAATATATTTATATATTTTATATATAATTATTTATATATATCTGAAAAGTTAAATGAAGCATATAAGTTTTCTAAGTATTTATTCCAGCCTAATACTAATATTATTTTTCAAAGAAAACACATATAAATAATGCTATCAAAATAAATATCATACACAAGGAAAATTTAGACAAATTAAGAAAAGACGGTCCCCAAAATTCTATTAAAGACCATTCACAGTGACAATATGGAACTCTGAAATTATATTACATCATAGTATATAAAACGTATATAAACGTATTTAAAATTACTCTTCCTTAATACCGCACCAAATTTTTCTACTATTTTGCTGAAACTTTCCCTGTCCTATTTACAGTAACAAAGCCAAGAAGAAATCGAAGTCATCCACGTCATGAGTTGTCACTTTAGGCAGCTAACATCTGTATTCTGCACAGTCTGTTGTCATAGTTAAACACTGCTTTGTTCTTTGACCATGGGCCAATGGTACCTGCAGCATTCAACATTCTCCAAATTACACTTCTCTTTTTTTAAAGGTTTTATTTATTTATTGAGAGACATAGAGATAGATACATATTTATTTGAGAGAGATAGATTTGAGTGAGAGAGAGCATGAGCAGGGGAAGGGCAGAGGGACAGGGAGAGGGAGAATCAGGTTCCCCACTGAGCAGGGAACCCAATACAGGGCTCAGTCCAAGGGAACTGGGATCATGACCTGAGCCAAAGGAAGATGCTTAACCAACTGAGCCACCTAGGCGTCCCCTTCCAAATTACACTTTTAATATATCCCATATTGCAGCCTAAAATATCTATTATCACTCCTAAGATATTCCAAATCACACATAAACACTCAAATATTAAAAAAATGAGTCACTGCATCTACAACTTTAGTAACTCCTGAATGATAAAACCAGTAAGAACAAGTCGTTGAATCAAACCACCTAGTGAAAACACTGATAAGAAACAAATTCTGGGGCGCCTGGGTGGCTAAGTGGGTTAAAGCCTCTGCCTTCAGCTCAGGTCATGATCTCAGGGTCCTGGGATCAAGGCCTCATTGGGCTCTCTGCTCAGCAGGGAGCCTGTTTCCTCTTCTCTCTCTGCCTGCCTCTCTGCCTACTTGTGATCTCTCTCTGTCAAATAAATAAATAAAATCTTTAACGAAAAAAAAGAAAAAAGAAACAAATTCTGGTCTCAGGAAAATTTTTCAGCCCTAAGCAAATTTTAAAAACAATCAGAATTTGGGACCTAACTTCCCTGGTCTCTACGTGGAGAAATTGTCTTTATTTAAAAGATCCTAGGAAAGAAACCAGCGACTATCCAAACAAACATCTCTTCAGAACATACCATTTAAGTTGTTACCTCCATCTACATCTAAGAGTTTAGGGAGACAGTATTCATTTTACTATATTTATTAAACGCCTGCTATATTGTAAGCATTTAATAAATATACTGTGCTTAACCCTATGAAATAATGAAGCCCGCATGGATCTTGTGGTTTAATCAAGAAGACAAGACATGCATATTAATCAGAGCATAGAACAATATATGATAACTCAATGGTATAAAATGTCAGCAGGTTTGGAAGTTGTGGGTAACAGTTCATACTGGGAAGATTAAGGAAACTTTATAAATAAAAGTGCCACTTGAGCTACATAACCTAACTGGAGAAAATGTGAGTGGTAAGTACTCTAGATGGAAAAAATTTTAAAAAGGTATGGAGGTGGAAAAGTAGACTCTCTAGAAGAAAAAAGTCATGTGGCTCAAGCTTAGGATACTCAAAGCAGAGGAGGGAAGGAAAATCCTACCTAAGAAGAAAGTCTGAGGAGTACTGGTGAGGAAACCATTGTTAGCTCTCAGCATCAGTAAAGAACTAGGAAAAAGTACTGACTTTTTTAAAAATGACTTAGACTTCAGGGAAAATAAGAGGAACTGCCTTCATTACCCCTAGCCACATCCATTATCATTATTATTTTTAATCCAGGGTAATAGAATTATTTAAAGGATTGAAGATGATAGCCAGAGTCTCTAACTCTCAAGATGCCTTCCTTACCTACCAGAAGCACAACCCAAGGGATTACCTGTGTCTGAGCTGGAATCCCACCAAGGACAATCACAGGTTTCTCAATCTCCTCAATGCATAGTCTCCAAAACCACTCTCCATACAAAATCAATGGCAAAATGCAACTTACTTAAATTTAATAAGAATTTAATACACAATACAGTGTATTGTTTGTTAATGCTGAACCTTCCTATTTTCACATACTTTCAATAATTTGTTAAGTTACACCTAAACTTGATGGTAAATCTTAAGATTAAGGGTATCTTGAATGAGTTTCTTCTAGATAAAACCACACTGTAAGAATGCAATACCCCATACGTTGCTTATTCTTTTGTTCTACTCTCTCTCTCTCTCCCCAAAGGTCAAATCAGCTTAGATTTCTAAAGCAGGATTCCTGATAACAAAAGGGCAGTTGAAGGTGAAAGGTAGAACAAAACCAAGTGTACAACTCATGTAACTTTCCACTTCAAAATGAAATGGAAAATTACACTTGGCTTTATTCCATTTTTCCAATTTTTATGCAGGTATTAAAAATATCACTCTCCTAAATCACATTTTCACCTCTTGGTAGGTTAAAGTTTAATTTTACATTTCTATTAAACTTATCCACATTTTTAGTACTTTAATGAAATCATTCAAAGAACTAAAAAAATCCTACTAGCTTTACATATAGATTTATCTGTTTTGATATAGAAGTAATGACATTTTAAGAGTACTTAGTAACTTCTGCAAAATCAATTCAGAGAAGCAGCTTTAAAAAGGAAGGAATAATTTGAAGATGAAGGGAAAGAATTTTCTTATAGGTCATTGGTTTGCTCTGTAACTTGGATTAAACAAAATTAATATAACCAATGACTCTTCCTCTGGGAAAGGCTTTTTTTTTTTTTTTTTTTTGAAGAAAAGTTATTAAATAAGCAGCAACAGAAAAAAAATCATTCTAAATTTCAAGAGTCACTTGACTGGGACTGTGGAATTCATAGCATTGATACTAAAATATTATTGGAAAAATCTTATCACCTTTGGCATATTTAATAGATAACTGAGTGATGAACGAAGTATTTTGTCAAAGAAATAATCAACAAGTACATATACAACAGAGGGTATCAATGACAGAAGAAGAAAAGAAACTCCTGCTCTTTCATTTGCTGTGTCGTACCTTCCATGAACAGTAGTCGATTTGATAATATCCCCAGGTAGCACCACTGAGAGTTCAATATCTTTATCTATTGTGTTTTCTTTCTGTTCCATGATGCAAGCAGAAGATTCCACAGTATCATCAACTGAAGAGGCATCCAGACATCTGGTCTCAGCTGGAGGAAGTGGTGCCTTGGCTTTTGGTTTTCTCCTTAAATAAAACAAAACACAGAAAATAAAATGTATCTTTTTTTTTTTAATTTTTTTATTTATTTATTTGACAGAGAGAAGCACAGCTAGAGAGGGAACACAAGCAGAGGGACCGAGAGAGGGAGAAGCAGGCTTCCTGCCGAGCAGGAAGCCCGATGTGGGGCTTGATCCCGGGTCTCCAGGATCATGACCTGAGCCGAAAGCAGTTGCTTAACCAACTGAGCCACCCAGGCGCCCCGAAATGTATCTATTTTTAAAGTAACTTTCTAATATGATCTAACTTAATAAAAACACAATATGTGTGTGCATGTTTTTCACATCCAGGAAACAATGCACCAAAATGTGTACTGCTTATTGGAGATGTTGGAATTAAGGGGTTCTTTTTTTTTGGGGGGGGCTTCTTTAATTGGCATTTTCTTTTGCTTTCAACAATATGACTACATTATTTGGTAATAAAAATATGATAACAAATAAATTTGATAATCACCTCCATTAAGATCAATTGATGTTTTAATTATAGTGAAGAAAAAGTGTAACACTTTGATGAGATAAATTATAAAAATCCTTACTGTGTCAGGATAGAGATAAGCATCTCATTTCCACACCTCATAACAGCTCTTAGCTATGTGCCTTTCATTCCATTTGTTTCTAATCTGGTGTGTTCTGCCTCTCTATCCAGACAACCCCAACCTACTCTTCGAGGTCTAGCTGAAACCACCCTCTGCTAACCCCTCAATATACAGAGTCTCCCCCTATATAGCATATACAACAGATTCCATAAATTTAATATTTTTTCCACTTTCTTCCTGGGTACCAGTTTCCTCTCTGCCTACATTTGTAACTCCTTCAAGAAAGAAGCATGCTATATTTCCCATTGCACTAAGCAATGAACAATGAACTGTGATTGGTTATTTGATAAAATATATTTCTGCTTCAGTGAAAAAAATCTATAAATAATTACTCTAATAAATGTTTCTGTGTCCCTAGAGCAATCTCTTAATCTATTTATAACAGAAATAGGTAGTAGACATCCTGAAAAAATTCACATAGGCCAATTCAATGACTTGATGGGTTGAGAAAAACAAAAATAAAGTATCTACTAGTAATGACATATACCTATTTTTTAAGTAATGCAAATTAAAGCTTTTGAAAATGTTGCCTTTATGAAAAACTAATTGATTTTCGAAGAACTACCACTACTTCCCAGAAAAATATAAAGTTTAATTCTCCCCTCTCGCCATTTCCTAAAACAGTAAAAAAACAAACAAGATAAAAGGGCTTCTTTGTAAGTAAATAAGTAACGTCCATCCATTTATCATTTTCAAATTTAAGATCTCATAAATCCAAGCACCTCTATGCATTTGACAGCATGAAAAGCAGAGACAAGTTTCCTACATTGTACATTAATTTTCTAAAATAATAGGCCTTCAATTCTTAACAGTATTTTAATTGCAGAAATATAATGCACTTGATGGGCGCCTAGGTGGCTCAGAGGGCTAAGTCTCTGCCTTCGGCTAGGGTCATGATCTCAGGGTCCTGGGATCGAGGCCCGCATTGGGCTCTCTGCTCAGCAGGGAGCCTGCTTCCTCCTCTCTCTCTGCCTACTTGTGATGTCTCTCTCTGTCAAATAAATAAATAAAATTTTTTAAAAAAAGAAATATAATGCACTTGAGAAAATATTTTGTGCTAGTGACAAAAATGAATTTTTAAAAGTGTTATGATAAGTACATTTCTAAAATCTATATAAAGAAAAACTCTATCCTGTTTCAAAATGTTTTTAATATGTAGAAATTAATATTCATGTACTCAACATACAATTAACCTGTAACAGATAATTATGTACAGTTCAGCCAAACACTAGGGATGTAAAAATGGAAGACCCAGTTCCTACTCCAAAAGAGTTCAAACCTCCAACGGACTGATAGATATATACAAAATCATGATAAAGTTTGATGATTGCTTTAATGTAGGTACAGAGATGATACAGCTAAAGCTCATAGAAAGAGAAACTTTCCTAGGAACTCAGGAATGTCTTACAGATGGGAAACATGAGTTCAGTTTAGGGAAATAAATAGAAACTCACAGGAAAAAACAGTTAATAATTAATATTTCCAGCATAGGACATCAAATGGAGCCATGAAAGAAACTGCTACATCACAGAATTGAACAGTTTGGTAAAAATGCACAGAAAAGTCAAAGGAGATAAGAAATCAGTGAATCAATTTTTTAAAACATTGATAAATAGGAGAATTCAGTAAAGCAGCTGGGTATATAAACACACAAAAGTTCATGGCCTATATAAACAAAAGCAAAACTAGTCCAAAAGTATAATGAAAAAAACCTTATTTTACAATAGCAACAAAAATGAATCTTAAAAATTGATATATATAACAAGAATTTTGCAAAATCTGTAGGAAGAAAATTTTAAACACCAAATATTCGCCTTGGATCTCTCCCTTCAAATCCCAATTTGTAAATCCAACTCCTACTCGACATCTGGAGTCAGATGACTAACTGGAATCTCCAACTTAATTTAAATTCCAATTCCTCTTCCCAGCTCCTCCAAACCAAATCCCTTTCTCTCCAAGTCTTCCCATCTCTGTAAACCACAGTCCTTCCAGTTGCTTAAGCCAAAAAGCCACCCTCACACACATTGCTGCCATCCAATCCATCGACAACTTCTGTCAGCTCTACATGATAGACTGGTGTTCTACCGACAATGTTCACCAAACCCCTCTCTGTTCAAGCTGCTAAGCAGCCTCCCAGCTCCCAGCATTGCCGCTTTACATTCTCTTCTCAACACAGCTGCTGGAGTGATCCTCTGAAACTGTAAGTCAGATCACCACTCTTCCTCTTATTACCCTCCAATGACTTCTGACTTCACCGAGAGTAAGATCTAGAGTCCTAAAATTTGTCCTCTCTTAGCTTCTGGTCTCTCCAATTTCCTCTCTCCCTGTGGTCATGGCCCTCCACTACTGTGACTCTTGCCGTTCCCTGAACACACCTAGAATAATCCATCCCCCCCCCCTTTTTTTTATACTCCTAGAACTTTCCTGACTCAAGATCCTCACAGGGTCTAACTTTAAGACAGTACCTCTAAGTACTTTAGTTTTTGCCTTAGGACTTATCAGCAGCTAACATACTTGTTTATCATGTCTAATTCCATTAAAGAATAATTAATGACATATCAATAGGGACTGCCCTGTGTCACACATATTTGCAAATGCATAGAATGTCTGGAACAATGCCTGCCATATAGCACTCATATTTACTGAATGAATGAATGCTTACATCAGTGAGTATTTCACACAAAAGAAGAGGTACCTATGTATATAACTGGGAAGAAAAAGTTTGTCTCACCAAGGAAGAGAATGAATTTTTTACATCAGAATTACTTGTTGGATTTTAGACACTGACTATATTTTATTTTTAAGATAATAAGTACTGAAAAATACATAGGAATGTGTTAGCAGGATATAACTAGGAAGCAGGGCATTGAGAGTTTCATCAGGAAGGCTGAAGGGAAGCCCAAGGGCCACAGGCAGGGCAGGAAAGCAGCAGGAAACAACTATGTTCCCAGCAGTTTTGACTTTAAGAGTGGCAGTGCTGGGGTCTGACAGACACCTTCTGCTGTTGCCATCCCCCTTCTAGCCCCAGCTTTCATCATGCCAGGTACTTTCTCATCTCCAAATGTGGCCCATCCCAATCTCCATTTGAAAGCCCTCCCCATCCTCTTTATCTTTCCAAATATTCTTTATCCTTCAAGGTCCAAATTGAGTCACAATTCCTTCAGGCGTCTTTCTTCTCTATTGTACACCACAATGAGCTCTGATTAACAGTTTTAATGTTCTGTGTATGTGTGACTCTTATTTCTTAAAGTATTTTGAGTCTGTGATGAAAATTCATCTTAAATCACTAAAGCCTATTTAAAAAGGAAGAGCAGAACAAAGCTCTAACTGGAATATTATTTTACATGGAACTTCTATTAAGAACATCCTAAAATTTCCTATCATTCAAATAACAAAGTATTTGTCACCTTTAGTCATGATAATTGAAAAGCATATTGGTCATCAGACCAATCTTTCTAGGGTGAACTAGAAATCCAACTGGGATAGTTGTAATGTCTAAGTAATGAAATAATGAATACAAAGGAAAAATTAAGTGTCATAAAATAGATGAGAACCTTAAAAATTCAGAGCAATGAGAGCATGTTGAAGCCAGCTTTGTGGGGGTGGGAATGTATACTTCAAAGACAAGAGATATGTGACTCATTCTTGAAAGAAAAGTAGATTTACCCTGGCAGAGCCTGTAGAATCATTTATATGTTGGTTCTCTATTATGATCCATTTACATTAAATCTGGCAATGTGTCTGCAAATTAAAGTTTGCTTACCACATAATTTAGTCTAGCAAGAAGAATACTGGGTAGAGAACTGGATTTAGTCTGAATCCTGACAAGCTTTTAGCCTTTTACTCACCAGCAAAATATTTAAGATACCTTTTACCTACTCAAGTTTCTTCTAATGCTCTTTATTTTTTTATTGGGATGCTGTGAGGCAATAATAAAATTAAATGTCACCCAAAGCCAAAGATACAGTGAAAATATTATAACTTAATCCAGGTGTAGAAAATTCTGGTAATACCAAAAAAAAAAGACACATCAACATGCAATAGCAATTATAATTTACTGCTTAAGAATAGTAGCTTTTATTAATATTTTTATTTTTTATTTTTTTAATTTATTTCTTATTTTTTATTAATATTTTTAAATCACAGTAAATGTCATTGAAGTCCCCCCATCCCTTTTATTTATTTATTTTTAGGATTTTTATTTATTTAAGAGAGAGAAAGAGAAAGAGCATGAGAGGAGGAGGGTCAGAGGGAGAAGCAAGCAAACACACACACACACATACACACACCCCTACACCCCCACCCCCATACAGCAGGTAGCCCAACGTGGGACTTGATCTCCGGACTCCAGGATCATGACCTGAGCCAAAGGCAGTTGCTCAACCGAGCCACCTAGGCGCCCCATCCCTTTTATTTTTTAAAATCTTTATTTATTTGAGAGAGCAGGAGCAGGGCCTGGCAGGGAAGGGGTGGTGCCCATGGATAAGTAGACTCCTGCTGAAGGAATACCTTGTCACAGGGCTCGATCCATGGACCCTGAGCCTGAAATCATGACCTGAGCCCAAGGTAGATGCTTACCCACCTGAGTCACCCAGGCCCCCCGCACAGGCACCCTATTCTATCCCTTTGAGATAGGCATGTTTGAGCCAGTTTTTCTACCCAGGGGATTTTCACATAAGCTCTTCTTTGCCAGTGGCCTAGTTTGACTATCAATTTTCACTCTATAGAGGCAGCTACCTGTAACAGAAAACGATAGCAAATTTCACACAAGGGTGATGGAGGGGAAGTTATACTGAAAAGATAAAGAAAACACCTCTAGGTCTGGAAAAAAATTCACTAACCGAGGCTTAAGAATAACAAGACGTAACACCACAAATGAATATGGTGAATTGAGTTGTATTATGTACATCTATACCATCATTTACAATTGGTTTACATATGAATGCATGTTTCTGTTTGAAGTACATAACTGTTTTTCTCCCTCAGCTAGAGGTCTAATTGCTATACAAAAACTGCACATAATTAATGTATGCAATTTGGTAAGTTTGTACATATGCATAAACTCATGTCGCCATCACCACAATCAAGGTAATAAACATATATATCACCCCCCGAAAAATATTGCTTTATTCACTAAAATTATCTCAATATTATATTCAATTTCCATAATGAAAATTAAGGTACAATTTCACACTATGCAATAACATTTTTAAAAATAGCAAAACATAATTTTAACACAGAATTCAATAGGTGTCCTATTACTACTGGCTGGTTCTTTTTATCACTTGATTTACAAAGCACTTCAAAATCATGTGCCTTTGGGGTGCCTGGGTGGCTCAGTTGTTGGGCATCTGCATTCCGTTCAGGTCATGGTCCCAGAGTCCTTGGACTGAGCCTCACATTGGGCTCCCTGCTCAGCAGGAGGCCTGCTTCTCCCTCTCTCACTCCCCCTGCTTGTGTTTCCTCTCTGGCTGTGTTTCTCTCTGTCAAATAAATAAATAAAATCTTTTTTTAAAAATGCACCTTTTTAAAAGTTTTATGTATTTATTTGAGACACACACACACACACAGAGAATAAGTGGTGGAGGGGCAGAGGGGGAAGGAGAAAGAGAATCTTAAGCAGGCTCAACCCCCAGCTTGGAGCCCCGCATCAGTCTCTGATTGAGATCATAACCTGAGCCTAAATCAAGAGTCAGCTGCTCAACCAACCGAGCCACCCAGGTGTCCCTCATGTGTCCACTGTAAACATTATCCCATCTCTGCCAATATTAATATCCTTAAAATAAATGAAAAGAAGCAATAAATGAGAAGCTCAGCTAAACAACAGAAATCTACTCAAATACTTGTGTAGTTTGAACAAAAAAAGCTTTAAATTATATTTGAGATATATGTACATCTGTAAGAAGTGACTCAAGTCCAGTGGGATCTCACGTGTTTGCTGTATTTATACAGCATTCCTATAGATTCATTTGGGGAAGTACTATACGAAATACAGCTTCACTATTAAAGACAAAAATATAAAAGTGGAATAACAAGTCTTAAAACAACAATAGGCTTTTTGCATATTACATTTTAATGAACAAGCCACCCTCTCTCAGTATAGAGGGCCCCCAAACATAAGATATAAGATGATGGTAAGTGTTGGTGAGGCAGCCCTTCAAAATAACTGGCCATGTTTGGTAGCCCCTAAACCATGCATTTCAGCTACAAATTACAGACCAATTCCTCAAAGCAATTTCTTAGTGTCTCTCTGTATTTAATGAAGTAAGAGGAGACTGTATTCAGTAAAAATCTATTCCAATGGTGGGCATAACATAGTGCTATAGGCTTGAGAGAATGCAATTAAGAACAAAAGGTCCCTTTTCTTGATGAGCTTTTATGAAGTAGAATACAGCAAAGTGGCCTTAAAAGATAAGCAATAAATGCAACAAAGGGAGGCCCAAAAAATTATATAACTCTTAATAGACATTTCTCTTGTCAAGGTCACCAATCACCTATGTATGTCCAAACCTAAAAGACAATTACCTGAGTCATCTCAGTTACAGTAAGTAAGTTCCTAAGTTCCAATAAGGACATGTTTCATAGCTGGGCAACAACTGTGCTTGGAATTCTTTTCCCTCAGCTTCTTTGTGTGACAACACAATCTCTATGTTCTTCTTCCTTCACTGTCACTCCTCAATCACAATGTCCTCATCTCCCTGCCCAGGCTCCTTCTCTGCCCCTTTCTCTTTCTACAACTCTCACCTCCAGATGATTTCATCAAACTCCAAGGTCTTAACTATCATCTGTAAGCTGATGACTCTCAAATTCACTTCCTCAACTCTGACCTGTTTATTAAACTCTGATTTATATGCCCAGTAATCTCATGGTCATCTTCATTTGGATGTCCAAGACGTATCTCATAACCCAGACTCTGGATTCTCCTCTCCCTCAGATCCCCATTCTCATCCAAATCTCCCCCTCTACTCCCCATGCCTATAAATGACACCACACTAAACATCCCATTAACTCAAAGCAAAAGTCCTGGGTATATTTTGATTCCTCTCTGTCACTATCTTCTACTTCCAAGCCACTATCAAGTCCTGTGAGCTCGTAACTCTAAAACACATGCCAAATCTGTGTACTTACCATCAGCTTCTCTATTACCACCCCGGCAAATAAAGCATCATCTCTTGTTTGGGCTGTTGCAATACCTCTGACTGGTCTCTCCTGTTTTTCCTCTTGTGCCTTAAAATTGATTCTCTGCAGTAGTCAGAGGAGTGATCTTTTAAATATATAAATCTGACACTTCGCATCTATGATTCTCCACTGGTCTCCAAATGCACTAAGACTAAAACCCAAATTCCTACCCATGGCATACAAAGCCCTAGATGAGCCGTCCTGGTGGCTGTCCAGGTGTGATTTCAGAGCAGCAGCACCAGGGACCCTGATAAAAACGTGCATTTTCAGGCCTTCACCCAGACCTACATAAACAGAAACACTGGGCATGGAGTCTTAACCAATTTGCATTTGACAACTCCCAAGTTATTCTGATGCCTGGGAGTCTCCCAAAGCACTGACCTAGCCTCTTCAAACCTCTGAGCTCCCCTCAGGTTACTCTGTTTCAGCCTCCTGTGTAATTGACACTAGCATCCTTTCCCTTCCTCAGATACACCAAACCCTTCATCTCTGAAGACTTACACAGCTGACACCTCTATCCAGAGTGCTTTTAACCTCAGAACTTCAAAGTGCCTGCTCCCTGACCTCATTCAGACTACAGATCAAATGTTTCCCCCAATAGGTATATTCTTTGACCACACAAAAGAGGTGCCAATGCCGATCTCCACCCATCCCTCCCTATTCTGCACAGATCTGTTTTGTACTTATCACATTTATTACTATCTGATATCATCCTCTTCATTCATGTATTCACTTGCTTATTATTTGAGGTCAGCCTCTAGAATGAAAACTCCATGATAGCTGGGACCTGGCCTTTCTCATTCTCTGCTAGAATGCTGAGTGCTGCAAGACAGGGTGGTCTATAAATGTTTGTTGGTTTAACTGGAAAGAAAAGAGAAGAGGGAGGGTTATATCAGTTCCATGCGTTCACAAGAAAATGCGAGCTTGGTGGGTTGCCGAGAATCAAATATTTTGTGACCAGTCAGAGCTAGAAGTTCAAAGAGACCAACATAGGTAAAAGTATTCAACCCTCAGGAAGATTATAAATCTTCTGCCTCTTGGAGCAGGGGCGGGGGGGCAAGATAAAGAATTAAATTGGAACAGTCTGAATTCCATATTGAAAAGAAACCTCTATTTTGCCCACATCTTCAGTAACTTGGTAGGGGTCAGAATTAAAATGTTCTAGCTATAGCTTAACATGATCAGTGAGGACCATGATTAATAATGAGGAAAGAATAACTTACTGGAACTCCTCTCTTGGATACATTTGGTATAATATACCAAATAAAGAGGCAAAGGTATTCTTCACAGCAAAGTCAGCACTTACTAAATGCTAGTGCCTTCATGTCCTCAAAATGCCTCCAACAGACACAAAAGAAAAATAAAATAGCTTCATCCTATTTTATTACCACATCATCAAGAACAGATAACACTTGAGTGCTGATTCAGTGGTAGAAATTGCCCTAGATAATTTACATCTACTAACTCACTCTCTATCCCATATATGGTAAGTGTGCCCACATCATATTCCAGATGAGAAAACTGGTGGGCCACGTGTTAAAGAACTTAGCTATCAGTGCTGGAATGAAGTTCTAAAAACCCAAGTTGTTGGATTCTAAAGCCAGTGCTCTTAACTATTATACTATATCACCCGTTGGGAGCTGAAACTATCATACAAAATAACAACAAAAAATAAATGAGCAAAAGCCAAGCAGTAGAGAAGAAAAAAAAAAAAAAAGTGAGCCGTTACTGAATATCTACTGCTAAGCACTGGGCAGGAGACATTTTTGCTACATTTAATCTCATGAGGCAGTTGTCATTGCCATTTAACTGGGGTTTACAAAGGTTAAGAAACTTACTCTAAAGCACACAGAACACTGTACCAAACTCTCACAATAACATTAACAAGGGCCATCTAAATAACCCCTGATATTTAAATAGGAATGCAGATGCAACATGTGCAAATGCCCACTCATACCACCAGAGACTGCTACTTCCCCAGATGGAGTAATGGACATCATGTACTGGGAATCAAAAAGCATGGGAGGGCCCTAAATGGCTACTTCTGTCACCTCAAGTTAATCATTTCTCTGGCCCCGCATTCCTTCATTTACAAAATAAAGGTATCAAAACCAAAAGATCTCAGGTCCCTCTCCACAGCTAACACAGAGAAGTTTGTGCATTATAATGTTTAGGGACTAAAAATGGCAGCCCAGATATCTTACACCTGAGGGCAGGGTACATTTTTGCACGCCATCTACCCTGCATACTACAGTAGTATTATTGGTCACCAAAATGGAGAAGGAAAGGAAACTTTCTGCGATAACTGACAAATAACATTTGATTGAAAGAGGCATGGCCAGAAACCCCATGCCCGGGGAGCTCTTCCTATCCTGCGAACACTCTGGTCCTGGTCAGGAAAGGGTCTCTCGCCTCTGAGCTCACAGGAAATAGTTCCATTTCCAAGTGCCTCTCTCTGTCTTGGCATACACACTAGGAAAAAATGATGAACATAGTGACAAACTCAAAAAACAGTTTGAAAAGCCTTTGGTTTCAGTCTCCCACACTCAATGCTTTTACATTTCAACACTCAGAATAAGGTACCTACCACAAGTCATTCATCACTTCAATGTTCTTGTACCCACTGCTCCTCCACTCAAATCTGATCAATAAGCCAAACACGGTAACTATATCCTGGGTTTCCATCACCCTAGATTTCTTTCCTTCTCCCGGAACACACACACAAAGGGCACTGATTTCTATTCTCTTAATTTCCACTTTCCTGTTCCTTCCAAGTATCATTTTATTTCCCTCCTTCCTTCTGCAGCCAAACTTCCAGAACTCTACTACCTAATATGATAGCTACATAGCTATTGAGCACTTGAAACACAACTAGTATGACTGAGGGATTATACTTTTAGCTCCATTTAATTTATACTTTAAAACCGATACTTGATTCAGTTGTTGGAAAATATTTAATATATTTGGAACAGCTTAAGTGTGTGGATCTACTTTTTAACTATAAATTTTATGGCAACTAAATACAGATCAAGTTCTTTGAATTAAAATATACCATCTGGGGTGCCTGAGTGGCTCAGTGGGTTGGGCATCTAGCTTCAGGTCATGATCCCCGGGTCCTGGGGTTAAGTTTCATGCTCCCTGCTCAGTGGGAAGCCTGCTTCTCCTAACCCTCCCCCTTGCTCATGCTCCCTCGCTCGCTCTCGCTCTGGTAAATAAAATCTTTAAAAAAAAAAAATAGAAAAGAAAATACACCATCTGAATGAAGATGTGCTGTGAGTGTAAAACACACACTGCATTCTGTAGGCTAAGTACAAAAACACTAAATATCTATTGGCATTTTATATCGATTACATATTAATTTTTTTCATACTATGTTCAGTGAAATATACTACTGTGATGGAGAGCCTCTAAGGTGGCCCTCAGGAACCCTGGCTCCTTGTGAAATCCCCTGTCATTGAAAGTGGGTTAGATTTAGTGATTCATGTTCAGTGAATAGAATGCGGCAAAGGCGGTCATGTCTGAGATTAGGTTACCGAAAGACCATGGTGTGAGTTTTAGACACTCTCACTCGCTCTAAGGGAAGCCCGCTACCATGTGTGTGAGCTTCCCTTTGTCTCTGGCCAACAGCTAACACAGACTTGCAGCCCGCCACTAGTCATGACCGTGAGCCTGAAAGCTGATACCAGCTTGATTACAGCCTCACCACCCTAACCAACAATCTAGAGAAGTAGAATTCTAAATAAACCCTCCATCTCAGTTCCAGCATTAGGACTAACAAACAAACCCACTATGTTCAAAGCACCCACTGCTCATGCCATGCACAAAGAGGACATTCTCTCTGCAATCAACCAGTGAAAACCCTCTCTTTGGATGCCTTTTCTTTCAAGAACCTTTCTTGTTTTACATATGGAAGTTCTTCCACTTTAAAATCTTTCAGTATCTTGTTTATATGTATAGTAGGACAATTGTATAGATAGGTCCTTTTGTTCAATAAGTGGCTGTGATGAGCTATCATACCCAGCACACTACATATTTGAAGTGTGCTAAATCCAAAGAAGTTTTCCCTTCAGCACTAATAGTATGGTAGAAAGAAGAAAGAGAAAGACAAACAACTAATTACAGGAGAGGAATAAAGTCCCCCAGGCTGCCTTAGGTCTTACATCACAGTTCTCAGTGTACCCCCCACTTATCTACCAGAAAAGATTTTTGAAGCAGAAATCATGAATATAATTTTTTGTATTTTAATACATCAACTTTTTCTTAAGGAATGAACAATTCAACTATAGTTTTCATTTGGCTTATCATATTTATTATATTTTATTTTTATATTTAGGAAGATCTCAATCACTGACTATGACAAATCTTAAAAGTAGTCTAAAAGTTTTGTAAAATTTTGTAATCACTTTTCCAAACCTAAACCTCTATAAAATTTTTGCTTCCTTTCATCAATAAGGAAATTCCTTATGAAAGACAAGAAAGCCTAAATCTCCCTTGATATTTTCACTGAGTTATAATACAGAAAAATGAACAGATATAAGTGAATATATTCTTTTTTTTTTTTTTAAGATTTTATTTATTTGACAGAAACACAGCCAGAGAAGGAACACAAGCAGGGGGAGTGAGAGAGGGAGAAGCAGACTTCCCGCCAAGCAGGGAGCCCGATGTGGGACTCGATCCCCGGGTCACCGGGATCATGACCTGAGCCGAAGGCAGTCGCTTAACCAACTGAGCCACCCAGGTGTCCCAGTGAATATATTCTTATTCAGATACACACACTCAAGGAGCTATCAAAGACAAATACCAGAAAAATGTATCTATAAATTAAAAATTAAATATTTAACTTCTCAACTGTTCCAAAATTGTCACTGCAATTTCAGTTGACTCTGGGCTTTTCTAAATATCTAACAGGGATGTTTGTTTTATGCGAAGTTAAGAAAATCAAACATCAACAAGCGGTAGGTAGAAATGCACATATCAAAGGAGGAGATAAAAATTCATCAAAACAAATGAGCAAAGTTGAAAAACAGACCTGAAAGCAATATAAACAATGAGTAACAGGACGGTCAATATTTAGTGGGCACCCACTGAGTGCTCAGTGCTATAGAAAGAAACTGGGTAAAGAAATACAAGGAGGTCCTCAGATACCAGTAGCTTAAAAACAAAATGAGTCCAACCGAAGAATTTAAAAAATAACCTAAAAGGATGTTACAAAAGAAAAACTAAATTAACTGAATGCCTGGCTAGCTCCAGGAACTAAATTTATTTAACAAATAATTTCCCTCAAAAACAAACTGAAACTCTAAAACCACGCCCCAGTGTTCCCTTACTGCTCCATTTACTCTATGCATAGGGAGCTCTCTGCCTAGTATACTGTAATAAATGTCAGGAACAACCAGGCTCAGTATCATCTACTGAAAGCTTCCTCTGAACTTTGTAATTATTGCCTTGCAGGCAATGTATAAAGGACAATCAATGCAGTTTATGAAAATAAGTCTGAAAAGGTAATAAAAATGAGATTGATATTACAGTCTAAAAATTAAAAAAATGTTTAACAAAAACATGGGGACAGAGAATTATGCAACACCTCTTGGACCTCCTTTTTCTTTGCCACATAAAAATTAAGTATAAAAAACCCTATATTTTTCCACTTTCTCAAAAGAGGTTAAATACTTACAAAAACTTAGAGTTACTGATTAAATCTAAGGTAAAAGCTTATCAACAAATTGTTTCATCTTATTATGTATCTGAAACAATAGAGAAATTTTCACCCCAAAAGGAAGTTCAAGATCTTAGTTACAACTAAGATGCCCTTCAATAGGTGAACAAACTATGATACATATGAAATATTATTCGTCACTAAAAAGAAATGAAGTACCAAGCCAAGAAAAACTTTAGAAGACCTTTAAATGGATATTCTAAGTGCAAGAAATCAGTCTGAAAAGGTTATCTTGTATGAGTCCAACTATATGACATTCTAGCACAAATACAGAGATAATAAAAAGATTAGTAATTGTCAGGAGTTATGGGGTGAAGTTGGGGGGGGTGTGAATCAGTGAAGCACAGAGGATGTTTAGAGCACTGAAAATACTCTATGCAGTAGTACTATGATGATGAATACATGTCATTATATATTTGTCCAAACTTACAGAATAGACAACACCAAGAGTGATCCCCAATATAAATTGTGGATTTGGGGTGATTATGAGCTCTCAACGTAGGTTCATCAGTTGTAACAAATACACCACTCCGGTGGTGGATGTTGATAGTAGAAGAGGCTGTGCATGTGTCCAGACAGGGCACATACGGAAACCTTATGTACCTTCTGTTCAATTTTGCTATGCACCTAAAACTGCTATTTAAAAAAAAAAAATACATCTGTATAAGAAAGTTCTTGGATGGAATATTCTTCTGGTTTTCAAAAGCATGCTAGTTACAGAACTAAGAAACATTAAATGTAGGTTTTTTAATATTAAAATACACTGATGTATATTACTTAGTGGAGATGTATATCTTAGCCAAGCAAGCATGTTAGTAATAGATTAACAACCATAAAATGAAAGCAAAAGTTGACTTCAAGTCACAATTTCAATAGTTTCTCAAATAGAGGCATAACTGAGAGATATTGTGGGTTTGGTGCCAGACCACCACGGTAAAGCAAATACTGCAATAAAGAAAATCAATTTTTTTTATTTCCCAGTGTATATAAAACATATTTAAACTATATGGTAGTCTAAGTGTGCAATAAATAGCATTATGTCTAAAAAACAATGTATCCACCTTAATTAAAAGATACCATGTTGCAAGCCTTTCTCAAGAAACAAGGAAAGTCTCAAATACACAACCTACCCTTACACATAAAGACGCTGGTGAAAGCACAACAAATAAGCCTAGCAGGAGAAAAGAAATAGTAAAGATTAGAGCAGAAATCAGTGAAGCAGAAACCAAAAGAATAGTAGAACAGATGAATACAAATAGGAATAAGCCCCTAGCTGGACTAAACAAAAAGAAACAACAAGGACCTAAATTAAAAAAAAAAAATCATGATTGAAAGAGGAGAGATTACAACCAACACTGAAGACATTATAAGAACAAATTATAAGAACATATTTACAAGCCACTATATGCCAACAAATTAGGCAACCTGGAAGAAATGCATGATTTCTATAGGTGTATAAACTACCAACACTAAAAAAGGAAGAAATAGAAAACTTCAACAGACCCATTACCAGCAAGGAAATTGAAGGAGTAACCAAAATCCTTCCAACAAACAAGAGTCCAGGGCCAGATGGCTTCCCAGAGGAATTCTACCAAACATTTAAAGCAGAATTAATACCTATTCTTCTGAAGCTGCTTCAAAAAGTAGAAATTGAGGGAAAATTTCCAAACCCTTTCTATGAAGCCATCATTACCTTGATCCCAAAACCAAAGACCCCACCAAAAAGGAGAATTATAGACCAATATCCCTGATGAACATGGATGCAAAAATTCTCACCAAGATACTAGCCAATAAGATCCAACAGTACATTAAAAAGATTACTCACCATGACCAAGTGGGATTTATTCCTCAGCTGCAAGGGTGGTTCAACATCCATAAATCAATCAATAATAAATTAATAAAAGAAAGGACAAGAACCATATGACCCTCTCAATAGACGCAGAAAAAACATTTGACAAAGTACAGCATCTTTGTTTAATTAAAACTCTCAGGGCGCCTGGGTGGCTCAGTTGGTTGGGTGACTGCTTTCAGCTCAGGTCATGATCCTGGAGACCTGGGATCGAGCCCCACATCGGGCTTCCTGCTCAGTGGAAGCCTGCTTCTCCCTCTCTCAGTCCCTCTGCTTGTGTTCCCTCTCTCACTGTGTTTCTCCCTGTCAAATAAATAAATAAACTCTTTAAAAAAAAAAATCTCCACAGTAGAGAGATAGGGGGAACATAACTCAGTATCATAAAAGCTATACATGAAAGCCCACAGCAAATATCATTCTCAAAGGGAAAAAACTGACAGCTTTCCTTAAAAGTCAGGAACATGACAGAGATGTTCTCTCTCATCATGTTGTTCAACATAGTATTAAAAGTCCTAGCCTCAGCATACCCCAAAGATTCAAATGTAGTGATCTGAAGAGGAATCTGTACTCCAAGGTTTATAGCAGCAATGCCCACAGTAGCCAAACTATGGAAAGAGCCCAGATGTCCATCAACAGATGAATGGATAAAGAAGATGTGGTATATACACACGCAGTGGAATATTAATGAACCATCAAAAAAATGAACTCTTGCCATTTGCAGTCATGTGGACAGAACTGGAGGGTGGGTATTACACTAAGCAAATTAAGTCAATCAGAGAAAGACAATCATCATATGATCTCACTCATATGTGGAATTTAAGAAACAAAACAGAGGAGCATAGGGAAGGGAGAGAAAAATAAAACAAGACAAAATCAGAAAGCAAGACAAACCATAAGAAACTCTTAACCACAGGAAACAAACTGAGCTGCTGGAGTAGAGGGGGATGGGGAGATGGAGTGACTGGCTGACAGGCATTAAGGAAGGCACACGATATAATGAGCACTGGGTGTTATATAAGACCAATGAGTCACTGAACTCTACCTCTGAAAGTAATAATACACTATATGTTAATTGAATTTAAAGAAAATAAAATTTTAAAAATACTATATTGCTAAAAAATGCTAAACCATCATCTGAGCTTTCAGTGAGTTATAATTACTAAACACAAATCATTGTAACAAATAATAATGAAAAAGTCTGAAATAATGCAAGAATTATCAAAAGGTGACACAGACACAAAATGTGTAAATGCTGTTAGAAAAATGATGGCAATGACTTAGTCAATACAGGGTTGCCACAAACCTTCACTTTGTTAAAAAACAAAAAAAGCAACATCTGTAAGTACAATAAAGCAAAGCACAATAAAACAAGGTATGTATGTATATACTTTGGTAAACATTAAACAGTAGCCAGTCTCTGTTAAGATTTTAAATCTTAGTTGGGGAGTGTTGTGTTAGAGTAAACCA
This sequence comes from Spilogale gracilis, assembly GCA_004023965.1. Taxonomy (NCBI): domain Eukaryota; kingdom Metazoa; phylum Chordata; class Mammalia; order Carnivora; family Mephitidae; genus Spilogale; species Spilogale gracilis. Next base: position 219,880 of record PITA01000009.1, read on the forward strand.
CATTCAAACAAAACTTTCACTGAATACTGATTTTTAAAAAAGTCCTTGGAATGAATTTTCCCAGCTAGAGGTTTTATTAAATACTGGCTAGAAAAAGTACTTGGAAATAGTGTCTCAAACTTTGGAAATATTAAAATCTAAAGTCACACCTTATAAAAAAAAATTGACCTAATGCTTATCTAAATGTAAAATATAAACTTATGAAGGGTTTATTACAATACAAGAGAAAATACTTGGGACCAACATTTAAGCAAAAGGTTCTTAGACATGACACCAAAGGCAAAATCCATAAAAGATTTTTTAAAATATCGATAAACTGGACTTTATTAAAAATTAAACTTTTGCTCTGTCAAAAACCTTGTTAGGAGGATGAAAAGACAGAACGGGGAAAATATCTGCAAGTCATATGCCCAAATGACTTATATCCAGAAAATAAAGAAAGCCCTCTAAACTCAACAGAAAGAGCTGGGTGGGTGGCTCAGTAGGTTAAGGCTTAAGTTGCTTAGGTGGCTTAGTAGATTAAGGTTCTGCCTAAACTCAGGTCACGATCCCAGGGTCCTGAGATCAATCCCTGCATCAGGCTCCTTGTTCAGTCGGAAGCCTGCTTCCCCCCTCTCTCTCTCTCTGCCTGATGCTTCCCATGTGTACGCTTGTGCACGTGCACTCCCTATCAAATAAATAAAATCTTTAAAATTAAAAAATTTAAAAATTAGCTCAACATAAAGAAAACAACCCAATTATAAATGGGCAAAAGCTCTGAATGCTACCAAAGAGGATATGAATGGCAAACAGGCACATGAAAAGATGTTTAACATCGTTCTCCATCAGGGAAATGCATGACTATGACAAGATACCACAGAAATACCTATTCTTCTGAAGCTGCTTCGGAAACTACTGACAACATTAGGTACAGACAAGGGAGTGCAGAAACTGGATCTCTCCCATGTGGCTTGTAGAATGCAGAATGGTACAGCCACTTTGGGAAAGAGCAGGAGTATAATATGAGGCTAAACACACACATCATGTGACCCACCCTGCCACTCTGGTATCTGTTTGAGAGAAATGAAAACTTACATTCGTATGAAATATGTACATCAGTGTTTATGGCAGCTGCCTCTGTAACAACCCCAAACTGGAAACAACCCAAATATGCCCCAGTGTGAGAATGAGTAAAACACACTGTGGACATCCATATAATGAACTCCACAATAAAAAGCAACAAAATCTTTTTTTTTTTTTTAAAGATTTTATTTATTTATTTATTTGACAGAGAGAAACAGAGAGGGAACACAAGCAGGGGGAGTGAAAGAGAGAGAAGCAGGCTTCCCGCGGAGCCGGGAACCCGATGCGGGGCTCGATCCCGGGTTGCCGGGATCATGACCCGAGCTGAAGGCAGTCGCTTAACCAACTGAGCCACCCAGGCGCCCCAAAAGCAACAAAATCTTGATACACTCAACATTTCAGATGATCTCAAGGGCATCATGCAAAAAGGAAAAAACCAGTTTCATGGGGTTACGTACTGTAAGGTTCTATTTATGTAAGAGTCCTCAAGTGACAAACTTAAGGTCATGGAATACAGATCGCAGAGTGCCTGGGCTGGAGGCAGGGTGTGACTATTAAGGGGTGATACAAAGGGGTTCCTGTGCAGTGACACAACAGTTCTGTATTCTGATTGTGAGATGTCACACAAATCTACACTGTGTAGTAAAATGTCATAGAATTATAAATCAAAACAAATAATCGATAATAAAGAATGAATATAAAAGTTGATGAGCTCTAAATAAGGTCTGTACCTGACTTGGTAGTATTGCACCAATGTCACCTCCCTCGTTTTAATAACGTATTATAGTTATATATGATATTTTTATCGGGAGAAGCTTGGAGGAAGGCATAGGGAAACTGCATTATTTTTCCAAGTTTTAGTAAATGAAACTATTTAAAAACAAAAAGTTACAATAAAAATAGATTTTCTAAGATAGTGATTCTCAAACTTTTGATAGGCATTAGAATCACCTATGGAACTTGTTTCTAACTAGATTTGCTTGAGTGGGCCCACACTGTACCTATTTAAACAGCATTTGTATATAGAGTCCAGGTGAAAAATACTGGTAATCCAGCATATTACAGTGTGAGAACCACTGGACTAAAATAGAGGTGAACTTACTGGAAAAATGATGATCCTCATCAATATGTATTGCACTATTTAATAGCCAATTACTAAACAAGTACTACCGACACAGACCCTCATTCATAGGCTACTAAATTGAACTAAGAGGCTCTCACTTATAGACACAGTAAAAGACATACAAATGAAATTAATTCTTGATCTATTTTAAAAGCACAAATACTATTATTCATAACATAAATCATGCTGTTAAAGGGAAAAGTACATGCTATTAAAAGAAAGGGATGTAGAGAAAATATTCACAATAAGAAACAAGGGCCACATTTTTAAATGACCACTTAAATGTCCTTTACTTGTACTTCTATGTAAAAAAAAAAAAAAAAAAACCAAACTATTGTTGGCAAATCACACACACAGATAATAAGCATCGAGTCATTTGATTTAAAAGCTTCTTTTGTTAGGAAAAAAAAAACCATGAAAAGACCAACAGAGGCATTATTCCATATGCAACATAATAAAAATTAAAACCCAATCAGTTAAAACATCATTCGTTATTCTCCCATGTGAGGCCATCCACAGGAACTGGTAAGAACAGCATATTTCAAATCCCAAACCCATGGCTTTTGTATTTACACTGGGTGTCTCTGTCCTAAGCAGCTACGAGGCTTCACCTTCCTCAGGGAGGAATGATTCAGTTTCCCAGTCTCCCCTTCCAACTTTTTACCCAAAAAAATGCAGCAATAAAACAGAATAAATCAAGTCTCGGAACATCATTTCTAAAAGCCTGCTAATCTCGATATTTAAGAGTTACTACAAATTCTTAAAGGCTAGCTCAACAGCTCTCAACTCTGTGGAAAAAATTCTTTTGGATAAAAAAATAAAGCCATTGTCTGACTTCTGCTCAAATAGTTCAATATGATAATCAGCAAATATAAAAATAAGCAAAATCTAAAGGCTAGCCTACAGCTCAGTTTCTCCTACAAATCACAATGTGGCGGGGGGGAGGTGGGGAAATGGGATTGGGGCAAGAACTGACACTGAACGGGAGATTTTAAGTGTCATAACCACCAAAGGAATGTGGAAAATGAATCTAGTATGGACAAATTGACTGCTAGAGAAATTTGAATTAAAATGGACTATTAAATGATATATTAATTTTGCTAGATACAATAACACTGCAGAAGGTATGTCTAAAAACAAGAGTCCTGGGGCGCCTGGGTGGCTCAGTTGGTTGAGCGACTGCCTTCGGCTCAGGTCATGATCCCAGAGACCTGGGATCAAGTCCCACATCTGTCTCCCTGCTCAGCAGGAAGCCTGCTTCTCCATCTCTCACTCCCCCTGCTTGTGTTCCCTCTCTCGCCGTGTTTCTCTCTGTCAAATAAATCTTTAAAAAATAAAAATAAAATAAAATAAAAATAAAAACAAGAGTTCTTATCACATATAAAACACTTATGAGTAAAATGGCTATGGGTGGGATTTTCTGCAAAAGAGAAAAGGGGAAGAAAGCAGAGAAGGAGATAGCTAAAGCAAAATCAAAAGTGATTTCTGAAACTGGGTAATGGAGTAATGAATACTCTCTCCTTTTGTGTTTGCGAATTACTAATATAGACCCCCCCCTCAAATCTTATGTCCTATGGTACAGATGAACAAAACAATTAGAAATAATTGGGGGGAAAAAAGAAATTACTAAGTCTAATGAAAAATGCACATTTAGAATATATCTAGATCAAATATATATTGATCTCCTAAATGAAGGTCACTTCTGTCTTTCTGTATGCAAAATGAGGAGCTATGTTGAAAACTTTGGGAAATTTCTTTCACTTTAACATTCTCAGTAAGAGCTTTAAATAAGCAAAGACCATCATTTTTCTTTCTATAGCTGTGTCCTAGCCCTAAATCCTTTGGAGCCCTAGGCTGCCACTAATCTACTTTCTGTCTCTGCCTTTTTGGATAGTTCATATAAATGGAATCATTAAATACGATTTTCTTTTGGCTTTTTTCTGGTGGCTTCTTTCACTGACCAAAATCATCTTGAGGTTTATCCATGTTATAGTATGTAACTGTACTTTACTACTTTTTATTACCCGACACTATTCCAATATATGACTATACTACATTTTATCTATCAGAGTTGTTTCTCCTTTTTGGCTACCATGAATAATGCTGCTATAAACATTTACAGGCAAGTCTTTGCAGATATCATTTTTGGTATATTATTCTTGTCAAGACTTCATAACAAAACTAATATAACATATTCCGAGTACCCAGTGTAATTCCTCCCAGGTCCCTCCACGCACATGGAAATAATCTAAAGCCATGATTCCCCAGTTATTTGACATCAATGGCATTTAAAAGTACAACATATTCATTAAAGACTAGCAGATATCACTAGCCATACAGATTATACAAAACACAGCCTCAGACACATATTGATTATCCAAGAAACATTTTGATTATGATTCAACAGTTCAAGGACTGCTTTTCTAGTAAGCCATTCTTCATTCAACCACAGATCAATGAGTTAGTATAAATATTAAATGTGATATATATATAACTATAATGAAAATGATTAAACTAACTTGTTTTAAGGCAAGACGCAAAGCAGTTATCAGTAAATAGACTAATAATACATGTAACAAAAAAAGAGGTGGCTGGTATAATGAAAACACACAGTAGCTGCATTTCTGTACTGATTTCACTACCTAAACCCAGAAAGATAGGATTCCCTCCATAAGTATTGCTTACACAATAATGTGTAATTCCCAAAACTGTACTTTTAAACTCAGACATAGAACTGTGGAAATGTTTTTATAGTTTTCCCACACATTTAATGAATTCATTTGGGGAAAAATTTCTCTAGTTTTAATACATATAACTATAATAGGTATTGGCATTATTATATATTATATTCATTATATATAACAGGTATTGACAAATACTATATATATAATAAATATAACAGGCATTGACAAAGAAAACACATTAGGAAAATGATCAAGAAGGTACACAAATCTAAGAAAAACCTTCCATCTAATCAGAAGTTCATTTAAAACACCACTTAATATGTGAAATCAAAAGTTCAAGTAAACCTTAAGCATTTTACTTTGACTTAAAATACACAGATGTATATTCACATTGATCTTTGAGGTAGCGTGAAAGCTTATCTTTGAAAATGCACACTCTGATTGGATTTTCACCCTGTTGGTCTTACATAAGTAGCACACAATGACTGGCCTTCCACATCCAGTCTTTTAAGTGAGCTAAGGATTTCAAGACACCTGTAAGCAATGTGAGTGCAAATTCCTTGATTTTTATCATTTTATTTTATTCCTTTCATGGTCTCATTCATATAAAATTCAACAGTGCATTTTTGTTAAAATATAATAAGAGGTAAGAGCAGGCAATCTAGAGAACAGCCTACTAGCTCTAGGGATTCTTTTGTGCCAAGCATAGTCATTTCAGCATGCTCTACCAAGGAGGTGGGAGTCTTAATTTGACCCTGTGAGGGAGCTCACTGAAATTTAAGAGTTTCTACAATATTACTAGATATAGGATTGCTGAAGAACCTTGAGCCATATGCAGAAATCTTTAAGAAATCATGGCCCAAACTAATTTTTATAGTTCATCCAACCACTTGCAGGCTAAGCAAAAAACACATCAGCTACCACTTAATCTTGTAAGAAAGGTAGTAAAAAATGAGAACACTGGACCAGATCACAAGGCAGAAATTATACTACTAAGTCTTTCAAGAGGATAGTAATCTAAGCAGTATTAGGATGTAAATACATAAAATGTAACTCTCCAGAAAGCATCATTTTTATCCTTCTATAGAAATAATCCCTTTAATTTGGGGAAGGAATAATCTGTAGCTACCCTATTTTTATTAATTAAACGCTTTCATAACTATTCTCAAATCTAAAGTAAATAATTTAATAAAAAGAAAAAAAACCTAGAAATAAAATCTTGCATGTGTCATCAGAATTGAAAAATCACAATGAAATTGAAAACCAACAAAGAAAAGGTTTCTAGGAAAGAGCTTGCTTTTCTGTACTGATTTCACTACCTAAACCCAGAAAGATAGGATTCCCTCCATAAGTATTGCTTATTTTTTTCATGTTTCTTTGCCACAAGCACAAAATAGCACATTAAGCAAGGAAATCCCTGTTTACATATTATATGCTTTTCATACACCAACAATGTTCAAATGGCTTACTATAAATATTCACAATTCTGACTAGTCATTAGTTCAGATTAGTGAAATCTGATTAATGACTGGAAGTTTGTTGAGTGCAGGTACCTTAATGCTCTAGGTTAGTGCTATATCCTGAAGGACATAGAATATTTTTTGGCACAAAGAAGATACTTAATAAAGTATTGGTGTTTTTCTTGTTTGTTTGTTTTTGCTTTAAAGATTTTATTTACTTATTGACAGAGAAACAGAGAGAGAAACAGAGAGAAAGCAGGCAGAGTGGCAGGCAGAGGGAGAGGGAGAAGCAGACTCTCTGCTGAGCAAGGAGCCCAAGGCAGGGCTGTACTGATTTCACTGAGATCGTGACCTCAGCTGAAGGCAGCTGCTTAACCAACTGAGCCACCGAGGCGCCCCTAAAATATTGTTGAATGAATGAATGATGTCTTCAGATACACACAGAGTCAGATGCTCAAATGTTTTCCCAATCAAAAAAAAAAAACAAAAAACAAAAAACCTAATTCCTAATGACATGCTGAAATAAGACAGTTGATATATATTTGGTATGAAGTGAAAGTTTCACCATCAGACCCTGATTCTCAGAAAACAAACAGAACTTGCGCAAGGAATACATTTTCTCAATCATATAAAAATCTGCTTGTCTTTAAACAATCTAGACAACCAACCAACCACTAGGATTTTTAAATCTATATCCCATCAAGAGTTCTCTTCTTCCTCCCATCTATCATAAAGAGTCTTCTAACTTTTACTAAGATTTTCTCACATTGTTTGACAACTCCCCTAAAAAATTATTTTATATATATTCTCCCCAATATCAGCCATATATTTTATAATCCTATGTGTGAAAAGGTCAAATTACAGAAGAATTAAAATGAGCTGACTTGATAGAATAAGCATAAAGTTAAAGGTAATGATCCTTAGGGGGCCTCTGGATGGCTCAATTGGTTAAGTCATCTGCCTTTGGCTAAGGGCATGATCCCTGGGTCCTAGGATCAGGCCCCAGGCAGGCTTCTCTGCTTCTCCCTCTGCCCCTCCTTACCGCTTATGCACTCTCTCTCTCTTCTCTTGCTCTGCCTGAAATAAATAAGTAAAATCTTACTTAAAAAAGAAAGGTAATGACAAAGGAAAGAACTTTGAACCAGAAGGTAAAGGAACATGAGTTTTCCCACACAGTCTACCACACAACAGCATTTATTAAGCTACCATCACTAGCTTTGGGTAGGAAAGGAGAAATGTTTCTTGCACTCAAAAAATTAATAGCTTATTATTTTACTCAATTATACAAGAAAAGTCCCAAATGTTACCTTGTTCTCCCTTTCTTTTTAGGTGTCTTCAGTTTAATCAGTCAATGAGCACTGGTGAAGCACCCTTAATAACATCAATGGGGCACTTGGGTGGCTTAGTCATTAAGCGGCTGCCTTCGGCTCAGGTCATGATCCCGGAGTCCCAGAATCGAGCCCTACATTGGGCTCCCTCCTCAGCAGGAAGCCTGCCTCTTCCTGTCCCACTCCCCCTGCTCCTGTTCTGTCTCTCACTGTGTCTCTGTCAAGTAAATAAATAAAATCTTTAAAAAAAAAATAGTGAACTCATTAAGCTACAATAGATAGGAAATTATGTATGTATTATAGTTAATTCCTACAACCATCTTCGCAGAATTGCTGTTTTCCGTATGCTAAAGCATAAGGAATGAATTCCTAAGAGGAGAATTAAATTGTCCTCAGTCACAGTTAATAAACTGCAGATACAGGTTTTAAACCCAGAGTAGATGATTTCCACACACGTTTCCTTTCCCTCTGCCATTCCAGCTGAATCTCCTATGTGTGTCCGGGACTGATAAAACAACAAGCTGAGGTCTTAAATTCTATTTGGAATGATAGGGAAAAAAACTGTATGAACCTATTCAGTAAATATAATTTATTATTATTTTCTCTGGAACAATATCTAATAGAAGAAAACCATGAGACATGCATGCTAAAGACTAATTCAGTGGAACTATGCGATCACAATCTATAAAACTACAGCTAGTTTTTTCAAGCAAAGGAAATAACCCACATTCTGAAAAGTAAATTATGTGTCACCTGCCTGGTTTAAGCAACCAAAAATACTATTTCCAGCCCTCCTAACCACGTATATTTCAGCTTCACAGAAAGGTAGCTAATTTAGGGTAGAAATACTGTAAAACCTATTGCAATTTTTCCTCCCAAGAAACAACAGAAGGAAATGACAAAGAAACATACAGTAGTCTCATTCATTTACACAAACTTTCCCTGAGGAAATAGGCGGATCTAGAAACAAAGGCATATAGAACATGCCAAGTACTGGTGGTCAATACAGCACCAGTCTTAGCAAAGATTTTGTTCAAAAATAGCCCTCAGAATATCAAAGCCATTAAGACAACTTTAGCACAAGAATTCTGGTATAATAGGTGTGTCCTCTATTATGAATGCCAAGATAAAGGAGCTAAAATAATAACTGACATTCACTTTTGATCCTAAAATAAAAACCAATCAGATATATTGCAATGCTCTCACAAAAAGATTATATGCTCCTCTTCGTCCAGAAAATCTCATAAGCATCATTCACATGTTATTCTTACTCTAGTGTCCTAATCTCTTTCTATCACTTAAGGAAAAGTTAAAAAGTAAAAAATAAAAATTAGAAAATACAAAGTATGTTAATTACATTCTCCCACAAAAGCAAAACTAATCTTTTATTTCTTTTTGATGGACTATGGCTTATTTTCATGAAGTTGATGGGATATCTTATGTCTGCACTTCAAGAAATAACTAACTTTGACCAACCTTTTTTCCAACTATGAAAATCAGAAAATCATGATTCTGATTATTTTAATTCCACAAATTTTTTTAATTTTTAATTCCAAAAAAATTTTTAATTCCACAAAATTCCACAAAATTAAAAAAAAGTCAAATATCACTCAATTAATCTTCAAATTTTTTACTTATTTAAACCATAGTTTTACATTGTTTTCTAGCATTTCTCTTTGGGGAAAAAAAAAACAACTTAACTCTTTGTTACAAAGTCAAAACTTTTAACAAACAAGATACCCCAACAATGGAATCACCAGTGGACTACCCAGAGACTTGAGAGTTCTAGGACATCATCAGCAATAGGCTAGGTTTAAAAAAAAGGGGGATGGGGAAGTCAGTACTAAGCATAGCATTATGGAAAGGTTGAAAACAGTTGGAGTTTAGAAAGAATGAGTTTCTAGTTGTGTATCTCCGTATATGAGGCTTTTGGTCCAACCACTGCATTTTTTCTTTGTGTGAATAATACCCTCTTTCCTTTGAAAAAATTAAACAGCACTAAGAAGGCATCTAAACATTCCATTTCGAGTCATGACTATGTAACTCCAGGTTTACGTAGAAAACACCCCCAAATTTAATCTTAAAGACTGAAGCATAATCATTTCAAACATGAAAATGCAATATAACTATACTCTTAATGTTGACTGTATAATGAGTTTGTATTAAATAATTCTGTTACTCACCTTGGGTTTTTTCCCTATTCCATCTGGTTCAGTAATTTGCTTTCTAAAGAACATATGCTTAGTGGGAGTAAATAAGACACCACAGAAATACATTCTCCCTCTTTCTTATTAATGATATCATTAAATCTGCCTATTTATAGTCTCAACTATCTGTTCTCATGGCCTACATGAATAAATAGATTTATTTAGTTTATTATCCTCAGTATGTGCTCAGCAGCAATTAACCAGACAGGTAATAACTTGATGCATCTTTTTGATCTTTAAAATGAGATTGCACGTTCTTTTTTTTTTTAAGATTTTATTTATTTGACAGAGAGAAACACAGCTAGAGAGGGAACACAAGCAGAGGGAGTGAGAGAGGGAGAAGCAGGCTTCCCGCCGAGCAGGACACCCATATTTTCTGTTGTTTTTATATGTGTGAGTCTTTAATGTGATACAGTTTCTTTGTGATTAAAATTGAAAAACATAAATCTTGTGTATTTATTTCTATAGAAAAACTAAATTTGAATTATGCAAGTCAGATTTCTACAAGGTATTCAGAAACATAGCCCCTGTTTAAAAAATTAACCACTCTGATCCTAATGAACTAATTATTTTCCAGGTTTTAAATATATTTTATAAAAGCAAGTTCATTTATAATTTCAACACTTAGAATCTTGCCTAGGTACAAACAACTGTTATTTCTCCATTCTCTAAGGTTTTTGTAATTTTACAACTTTTAGGAAGGCTTCTTTAAATGCTGAACAGCTATAAGAAATACCTTTGTACACTGTTAGTGCAAAGGTAAACTGGTACAGTCACTATGGAAAAGAGTATAGAGCTACCTCAAAAAATTAAAAATAGAACACCATATGATCCAGCAATCCCACATCTGAGGATATTACCAAATGAAATGAAAAGAGGATCTCAGAGATAATTTCACTCCCATGTTCATTACAGTACTATTTCATAATAGCCAGGACACAGAAATAACTTAATTGCCCATCAATGGATGAATGAATAAAGCAAATGTAGCATATAAATGCAATGCAGTATTACTCAGCCATGAAAAAGGGAAAGAAACCCTGTCATTTATGACAACATGGATGAACCTTCAGGGTTTTATGCTAAGTGAAATAAGTCACACAGAGAAAGACAAACACTGTATCATACACGGAATCTAAAAGTGCCAAACTCAGAAAGAGACTGGAATGGGGGTTTCTAGGACCAAGAGAGCCATAGGGAGATTCTAGAAAAGGATACAAACTTTCAATTATGAGAGGAATAAATTCTGGGACTGTAATGTACAGCAGGGTGATTATAGTTAATAATACTATATTATATATTTGAAAGGTACTAAGGAAGATCTTAATCATAAAAGAAGGGGGACACCTGGGTGGCACAGGCAGCTAAGCATCTGACTCTTGATTTCAGTTCGGGTCATGAACTCAGGGTCATGGAGTCGAGCCCAAAATTGGGCTCCAAGCTCAGTGTGGAATCTGCTTAGGATTCTCTCTCACTCTTCCTCTACTCCATTCTATCTTTCAATCTCTCTCTAAAATAAACTAATTAAGACAAAGTGGTAATTATGTGATATGAACTAAGCTAAAGTTCTGGTGGTAATCATTTCACAATATATAGGTGTATCAAATCAACACACTGTACATCTTAAACTTATACAATGTTATATGCCAATTATATCTTAATAAAGCTGGGGAAAAATACTTTGTACCACAAGACAACGTTAGTTCAGTTTCTTTACCTTATTATTCCTTTTAAGTCCCCAGACTTCCAGTGGGAACCATTTGGAGTTTCAATTAAAGGGAGCATTTTGATTATCCACAGATACTCTACCCTAAAATTTTAGCATACACAAAAAGACTTGTCTTCACATTCATCTAAGATTACATGACACCAGACATTTATTTGAAGGATGAGGTTAGTGTGTTCTCTAAAAAGAGAATGAAGTTTTGGCACACACATTTTTACAAAGGAAGTACAGTATTATCAGCAAAGTGATGAGTCAGGTTGTGTTCTTTGGTTAGGTAAGTAAGCAGAATCATACAATCAAGTACCAGCCAAGTTGTAATTTTCACTCACAACATTCTTAATCATGGACTTTGCTGAAAGAGTTAATGTTATGCTCAGGGTCTGCTCTAAGAGTAATGTATTAAGGATAGGTTCTTTGTGTTTAACTTAGGCAAATATGAAGGCTATGCTATTTTTACTCATTAAAGAGGTGTCAATACAAAAAGAACCCTTGCCAGTATGGTATTAAATAAAGAATATCAACCTGGGGTTCAAAATGCTAATTATAGTTTGAATTTCTTGTTAAGTAACATAATACCACTGAATCTCAGTTTCTTATTTACTGACATTGAATGGAGAAAATATTCAAAGAACACTTTATAGGGTTCTTGTATTATAAGAGATCATGATTAATACTTGGTAAAACTGAAAGCTCTAGATAAGTGTAATTATCATATTATTTATTGAAATGTTCATGATGACTTCAAAGAAATGTCACCAAGGCTTAGAGCCTGAAAGTATATCAAATAAAAACATAATAAACAGCAGTAATTATATATACACATGGAGTTTCATGGATTAAGTATTATATTTAAAATTTTCATTTCTAAAAAGCATAAACTACATCATTGCATATACATCTAATGTGTCAAGGAAAATAAATGATATAAATTAAAAGTCAATTCCCAAAACCATTAGGTTCATCACCTTTTTCTATAAAAATTCTGAGTCCTCAGATATATTAAAATGGTTACAAGTAATAATAGCTCAAAGAAAAACATTCGACCATCTTGAAAAGCAGAGGCTGAGGAATTTTAAGGTTATTAGAAGTTTACAAATCATAGGTACTTACAATTCTTTCATAAAATCTCCATGAAATGGTACCGATCCTTTGGCTACTCAGTCTTAGAGAATGCTATACCAACTGCCTCTATTCTATTACTGCCTCTTCTGTTTATCATGTGTGTCAGTGCCAGGCACTTCTTACCTCTGGCAAATATGTAATAGAAGGAATTTACTGGTCTTTCAAAATCATTCCAGGAATGATTATGTAACATTTTCACAAGTCCGTTTTCTGAAGGAAATGTGTTTCATATAGTAGTTTTAAAAAGTTGCTCCTTATTTAGCAGTTTAAAAACTAGAGAATTCACTGTTTTTATAAAATTATAAATTCTTGTAGATTCTCAACATATATGATTCTTTAAAATTTTTAAGCAACACCTCGCTAGATAATTTAATCATGAGATGCTACTGCTCAGAAACACATCTGTAGGATATTTAAGAAAAATCTTCAAATTCTTTGTAGGATGATAATTTGAAGAAGGCTGGGTAAATAAAAAAAAATTCACAGAAAAGCCCAGGTATTTGATTTTGTAAAAAGGAAAAGGCAACAGACATTTTTCCTGCAGAAGCCCTAAGACTTCTATTTGGTTAAGGCAAACACCATTTCCCATCATAAAAACCCCAATACAGCCAACGGAAGCTGATACTTGAGTTACATGGTCCTACCGCTCGCTACCAGAACCGAAGACTATGGCCTCGAAGCAAATGCAGTAGCATCTGAAAAGCTAGATTTATCTTTATAACAATTCAGACTTTTTAAGGAAACTCAAAATCAAACACAGATTATGCAAATAGTAGCAACAGAAACTGTGGTCCAAAATTACCTGTCCCATTATTTTCACTCACAGAAACATTATTTCTTTTTCCACATGTGCAGTACTGTCCCCTGCAAGCTAGAGCCTCAAATAAACAGAGGACTTCCACTGGAATTCCCTTCCAGTCTTGATGAGAATCAATAGTCTCCAAAAGACCTCTAGCTATTTTTCACCTACATCCCTCTCCACAACAAAAACTCTTTAAAAGGATGTCTGTACTTTTTATGTCTACTTCCTTACCTCATATCAGCTCCTGAGTCCACTCCCATTCGGCTGGCACTCCTAATCTTACTGATACTGTCCTATAGTTTTATTATCACCAAATACCTTTACGTTACTCTGGATAAGAACAGACCTTGTCTCCATTCTTATCTCACTTGACATCTTAGCACTACATCTAAGCACTGACATATTACCAATCCTGAAATCTTTTCCTGGAACTAGATTCCTACATATCATACCTTCTGGTTGGCCAAAGGAGCCACAATTTGCCTCTGTTGTCCCTGTTTTAGTGTCATAGTTGAGTTTTAGTAAAACACAAATCCCACCACCCCCCTGCTTCATCTTCAAAGGTGTCCCATGTTCCACAATCAATCACATGGTTACCCTACCTGGGGTATTACTGCCCACTTTTTTTCTTTCTTTAAGATTTTATTTATTTATTTGAGAGCGAGCAAGCAAGCCAAGTGAGTGAGCATGAGTAGGTGGAAGAAGCAGAGGGAGAGGGAGAAGCAGACTCCCTGCTGAGCAGGGAGCTGGACTTGGGGCTCAAACCCAGACCCCTGAGATCATGAGCTGAACCAAAGGCAGATACTTAACCAACTGAGCCACTCAGGTGCCCCAGCCCATTTTCTTTATGTCTCTCTTGGCTATCTAATTAGGCATGTCAAATTTGGTAATGCCAAAAACAAAATCTTCACTTCTCTTCCCTTAGTCTTCCCATCTCAATAAACAGCCCCAGGAAAGCCAAAAACCTAAGAGTTAATTGATTCTTCTCTTTCCTTTACTGTTCACATGTAATCTAAAATTGATACTGAATCCATACACTCAATCTCCAACACAACCTCGGGTCAACCCGCCTTCCCTCCCCCATACATCACCAGTACAGTCTCCCGGCCTCTGCTCGCAGGCTGCAATCCAATCTCTTCTAAACACTTCAACAGTGATCATTTTAAATGTAAACTCAATCAACTCATTCTCTGTTGTGTAGCTTTCAAAGGCTTCCTATGGTCTAAGAGTAAATCCCCAAAGCTTCATCAGTGCATAAAACCCAACCAGACTGGCCCTATCTGAGTCTTGGACCCCTTTCATGAGCTTTTCGTGCACTAGCAACACTGACTTTCTTGTAGGTCTGTTATTCATAAGCCTCTCAACCTTAGGGGCTTTGCCTTTGCTGTTTCCCCCTGTGCTTTCCTCTTTCCTTATCACTCAGATCTCAGTTTAAATGTTAACTTCTCATAAAGACTTTCAGGGATCTTGTCTAAAGCAGCAAACCATTTGCTGTTACATCACCCTATTTTAATTTTCCTCAAAGCACTTATCACTTATTTCTCTTTTATTTATTTTTTCTGGCTCTTCTCACAAAACCCTGCTCCCACACCACTCCTCCTCCACTCCCTAGAATCAAAATTCTGGGAAGAAGATATCTCACTAGTCTTTCACTGCAGGATATCTCTCAGCCTTCCACAGACACTCAGGCCCAGGCAGGACTATCTTGTCAGAACAGGAAGGTCCCTGGGAGCAACTCGAGCAACAAGGCCCTTCAGCTCCTGCAGCAGAGACCACATGGACCAGGATTCCTCCACCAGCCACTGTTTCAATAAATCAGTCTAAAAGGAAAGAAGGGCTAAGGTGGTAGAGCCTCACTAGCACAGACGTAAAATTGAAAGGAGAGTAGTAATGTTAATAAGGAAATATGGGGTAGGCCCCATCTGTGGGAACCTTATCTAAGCTGTACTCTGGCCTATTGAGAATAGTTTGCTTCAGGCACTTATATTTTAAAAGGTATAAATATATATATATAATAGTTGCAACATCACCCCACTATCCTGCAATTCAAGCAAAGTGCTGCTTTTGCTTAAAGGGGGAAGCAGTCTAGCTAGATAGTGCTGACTACCTGGTCGGATTCCTAGCTTAGCCAGTAACTGGGCATGTGATCTAGAGCAAGTGACTTATCCTCACTCTATCTTAGATCCTCATCTGTAAAATGGGTTAATAATCATACCTACTCAGGGGTTTAATATGCTAATATAAAGAAAGTTCTCAGCACAAGTGTCTGCAGCATAGAAATTGCTAATACTTACTGAGTGTTCTTATGCCCCAAAAGAGAACATAAGCAGGCCTTTGTAATAAACATTTTTGACAGTGATATTAATTCTATGCAATCATAAAAAAGTATATCAGTTTAAAAAATGTAAATCTATAATTTATTAGTCAATTTACACTTAAAGATACAAACACAGATGCACACATTTTTTTTAAAGGTCTCTGGGTGAATCACATGGAAACATTGAGATTTTTCATGAGGGTTTTTTCTACATCAGCTTTTTTAGTGTGGCTTCCTCTTGAAAAATTATTATAATTCAACATTAATTTTTAAAGCCAAATATGATTATTTTCCTTGGTTCCTAGAATATTGGTTTATAAGTGCCACAAAGACACAAATATTATTATCACTGCATAGTACATTCAGAAGCTGCAATACTCTATTCATTTAGCAACCACTCTACTTTTGTGTATTTTCATCTTTGTGCCTTATTTAGAAACCAAATGATGTTTACCCTGGGCGGCACTGCCAGGGTCTCTGCCGGGCGAAGTGGAAATCCAAAAGGCAGAGTAAGTAACAGACACAGTAGAGATGCTATGTTCCCAGGAAGACATACTGTCGCCTTGTGAGGTCTCTGGGCAAGAAGTAAATATAATTCTCAGTCAATACTTTGCTCTTCCACTCAGTCAAACTCCAGAACAGACACCTTTTAAGAATACCTTGCCTGTGATGCTCATATTTTCCCCTGGGTGTTTCCTTCATCTTGGGAGAATTTTAAATAGACACATGCCCCCTCCAGAATTTTACCAGCCAGTGAGCAATCTGTTTCCTTCCATAATATTCTGAATTTCATAATGTTGCATTTTAATTGTGAAAGTAATTTTCACTAGTTTAAAATCAAAAGCACAAAAATAATATTCAGCACCTTACATGTAGATCATAATGAATGCCACACAGAGAAAAACAGACATTTATCTTCTTTGCAGTGATTTTTTAGACTTCTTTTTTTAATCGGAAAGGCTTTTATTTTTTAGGTGCCCTATGTCCACAGGTGAAAAAAAAAGTACAATAATGGTCTATGTCCCCCCCAAAAGTACACGGATACTAATGAATAAGGCTGGAAGAGTTCTGTAAAAGGTCACTAAAAATAAAATTGCTATGAACAAACTGTAGCAGTACTGAGCTAACATTTTTTTAAATATTTTATTTATTTATTTGACAGAGAGAGAGAGAAAAAGAGCGAGAGCGAGAGAGAGAGAGAGAGAGAGAGATACTACAAGTAGGCAGAAAGGCAGGCAGAGAGAACCGAGGAAAGAGGCAACCTGCTGAGCAGAGAGCCAGATGCAGGCCTCGATCCCAGGACACTGAGATCAGGACCTGAGCCAAAGGCAGAGGCTTTAACCCACTGAGTCACACAGGCGCCCCTGAGCTAACATTTTTCAGGGGGTTTGGAGCAGAGGAAGAGGGGGACAGAGAGAGAGAATCTTTTTTTTTTTTTTTAAGATTTTATTTATTTTTTGACAGAGAGAAGCATAGCTAGAGAGGGAACACAAACAGGGGGAGTGAAAGAAGAGAGGTAAAAGCAGGTTTCCTGCCTAGCAAGGAGCCCAATGGAGGGCTCGAACCCGGGATCATGACCTGAGCCACCCAGTACCCCAGAGAGAGAAAATCTTAAGCAGACTCCACACCCAACTCATGAGCCAGCCATGGGCCTGATCTCATAACCCTGAGATCATGATCTGTGCTGAAATCAAGAGTAGGATGCTTAACGTATTAAGCCATCTAGGAGCCCCTAATATTTAACTTTTAGGTAAAAGAATACTTTGGCGTCATCACGATCCCACACACTGTACACTTATTGCAGACCAGGCTTTATGTAAAGTGCTTCTCAAGCATTCTTTCATCCTTTCTCATAATAAGCCAAACAGGCATTCTGCTCATGTGTGAGATACCTAAGGACAGGAACTATTTAAAAGGAGTCAGTCAATGAGGTACCTAGGAGGCAGTATTTGAATCCAGAACCTATACTCTACTCATTAAACTTAAAGTCTAAGTCCAAATGTGCTCCAAATTAAATTTTCCACCCTGATTTTATTTTAAATGCCTGAACTATGAAATGACTTATCTACAGTCACTCTGTACTCAAAACACTAAAAAAAAAAAAAGCATGAGGGAACTACATGCACAAGGAAAAACCAATAAAACTGACTTATTTTCAACAGACACCAAGAGCATAAGAAGGTATTCAAATCTCACTGCTGCTTTTTAGAAAAAAAAGGAAATATGATTTCCTAAATAATTGACATTATCAGTGTATACATTCTTTAAACTGAACAAAGCCATGCATTATTTTTTTAAAGGTTTTATTTACTTTATTTGACAGAGAGAAACACAGCTAGAGAGGGAACACAAGAACCCTTCC
Source organism: Spilogale gracilis (assembly GCA_004023965.1). Classification (NCBI taxonomy): domain Eukaryota; kingdom Metazoa; phylum Chordata; class Mammalia; order Carnivora; family Mephitidae; genus Spilogale; species Spilogale gracilis. The sequence continues at coordinate 238,073 of PITA01000009.1, forward strand.
CCAACCCCTCCCCACCTTGTGCGGTCTCTCTCTCTCTCTCTCTCTCTCTCTCTCTCTCTCTCTGATAAATAGAATGTAGGGAGGCAGAAAAGCAAAACAGCAATCGTGGGAGTGGATGTTATCACACAGTGCAGTGCGGGGCAGCCTGATGAGGGGTAGCAGCAGCATGAACAGGATCCGGGCAAGAGAAGCAGGAGGTCCAAGTGGACCACCCTAACCTTCTATCACTTCCTTTCTCTCCACAACTCCTGGTGATCTCTCTCATTTCACAGCATTCACAGCGCTTAACTCTTAATTTCATTTGTATTAATTTTATAGACTGACTAAAATGCTAAGTTTTCATTTATGCATGTTTTATATTCTCAAATAAGATCCCTGAAAAAGGGAATGCTATTACCATAGGCACAGCACATGGAAGGTACTCAAACAACTATGCATATAACCCTAGATTGTCTTACTGATCTATTTTTGTGTCTGTATTTTGAATCTCTAATTAAATTTTAGCTCCTTTCTTTAAAGAATTCACAGATATTTCTTCAGTCCCACATGTTTTCTACATGTTGCTAAAGCATATACACAGTTCTCAACACACGTATTTTGCACAGTTCCTTCTGAGAAACCCTTAGTGATATGTGCCGATCTGTTTTTCAAACCACTGGTTCTCCAAAAAAGGCCAGTTCTAATGTTAATTCCTCTGAGAAGACACCCTACTTCTCTCCCCCTTCTGCCACTGAACACCCTAATTCCCTGTCCTAGGTTCACTGAACACTTAGAAAATGACACACTTATTATACATCCTCTATTTGTCATCCTACATTATGGATGATTTAAGGTAAAAAAAAATTAGTCATTTTCATTTTTTTATTCTATCAGTACTAGGAGACACAATACATGATTTTTTAAAATAATGAATATAAAGACTAAATTGATACCTACGGAAAAGTAGTCAGATATTCATGAAAATACTTCTAGAAAATCCCATGATAAATTGAAGTAGTCAAAGATTTAAAGATTGGGGGGGGGGATTGTTTGTTTTGTTTGTTTTGTTATTTTTAAAGGCAAAGCTCTTCCTAATTAACCAGGGACTGAGCCACAACCTCCAGGGGTTAATACCAAAAGTCACACCAGTTACAACTAAACATTTTTCGGGAGCTAGCAGCTCCAAAAGTGGGAGACAATGTAACTGGTGGTAGTTGCCATGGTAGCAAAAATAAACCCTGTACAGATATTCCAGTCATCCTTTAACTATGCTTTCTACTTGCTGGGGGTTTTCAGCAGTGTTTGAGCCCAGAAAAGGGAAAAAAAAAAAATCTGTGGCTTATTCTCCAGGAAGAAAATAGGAAGCTGATACATGACTTATAGCTGAAGTCTTCTTTGATTAATAAATAGCTAGAGGAGGGGCGCCTGGGTGGCTCAGTTGGTTGAGCAACTGCCTTCGGCTCAGGTTATGATCCCAGAGACCGGGGATCAAGTCCCACATCGAGTCCCACATCGGGCTCCCTGCTCAGCGGGAAGCCTGCTTCTCCCTCTTTCACTCCCCCTGCTTGTGTTCCTTCTCTCGCTGTGTTTCTCTCTGTCAAATAAATAAAATATTAAAAAAAATAAAAATAAATAAAAATTTAAAAATAAATAGCTAGAGGAAATCCCTACCCCACCCCCCAAGAAAGGGGGAAATTTTTTTCACTAGACAGATATAAAACAGGCAGCTAAAGATAAAGATACTGAAATGAAGTCATGACACTAAAAAAATAAATCTAGCTTTTCAGATGAATATATATCTTAAGTTCAATTTAGAGTTTTTCTAAGTATACAAATAGTTCTTCATAACAAAGTTGACCCTGCTGCATGGAGAAATGAATCGTGAATATTTCAACACATGGATTAAAAACTCTATGAACCTGGAGGGCTCCTTCTACACTTGGGAGTCCCTTTTGACTGCCATATTCAACAAGGTATTTTACACACACACAAAGGGACTGGACCCATGCTAGGTAGTACAGGAAATGAACTAAAATATGCAGTCCTGCAATAAATACACACAAAGCATCTCAAAGTCCTGCCAAATAAAACAGAGAATATATATCTGGGTAGAAGTATAAAGAAAACATCCCAGAGGATGTGAGGGTTGACATGGTTTTACAGGAGGATGACTATAGACGTTGAGCTGGAGTGGGAGAGACATTTGGAAAACTGCCTATGTGAGCAGAGGCAGGTATAAATGGGACTCAGAAAAGAGCAAGTAGCACAGTTTATGGGTGGTCTAGCAGGAGAGGCTCAAATAGCCAGTGATGACACCAACAAAGTCTCAAATCACACCACAATGAGCCTGAAGGAAGTCCATTTCTTAACTCCATACCTCTCAGCCTCAGACCCATAATTCCTGTCACCAAGTGGCTTAGGTTCTTTCTCATCAACCTCTTCAACAGGAATTCTGGAATTGCTTTCTAATTCTCAAGAAGTTTATGTAGAGTGCATTTTCCTCAGTTATGTCATTTCCACCACAAACTTCTCAAATGGCAGATCAGGGAAAGGGAACAGAGTCAGCATCTTCCTAAATCCCTTCTGCACTTGCAACAGGAATGTGTTACTCTAGCTCAATAGCAACACTCTTCTCCCTCCAAGGGTACAACCATCTAGGTATATCCTTGCTAATCACTTAACTCCAGGTCACCTTCTACAAACATTGAGGGACTTGATATCTAGCTCATAGCTTACCCTTCCTTTCATTCTAACTTAAAATTTCAGAGCTTATACTGATGGTTCATTCAACAACCTATCTAGTTGACTGACTTCTTCACACTTGTACTCCATCACCACAGGACCTTGTAATTACCCGGAATTTCACTACATCCTATATAGCAAACTTTAATATCCTATCCTGTTTAAAACTTCTTACACCTTTCAAATCCTGTACCTACCCTTTGCACGCCATGAACTTGACCCCTCCAATAAATACCCTTCATTTATTTGCCATCCACCATACACCACCTGGCGAATCGCCTGAGTTACACTTTCAACTACAATCTCAATTATTTTGCATTCTTTATCCTCCAGCTTACATGGCCCATAAAATCCAACATTGGAATTACTAAAATAACAATACCTTCCCTACTCCCATATGAGTTGTCTCAAGGAAGTAAACCCTATAAAATTATTTCATTGATTTCAGACTGTCTTATGATTTAGTTTTCTAAATTTCTGTAAGCAAAATGGAAATAAACTATTAGAATTTGAAAATGTTTCTTTTTTCTATATTGAATAAAAGTGTCAGCCACCATAACAAATGCTTATCAATGGCTTCCCCAGCATCAATTTCATACTTCTTACACAGTTTGGCAGTCCTGGTGACTAGCTGGGATTGATTCCCATTAATTAGTCATATAAGTGGACCCTAATTACCCTAAAATGAATTGCAAAATCTCACAGTCTCACTACTGAGATTGACAATAACTCAGAACCAAATCAAATAGAGGCTGCCATTACTCTAGCCATGGGCATTGCTATGGAGACTGTCTTAAGGCTGGTCCAGAGTGCAGCCCAGGAGTCTGACAGAGTAAAAGACCTCTTGAAGAAAGACCAATGGCAGATGGGACATCTGCAGCTCCAGCATCCTTTGCGCATCAGAAGGCCTGGGTTCAAACCCAACTTGCCTCTTCCTCCTCCTCTCTCTCCCCCTCCCTTCTTTCAATCTAGAAAAAGGTGATAATGATAGCTTCCATGGAAGTTATAATTACAAAAGATATATGCAAACACTTGAGAAAACTTGAAATTGAGCCAGCTATTGAAGAAAGTTAAAATGACTGACCCTGTAATTTAGACAGAACAGAGAAATAAATGTATGAGAAGCCAGATGACCAGAAAAATAAAATATGTTAAAGAAATATAAAGAGCAGAATAGGTAAAATAGGAAAGAAAAGAGAGTAAGAATTTATAGAGTTTCTGAATTTATATCAGAGATATGCTAATTCCAGTTAGTAACAAGAGAGATGGTTTACAAGAGTACAAGAGTTCTTTTTTTTAAAAAAAAATTTATTTATTTATTTGCCAGACAGAGACACAGCAAGCAAGGGAAGGGGGAAGGGAAGAGGGCGAAGGGAAGAGGGGAAGGGAAGAGGGCGAAGTAAGCTCCCTGCCAAGCAAAGAGCCCAATGAGCAACTGGATCCAAAGGCAGACGCTTAACGACTGAGCCACCCAGGCACCCCAGGAGTACAGGAGTTTTAATTAAAAACAAAAACATTAAGATAGGGTGGTGGATGAGTTAAATACCCTATCTTAATAAAGATCATGACTACAGGTTAGAGGGGACAGAGAAAAAAACTGTAGGAGATGCGCAGCTATGAATGTGGTCGACAGTATTTGGCCAGATGGGATGACTCTGAAGGCAGTGAGATTCTTTATGGTTTATGCCCTCTCTTCCAAGAAATAGAGGATAATATGAAGCAAAAAAGAGGGAATAAGGAAAAACCAATATTAATATTACCTTTGTGCCCAGGAGAATAAATGCAATTTAATAAAGGAAATGCAATCTTATTTAAGAACAAGAATAATGCAAGGAAGTAGAGGGAGATGGAAAACTGAGGCCAAGTCTGTCACAGAGCACAGACTCAGAAGATGACATTATGTATCTTGTAACCAAACCATTAGTGGTGGGAGCTAACCCTTTAATTCTCAAACCTCTATTTTTGGCCTTGTATTATTTCTATTCAAATTTCAGAGCAGGTGAAAATATAGGATTAATTTAATTACTACTTAAATATCTACCTGAAAACCTATAATCAGCAAGCCCACTTCTCATATCAAAATCTAGCTATAATTGCAGATATTCTCTCTGCAATTACCCCTTTTATAGGACATTTTCAACAATATGTAATAATTGAGTACAAATGGATAATTCTCTGCTAAGATTATTACTTATTTTCCTACTCTTAAGTTGATGGATGTTTTACACATACTGGGCTGATTACATAATGATGGACACTTCCAGAACAGCTGGCTGGATTGTGTGTGTGTGTGTGTGTGTGTGTGTGTGTGTGTGTTTTCGTTTAAGGTTACCAGGTTTTTTTCCACCTTATACTCAAATGCTTTGAGAGGAAACAGATGAAGACAAAAATATAGATATCAAGATAAAAATATCAAATATAAATGCTCTCTTTAACTAAACATGAACAAAAAGACTCCTTCTTCTCTCTCTGTTGGCAGATGACATGATACTCTATGTGGAAAACCCAAAAGACTCTACCCTCAAACTACTAGAACTCATACAACAATTCGGTAATGTGGCAGGATACAAAATCAATACACAGAAATCAGTTGCGTTCTTATACACTAACAATGAAAATATAGAAAGGGAAATCAGAGAATCAATTCCATTTACTATAGCACCAAAAACCATAGATACTTAGGAATAAACCTAACCAAAGAAGTTAAGGATCTGTACTCGAGGAACTACAGAACACTCATGAAAGAAATTGAAGAAGACACAAAAAGATGGAAGAGCATTCCATGCTCATGGATTGGAAGAATACATTGTTAAAATGTCTATACTGCCCAGAGCAATCTATACTTTCAATGCCATTCCGATCAAAATTCCACCAACATTTTTCAAAGCGTTGGAACAAACAATCCAAAAATTTATATGGAAGCAAAAAAGACCCAACATCGCTAAGGAATTGTTGCAGAAGAAAAACAAAGCTGGTGGCATCACGTTACCCAACTTCAGGCTTTATTACAAAGCTGTGATCACCAAGACAGCATGGTACTGGCACAAAAACAGACAAATAGACCAATAGAACGGAGTACAGAGTCCAGATATGGATCCACAAATCTATGGTCAAATCATCTTTGACAAAGCAGGAAAAAATATCCAGTGGAAAAAAAGGCAGTCTCTTCAATATACGGTGCTGGGAAAATTGGACAGCTACGTATAGAAGAATGAAGCTAGACCATTCTCTCACACCATACGCAAGGGCAAACTTGAAATGGATGAAAGACCTCAACATGAGGCAGGAATCCATCAAAATCCTAGAAGAGAACATGACATCGGCCACAGAAACTTCTTTCAAGACACGTCTCCAAAGGCAAAGGCGACAAAAGCAAAAATGAACTTTTGGGACTTCATCAAAATAAAAAGCTTCAATATAGCAAAGGAAACAGTCAAGAAAACAAAGAGGCAACCCACGGAATGGGAGAGGATATTTGCAAATGACACTACAGACAAAGGGCTGATATCCAAGATCTATAAAGAACTACTGGAACTCAACATCCAAAAAGAAGATGAACACATCAAAAAATGGGCAAGAGACATGAAGAGGCACTTCTCCATAGAAGATATACAAATGGCTAACAGACACATGAAAAAATGTTCATCATCCCTAGCTATCAGGGAAATTCAAATCAAAACCACACTGAGATATCACCTTAAACCAGTCAGAACGGCCAAAATTAACAAGACAGGAAACAAGTGTTGGAGAGGCTGCGGAGAAAGGAGAACCTTCTTACAGTGCTGGTGGGAATGCAAGTTGGTGGAGCCGCTTTGGAAAACAGTGTGGAGATTCTTTAAAAATTAAAAATAGAGCTACCCTATGACCCTGAAATTGCACTACTGGATATTTACCCCAAAGATACAGATGTAGTGAAAAGAAGGGCCATATGTACCCCAATGTTCATTGCAGCAATGGCCACAATCACCAAACTGTGGAAAGAGCCAAGGTGCCCTTCCATAGATGAATGGATAAAGAAGATGTGGTACATATATATGATGGAATACTACACCTCCATCAGAAAGGATGAATATCCAACTTTTGTAGCAACATGGACTAGATTGGAAGAGATTATGATGAGTGAAATGAGCCAAGCAGAGAAAGTCAAGTATCACATGGTTTCACTTACTTGTGGAGCATAAGGGGTAATATGGAGGACAGTAGGAGAAGGAAAGGAAATGGGAAGTAGGGTAATTTGGGAAGAGAAATGAAACATGAGACTTTGGACTCAGAAACGAACTCAGGGTCTTGGAGGGAAAGGGGTGGGGGGATAGGAGAGCCTGGTGGTGGGTGTTGAGGGCACGTATTGCATGGAGCACTGGGTGTGGGGCATAAACAATGAATCTTGGAACACTGAAAAAATAAAATTAAATTTAAAAAAAGACTCCTTCTTCAATTTTTTCCCTTAACCTTTAATATCTGGTATTACATGTGCTTACTAAACAGAAAAGCTTTTTTAAAAAAATGTAGAGAGTACACAAGGAACTCCAGAAAAAAAATGGTCTACATAATATAGCATCCATCACAGAGGGGAAAGTGCTTTGGGGAACACTCTACTTCTCTCTAGAAACCAGTTAAACTTCTGATAGGTTTAAGCACCTGAACTAAAAATAGTGCTAAAAGACAGAACACTAGCCTAGAAATTACTTCCTTTCCACATTCTGCAAGATTTGAACTATTACCTTCCAATGTACTCTCCACAGGATAACTCCCTTCAGAAATCCCCAGGAAAATGCATATTGAAATTACTTTCATTCAAATAAAAAGAATGTATATAACTATATACGCATGTCTATATTGTAAACGCTTGGTTCTCTGCAGTTTATCTCTGAAAAAGTCCTCTGAAAAATATTCTTCCAGAGATATAACAGATTTAGAACACTCTCCCAGTTATAGCTGCTATTTTTTTTCCTGATATTTGGGAATTAAGAAATAGAGATTAGCTTTAGCATCCCCTGTTGCACTTGCTATAATATCTAACTTCTCAAAATTAAAAAATAAGTACAGCTACATCTATTAATCAAAGTATTTTAAATACTTACATATTTATTTTATTTATTCACTGAGAAAGTCTCTAGAGGCATGGAAAATAAATTCTTGTCACCTATATATCTTGACACATTGTAAAGGAAGAGTCAAAAAGTCTTCCACAGGACACATGAGCAGAAAGGCCAAAGGTGCTATTTTTTTAGGTGTTAAAAATATAACAGCTTTATTGAGACATAATTCAAGTTGGGTAAATTTACCCATTTAAAGTATAAAATTTAGTGTCTTTTAGTATATTCAGAGTTGTGCAACTGTCAACATAATCAACTTTAGAACATTTTCATCACCCCAAAAAGAACCAAAGGTGATATATTAATGAGGGCTGGGGTAAGGAACGTCAGGAAATGTGGCCATGTAAAACAAAGTAAGGTCTCATCCATCACTAAGATCAATGTTAAGGAGCTTACTGCCTATGTTTTCTTTTAGGAGTTTAATGGTTTCAGGTCTTATATTCAAGTCCTTAGTCCATTTTGGGTTAATTTTTGCAAATGTTGTAAAATTGTGGTCCAGTTTCTTTCTTTCATTCTTTTTTTTTTCCATACAGTTGTTTTGTTTTCCCAACACCATTTATTGAAGAGACTCTTTTCCCCCATTGTATATTCCTGCCTTAATCTGTCACAGATTAATTAATAATATGTGTGTGAATTATTTCTGGGTGATCTACTCTGCTACACTGATCTACATGTTTTTCTTCCAGGACCATACTTTTTAATTACAATAGCTTTTTGAAAAACTTGAAATCAGGGAGCATGGTAACTCCCTGATTACTTTGGCTATTCAAAGCATTTTGTGGCCCTATACAAATTTTAGGATTACTTGTTCTAGTTCTGTGAAAAACACTGTTGGTATTTTGATAAGGATTCCAATGAATCTGTAGGGTGTTTTGGATGGTATGGGCATTTTAATAAAATCAATTCTTCTAATCCATGAGCATAATATATCTTTCCATTTATTTGTGTCTTCAATTAGTTTCATCAATATCTTATAGTTTTCAGAGTAAACAAGGCTTTCAGCTCTTTGTTTAAATTTATAACTAGGTACTTTATTAATTTTTTATGTAATTGTAAGTGGGATCAGTTTTGTAATTTTTCTTTCACCTAGTTCATTATAAGCATATAGAAACAACAGATTTCTGTATGTTAATTTTGTATCCTGCAATTATTGAATTGGTTTACTAATTCTAACCATTTGAGGTGGAATATTTAAGATTTTCTGGATGCAATATCATCTGCAAATAGTGGCAGTTTTACTTCCTTTCTAATTTGGGTTCCTTTTATTTCTTTTTCTTGCCTAATTGCTTGTCTACAACTTCCAAAACTATGTTGAAAAAAGTGGTAAGAATGGACATCCTTATCTTGCACTGATCTTAGAGGAAAAGCTTTCTTTCAGCTTTTCTTTCTTTTTTTTTTTTTTTTTTTTTTTTTTTTTTTTTTTTTTTTTTAGATTTTATTTTATTTGACAGAGAGAAACACAGCCATAGAGGGAACACAAGCAGGGGGAGTGAGAGGTAGAAGGAGGCTTCCCGCCAAGCAGGGAACCCGATGTGGGACTCGATCCCGGGTCTCCAGGATCATGACCTGAGCCGAAGGCAGTCGCTCAACCAACTGAGCCACCCAGGTGCCCCTTCTTTCAGCTTTTCAATGCTGAGTATGTTAGGTATAAGTTTGTCACAAATGGCCTTTATTATGTTGAGGTATATTCCCTTTACATATACCTTATTGAGAGCTTTTATCATAAATGTTAAATTTTGTCAAATGCTTTTCCTGCATCTACTGACAAGATCAAGGTGGTATATCATGCTGACTGATTTGCAGATGTTGAACTATTCTTGCATCCCTGGAATAAACCCCATGTGATCATGGTGTATGGTCTTTTTAATGTAGTTGAATTTCATTTGCTAATATCTTGATAAAGATTTTTGTCTGTCATGGTTATTGGCCTATAATTTTCTTTTATTGTGTGTCTGTCTAGTTTTGGTATTAGGACAAAGCTGGCCTTATAAAATGAGTTTGGAAGTATTCCTTTCCCTTCAATTTTCTGGAATATTTTGAGAAAGATCGGGATTAAATCTTTGGATTTTTGATAGAATTCACCAGTGAAGCCACCTGGTCCTAGACTTTTGCTGTTTAAACTTGTTTTGATTGCTGATTCAATCTCACTAGTAATCTTCATCTATTCAAAAATTATTTTTTTCTTCATGATTTAGTCTTAGAAAAGTGGGTTTCTAGGAATGAATCCATTTCTTCTAGGCTGTCCAATTTGTTGGTATACAATCATTAACAGAAGACTCTAAACAATCCTTTGTATGTCTGTGATACCACTTGTAACTTCTCTTTCATTTCTGATTTTATTTACTCCCACCCTCTCCTTTTTTCTTGATGAGTCTGGCTAAAAGTTTGTCAATTACAATTATCTTTTCAAAGAAACAGCTCTTATTACCACTGAGCTCCGTTTTCTTTTTTTGCATCTATTCCATTTATTTTAACTCTGATCTTTATTATTTCCTTTCTTCTACTATTGGGCTTCATCTCTTCTTTTTCTAGTTCCTTTAGACATAAAGTTGGACTGTTCATTTAAGATTTTTCTTGTTTCTTGAGGTAGGATTGTATCAATATGAACTTTCTTTTGCGGCATTCCATAAATTTTGGAATATTGTGTTTCCATGTTCATTGTCTCAGGATATTTTTTTATTTCCCCTTTGATTTTTTTTCATCAACTCATTATCTGTTAAGTAGCACATTGTTTAGACTTCATGTGTATTTTTTTTCCAGTATTTCCTTTTTGTAATTCATTTCTAGTTTCATACCACTATGGTTGGAAAAGATACTGGATTATAATCTTCTTAAATTTATTGAGAATTATTTTGTGGCCTAACATGTGATCTATCCTGGAGAATGTTCTGTTTGTACTTGAAAAGAATGTGTATTCTGCTACTTTTGGATACAACATTCTGTAGATATCTATGAAATCCATCTGGTCTAACATGTCATTTAAGACCAATCTTTTTTTTTTTTTTTTTTTTTTGTCTGATTTGTCTACTGATGTAAGTGAGGCATTCAAGTTTCTTACTATTACTGTATTGCTGTCATTTTCTCCCTTTATATCTGTTAATATTTATTTCATATATTTAGTTATTTCCATGTTGGGTACATAAATGTTTACAAATGTTATATTTTCTTGTTGGGCTGATCTTTTTATCATTATGAAATACCCTTTTCTTTTGTTAGTCTTTGTTCCAAAGTGTATGTTGCAAGGCGCCCAGGTGCCTCAGTCTTTAAAGGTCTGCCTTTGACTCAGGTCATGGTCCCAGAGTCCGGGGATCAAGTCTCGCATTGAACTCCCTGCTTGGCAGGGAGCCTGCTTCTTCCTCTCACTCCCCCTGCTTGTTTTCCATCTCTTGCTGTGTTTCTATCAAATAAATAAATAAAATCTTTTAAAAAATAAATTAAGAAAAAATAAAGTCTATGTTGCTTCATATAAGTCTTGCAACCCCAGCTTTATCATTTCCATTTGCATGGAATTTCTTCTGCCATTCTTTTCTTTTCAGTTTGTATGTTTTAGATTTGAAGTGAATCTCTTATAGGAAGCATATATACGGATCCTGTTTTTTTAATTTAATTCATTCACCAAGCTTGTATTTTTCATTTGAAAATTTAGTTCATTTACATTTGAAGCATTTTTTTGATAGTAGGTACTTAATGACACTTTGTTAATTGCTTTTTTGGTTATTTTCTTTTTTGTTCCTTTCTTCATCTCTTGTTCTCTTTGTGGTTTGACAGCTTTCTTTAGTGTTATGTTTAGATTCATTTGTATTTTTGTGTGTTTATCTACTACAGGTTTTTGGTTATCACAAAGTTCATATATAGTAACCTATATATACAGCAGTCTATTTTAAGTTGATAGTCACAAATTTGATTGCATTCTAAAAACACTGCATTTTGGGATGCCTTGATGACTCAGTCAGTTGGGTACCCAACAACTGATTTCTGCTTGGGTCACGATTTTGGGGTTGTGGGACTGAGCGCCACATCAGGCTCTGTGCTCAACAAGGTGTCTGCTTGGAATTCTCTCCCTTTGCCCCTCCCTCTACTCACACTCTTTCTAAAATAAAGAAATATTTAAAAATATAAAAAATATAAAAAATAAAAATACTATATTTTTCTTTACCTTGACATTTAATGTTTTTAATATTATTTTACATCTTTGTATTTTTTGTATTACTTTCTGATTAATTTTACTACTTTTATATTTTAACTTTCACACTCACTTTATAAGTGGTCAATCTACTACCTTTACTATATTTGCCTTTACTGGTGAGATTTCTTTCCTTTCCTATATTTTCTAATTTCTAGTTATAGCCTTTTCTTTCAGTCTAAACATGTCCATTTAACAATTCTTATAAGGCCAGTTAAGTGGTGGTGAACTCCTTTAGCTTTTGATTCTCTGAAAAACTCTCTCATTCAATTCTGATTGACAACTTTGCTGGGTAGAATATTCTTGGAAGTTTTTCCTTTGAATACATCATGCCATTCCCTTCTAACCTATAGTTTCTGCCCCCCCAAAAATTAACTTAGAGTCTTATGGGGTTTCTTTTCTTTCTTTCTTTTTTTTTTTTTTAAGAATTTACTTCTATATTTGACTGAGCAAGAACATAAGCAGGGGGGAGAGGCAGATGGAGAGGCAGACTCTTTGCTGAGCAGGGATCCCAATGCAAGACTCAAAACCAGGACCCTAAAATCATGACCTGAGCCAAAGGCAGATGCTTAACTGACAGAGCCACCCAAGCACCCCTAGAGTCCTTAATATTTTCTTTTTATTAACTTTTGAAATTTTAATTATAATATGTCTTGTGTAGATCTCTTCAGATTCATCTTCTCTGGGCCTCTCCATACTTTCTGGACCTGGATGTCTATTTCTTTCCAATGTTGGGGAAGTTTTCTGGCCCTTTTTCTTTCTCTTCTCCTTCTGGGTTCTCTATAAATGCAAATACTAATATGAGTGCTTCATGCTATCCCACAGATACATTTAGGTATCCTCATTTTTGAAGTTATTTTTTTCTTTTTGCTGTTGCTTGGGTGATTTTCCCTACCCTGCCTTCCAAGTCACTGATCTGTTCTTCTGTATCATCTAGTCTGCTATTGATTCCCTAGAGTATATTCCTCAGTTCAATTATTATATTCTTTTTTTAAAAAGATTTAATTAATTTATTTGACAGAGAGAGATCACATGTAGGCAGAGAGAGAGGCTTTAACCCACTGAGCCACCCAGGCGCCCAATTATTCTATCCTTAAGCTCTGTGGGTTCCATTTGGTACTTTTGTATATTTTCTATCTCTGTTGAAGTTCTTGGTGCATTCATCCATTCTTCTCCAGAGTTCAAAGACCATCTTTATGACCATTACTTTGAACTCTTTACCAGATAAACTGCTCATATCCATTTCATTAAGGTTTTTTTCCCTAAGGTTTTATCCTCTTCCTTCACTTGGAACATGTTCCTGTTTCCTCATTTTCTTTGACTCTTGGTTTCTGCATATTGTGAAACAGTGATCCCTACCTCTCTTGAAAAAGTACCTCTGTGCAGGACATGAGTCCTGTCATTTAACCTTATCCTAGTCCTTGACTGTCTACCAGAGCTCTCTCTCTCTTGATTGTTTCAGACCCTTCAGATACAGAAACATAATTGCCTTCTGCTAACCTGAACCGGTGCTCAAGGGGGCATCCCCTGTGTGGCCTACACACACCCATCGGCTATTGAGGCGGGGGGGGTGGTCCATCAATGGACAGAGGGTCAGGGCTGCTTGCCTACTGTATGACTGCACTGTGCAAATAGCACAGGGGTCGTGGGCAGGGCTGCCCACCTACCACAGCTAATGGTGTTTCACAAGCAGTTCAGAAGGCTTTGTCTGGCAGTGCTACTCCAGTGGTTCACGGAGATGATGCCATTTACGTGATGCTAAATGGTTAGGGTAACAGTACAAAAATGGCCATGAGCACCAAGGCCAGCAAGGTAAAGGGAGGCTGTAAAAATGGTATCTGTCAGCACTCAGTCCCCAAAGAGTCCCCACAGACTTCTGCTCTTCTTGCAGACACTAAGTTTAGCAAGTGAATCTTCTTCACCTAAGGTCTAGGCTGTTTTCAAACTACTGGTTTTTGCAATGGGTCCAGGGATGAGTGCACAGACCCTTTAAGAACAGAATCTTCATTGCCTATAGCTTTATGTTTCCTCTGAACATAATCCCTTTTGGTGTGAAAGCCAGATATTTGGGGTTTGGTCTCTCCAGTGCAGGACCCAAAGATTGGGGTGCATGACACAAGGTATAAATCCCTTGCTCCTTAGAAAGAAGCCCCCTTTATATTTTGTTTGGTTGCTTCTTTTTGTCTTTTTTTTAAGATGATTTCCCCCTATCCCTACTGAAGGCTGCCACACCAGGGGTGGTTTTATATATATATATATATATATTTTTTTTTTTTTTTAAGATTTTTTATTTATTTGACAGAGAGAGAGAGAGCACAAGTAGGCAGAGAGGCAGGCAGAGAGAGAGGAGGAAGCAGGCAGCCCAACACAGGCCTCAATCCCAGGACCCTGAAATCATGACCTGAGCTGAAGGCAGAGGCTTAACCCTCTAAGCCAGCCAGGTGCCCAGGGATGGGGTTTTGAGAATTGAACTGTGTCTCAGCCTCTATTACCTATCTCAGTGTGGAACTTTTATCCTTTGTTGTGAAAATGTTTTTCTAGTTCTCAGGTTCTTTTCAGAGGGAATTATTCCATATGTAGTTGTGTATTTGTTGTGTCCATGGGAGGAGGTGAGTTCAGGATCTTCCTATATACTGCCATTTTGAATTACCTCTCCAAATTGCCAATATTTTTATAAACATCACTGTACTCTGTTTAAAACAGCTAGTTTTTCTGAAAAACTTTCTAAAAACTGATAATAAACATTTATATTAAGATATCAAAAAGGATTGGGGCAGGGGGTACGTGGGTGGCTCAGTTGTTAAGCATCTGGCTTCAGCTCAGGTCATGATCCCAGAGTCCCAGGATCCAGCCCTCCATCGGGCTCCCTGCTCGGCGGGAAGCCTGCTTCTCCCTCTCTCACTCCCTCTGCTTGTGTTCCCTCTCTAACTATGTTTCTCTCTGTCAAAGAAATAAATAAGATTTTTTTCAGAAATAAATAAAATCTTTAAAAGAAAGGATCAGATAAATGCTCATGTTATTTTTTAACCCAAATCCACCTTTGATAAACACATAATAGATGCTATTTTAAGTAGATACACTTCCTGAGCTAATTGCCATGGGTCCCAAAAAGAACAGAGCTAGAGCTTTGGCTATCTCATAATTGGAAATGGTCAACTTTTCACACAGGATCATGATTATGAAACATATAACCCAAGTTCAAAAAATCTAAGACCAAATTCAGACTCCATTATTCACTATGTGACCTTGAGCAAATTATTTAACCTCCGTAAGCCTCAGTTTCAACTTTCAAGTTAAGCAGTACTAATCACTATAGCACTTGTATTAAAATTGCATATGTAAAGTACCTAGACAAATATTAGATGTCATGAGGAAAAAAGTTTCCTTACCTTTTCCAGTCACTTAAAAATTTTTTAACTTAAAGGGACATCTAATAATACCTAAATTTTTTGAATTATCAATTTTTTACTAATGCTTTGTATACAGAGAGAACACTTTTGAACACATACTCTTTCTCTGTGAAGATCTTGCCTTTCAAACACACCGGCCCCAAAAATCAGTATTTAGGAAGATTGAGTGACCTGCTGCTCTACCCCCTGATTAATTCCCCTCCAAGGCCCACTATATCCTGAAATCTCTCCTTGAAGTCGACATTTCATTGGAAGACACACCCTACAGTTCCCATTCAGACCTTTGAAATACTTTTATTTTTTCTGGAGTGACTTCTACACCACTTAAATTGTAGAAATAAATGGAACATCTTTTCCAGATAGAAAAAATATGATAATGGTTTATAAACGTGTTAAACAAAGGTTCTAGCATTTCCTTTAAAAATAAAAAGAGGAGATTTCATACCATCTTAGTTTCCCAGCACTATCAAAAATCAACATTTTATAAATGCTATATACTTTAGTAAGCATACTTAATTTCAAGTATTTTTACATGTAATTTTGACATTTATTTTGCTGGAAAATACTACAGAAAAACAAATAAGAGTCTATTATAATGTTCTGCCATAATTTTCCTATGTTCTTGCACAGATTCTTATGACTAAAATCACTAGTGATTGGGAAGCATGTTGTACTTTGAGAGACTTTGTTTTTATACCTTCCATGTTAAGTTCTATGTGAAATTCCTTTCCAATTTTAATGGAAATTTTACATAGAGCAAAGAATAAAATCCAAGAGAACAAAAAATATCCTAGTATGTTATATAGTAAGACAGTTATTTGTAGGAGGACCCATTCAACAATTCAAAACCGAACAGAAGTGTATTTTATAGCAGGCTTAGGTTAGTATCATTTTACATATCTGCAGTACTAATAAGACCATAAGATTTTCCTTTGTAAACTGTTACGAAGTACGAAAATCATTAGGATCATTTAACAGAAAAGCACTTTTCACTTATAAATATTTGTGTGTGTGTCTTAAAATTCATATAAAAAGTTTTGCCAGATGATGAAAATAATTTTTATACAAGTCAATTATTTAAACATTATTTGGATCCCCCCCCCCAATCATTTGATTTTCTATCTGCAAGCACCAGGTCCTACATACTTAAAGGAAGAAGAATGAATTTGAGGAAATCAACAGCAGAGTTCTCTGTGTTAAGCTAAAAATAAAGTCTGCCTTTCTAATGTGCTAATCTCTTTGAAAAATCCAAAACTCAAAATTGAAGCCAGAGACTTCTCATCTGTATCTGGGTAATCGCAGTCCCTATTCTCACAGCATTATAAGGCTTAAATTATGCATACCATAAAGTATTCCATAGATAGAAGATAAAAGAAAATTGTACTTGTTTAAATGCTACTTAAAGGAGAAGGTCAATTATCATATGATTTCACTTATTTGCAGAACATAAGGAATAGCATGGAGGACATTAGGAGAAGGAAGGGTAAAATGAAGGGGGCAGAAATCAGAGGGGAAGAGGAACCATGAGTGACTATGGACTCAGAAGTCCAAGAAACAAACTGAGGGTTTTAGAGGGGAGGAGGAGGAGGAGGGGGGTATGGGTCAGTCCCATGACAGGTATTAAGGAGGCCACGTATTACATGGAGCACTGGGTGTTATACACAAACAATGAATCATGGAACACTACAACAAAAACTAGTGATGTACTGTATGGCAACTAGCATAACATAATAAAAAAATAAAAACAAATGCTACTTACAAGGATGCCCTTGAGTTCAGAACATATCTTACACCTGGGGGAGGTCCTGATTAGAACTTTCAGAAGTATACAAATAAAAGTTCAAAAAAGGATGTTTTGTGGGAGGAGATGGGGCGAGGCAGGTACCAAAGAAAAAAATCAGGTGAGAGAATATGCAGACACACACTAAAGAATCAGACAATGCCATATTTAGAATTCTGACATTTCAGTGACCCTTTACTAGGCACAGTGATGGCCCAGCGAATTTCATAGCAACTGGTAAAATTCCATTGTTCAGTCAGGTGCTCATTCCTGAACCACAATGATAGCAGAAGAGAAAGAAAGGGATTCAAGACCTGTACAGCACAGGTACACGAACTCACCAGGAACCACAAGAAAACTTCATTCCCCAACACAAAGCATGATGGTTCAAAGACAGACATCCCCGTTCCCACCATACCCCTTTCCCTACACTCCCTGCTCTGGGTTGCTCTAGTGTTTTCTTAAGTCAAAACCATTGATATATAAGAGCAAAAGACATTGTTAAACTCACAAATCCTTCCCCCACCCAAAAAGTATGAGTCTTTAAGACCTAGTATTATTAAGAAAAGTGAAGAATATCAATTTTTAAGTCATCTAAATCAATGCCAACAGCAAGAACCAATACAAAAAAAGTGAATTGTGAGAAACACATCACAGTCACCAGTCTTCACTAAGCCCACTTCCTTCTAGGACTCTTCTCATCTTCACTCTAGGGAAAAGTTGCTTCCACAAACCAAGTAATCAAATATATTTATTTTGAAAGGGAAACTACCCTAGCTGTTTCTTTTAGAGTTATTCCTTTATAATGGCATTTCTAAAAGGAGAAGTCTCTAAAAAAAATTTTAAAGCGACATAGTATTTTGAAACACTAACAAGACTAAAAGGATATAGAAGCCAAAGAGAACTATGACACATATATGTGTGTGTGTGCGTGTGTGTATAGAGAGAGACAGAAGGAAGAAACAGAACTTGTAATGGGAAAATGATACCTTTTACTTTTGATAAAAAGCTACAGTTCTTCAAGAATTAAAAAATTAAATTAAATTAAATTACAGTATTCTTCATGGTATTACTAGTAATCATTTCTATTTATTCCATATATTTTACTAGCATTACCATTGTAATAATCTCCTAATCCTTCCTTGCTTTGAGAATAAATAGACTGACCGATGGCCACCCCCCAAGCACATTCACTCTCCCCAAGACTTTTCTTTAAAAATTATTTCAAAGTTTCTCTCAGACATTTTAAAATACTTTCAAAGAAAATGTGTAAGGTTTTTATCAGGCTAAAAAATTTGGATTTTCGATATGTATACCAAATACAAAACTAGATACCAATACCAAATACAGAACTAGAAGGTGGGCTGACCCCAGAGGCAGCACAGACACTGTGGTCTGAAGAATATGGCACAGGGATGGTGGTCCTGATGTGACATGATATGAAATATAGGACATTATCTACAATATATTCTAGTCAAACACCATTTAATTTTAATCCATGTTGCTTAGAGCTGACTTTTTCCAAAAAAAAGGAATCGAAGAACACACTCATACCACCAAAGGAAGCCACAGAAAAATCCAGAAGTGCAATATTGTGTAGGTCAAATTGCCGGTTCTTTTCAAAGTCAGGGCTATTTCCTGAAGAGGTTTATAGGACATAAGCAGATGTCAAGCAAAGTCCCTGTTACCTCCTAATTAGAACAAAGTACCTGCAAATGTTTTTGAGGCAATTGAGCCAGTGTGACAATGGATTGAGATTATTACATAATTATTACATAAGATTAACATGGAAAGGCGATGAGCATTAAAAGAAAAAGGCAGTTAGGGGCACCTGGGTGGCTCAGTTGGTTAAGCGACTGCCTTCGGCTCAGGTCATGATCCTGGAGACCAGGGATCGAGCCCCACATCGGGCTTCCTGCTAGGCGGGAAGCCTGCTTCTCCCTCTCTCACTCACCCTGCTTGTGTTCTCTCTCTGGCTGTGTTTCTCTCTGTCAAATAAATAAAATCTTTTAAAAAAGAAAAGAAAAGAAGAGAAGAGAAAAGGAAAGAAAAAGGCAGTTGGTAAAGCAGCATGACCAAAACAGCATTTCATTTGGATAAAAAACAGATATATGTGGAAAAAAACAAATCCTGAATTCTACATATTGAAGTATAAATAGGAATAATCTCTAGGCAAGAGAATGTTACTTCAACTTACTTTCTCTTATCAATATCTTCTAACTTTCTACAATGGATATCTATAATAAGGCAATATGAACATGAACTGATTATAATTAATAAAAGCCTTAAAAAAGAGGCTGGGTTTCTTTCCAGACAACCAATTCCTTATTTTATATGCATAATGATAGGTGAAGTTGCTGGCCTCCAAAAAGGGAAAGAAGTTTAGTTAATAAAATTGTCTGAAGTTAAAAATTAGTATTGCCTATAAAGATTCTAAAAGTCAATACTATTCATAAGACTAGAAGGAAAATGAGGCGGGGAGCCTGGGTGGCTCAGTTGGTTGAGCGACTGCCTTTGGCTCAGGTCATGATCCTGGAGACTGGGGATCGAGCCCCGCATCGGGCTCCCTGCTCAGCAGGACGCCTGCTTCTCCCTCTCTCACTCCCCCGGTTTGTGTTCCCTCTCTCGCTGTGTTTCTCTCTGTCAAATAAATAAATAAAATCTTTAAAAAAAGAAAGAAAGAAAAAGAAAATGAGACATTATTTCTAGGAATCCTGTTGATATCATCAGTTACCAGTAAAATACTAATGTAATGGAAAATCCCTTCATGTGCAAGCATCACCAAGCTAGACAATGTTAGGTCCCTGCTGGCTGGCATTTGCCAAGCAAGGTAGGAGGAGGTGATGGGGTAACAGAGAGGGAAAACCAGACCTGAGACTCCTCCCCTTAGACAACAACCCAAAACACCATCTACCACCATATGACTATCAATAACTTGAGACCAACTGCTGCAAACTTAAGTAGGTTCCAGCAGATTTAAGGGATGTTATGATCAAAGTTCAGCAAGCCTTTCATCTACCACTGGTATGATTTTAATTCTCATCAGTATTATAAGTTGATCCTTCAGAATATAGGTAGTAGTATGCAAGGCAAAAAGAGTATCAAGTTAACTTTTAGTTTAAACATTTGATATACTGGCATAAATGCTCACCTCTTCAAAATAAAAGATACTGTATGAGTTATTAGTTTACTTCATCTCAATTCCAAATATACCCTTCAATGCAGGCCCTGTGCAATAAACAATGGAATTCTGTTAAACATTACTCCTTTAAAGTGGATGATGTTAAACTTTTGTATAGAGAGCAATGAGAGACGCTACAGATGGGCTTCCTGAAATTCCCAGCCTGGGCTGGAATTTGGGAGTGTCTCTGTGTGTAGAGAGATATCTGGTAAAGTCTTCCCAAGACATTGGCACAGAACACCATCCCTCTGTTATCTTGCAGCCTCTCCTCCTGGAAATAACCTGAGTTCCTCTCAACACAGAAACAAGAGCCCCATACAGACTGGAGGCTCTGAATGCCTCCTGCCTGTGCAGAGCTTGTTGGCAGTGTCCCTTTCAGCTAACGCATAGACACTTATGGCCTGGAAGGTCACACACTGACGAGTGGCTCCCTCCACAACACCTCTCCCCAACCTTTACCATCCCAACCCTACCCATCCCCCTCCCCAACAACTCAAGCAATGGAAGGAATAAACTTCTGCTCCCCCACCTCCCACCACCACTCAGACTTCTGCACATCTCTATCTGCTCCCCACCTGCACTGCAAAGGGTGGCCTATTTGCCTAATAACTCCAGAGCAGCTCCAACCTGGCTAAACTAGCAGGGTTCTTTTTTTTTTTTTTTTTTTTGAAGCTGAACCATACTTTTTCTATAGAGGTCTTGTACCCTCTATGAGTTTGTCTTCCTTTGGTTACTCTCCCTCAGCCTAGGGTACCATACAGTGTTCCTTTATATTTTATAGGTACTCTTTTCTCACAGTAATTCTTTAAATTAAGTTTTTCATCAAACCTAGCCCATGGCTTCTAACACTTTATTGGACTCACATAGCTATAGATTCCAGGTGCCTAATATTATGGTCAGTTTTCTCAGGCACATGCAATGAGAAACTCCTACCATTACCAGTGAGTCCATTACTTCTCATTCTGCCACAGCTTCTCTTAACAGTCTAACACTATTACAAGCTCACCTTAAAGACTGAAATGTCTACACAAATCCTCTGTAGGCCTTAAGTTATACTATCATGTGAGACAGACAAGATGGGGTTAAAAATGTGTGTTTATGAGATGTGTTTATGAAAACATATGTGTTTATATACTCAAAAGAGAAGTTAAAGGAAGATGAAAAGAAAGAGTCTGCTTACCCACAGATGTAAGGCTAACATCCTGCCCAAACCTTACTCGAAACCCATTACTAGCTTGTGCCTCAGTCTTAAGGAATGTAAGCAAATCTGGGTACTCGGGCCAAAATCTAAGCACCCTATTAAATAAGCTAATCATTTTCCTTGCTATTCATCAGGTTGAACATTAGCACATGCTCTTTCAGAAAGTTCTCAGCTATTAAACTTCCTCTTTTGCTATAACTATTGTACAATAAAGGTTTTTTTTGTTTTGTTTTGTTTTGTTTTTTGAGAGAGAGAGAAAGATTGAGAGAATAAGTGGGAGGAGGTGCAGAGGGAGAAGTAGAGTGCCTGCTGAGCAGGGAGCCCAAAGTGGGACTCCATTGGCCTGAGCCAAAGGCAAACTAAACCAACTGAGCCACCCAGGCACCCAAGGCTCTACTTCTCAATGAGTGCACCACTATCATCAGGCACAGTTTTGGGTCCCTTTACAACCATTCCTGTTGAATTCATCAAAACAAATCTACAAATTAAGGAAGTAAACCAACTATAATCTAGAGAAGACACTCCGTGGCATTAAGCAATATATCTACCATTTTAGTGACAAAGCTTAGATTCAAACCCAGAGCTTTCTTTTTTTTTTTTTTTTTTTAAGATTTATTTTAGAAAGAGTGAGTGCAAGAGACAGAGAGCAGGGAGAAGGCCAAAGGGAGAAAGAGAATCCTCAAGCAGACACCCTTCCCACCCTGAATCCTGGAGCCCAACGTGGGGCTTGATCTCAGGACCCTGAGCCAAAACCATGAGTCCAGTGCTTAACTGACTGAGCCACCCAGGTGCCCTTCAAACCCAGATCTTTCTGATCCCAAAGTCTATACTCTTTCATTTCATCATGATCACATACCTATTCCTCCCTTCCAATTCCTATCCTTCACCAAAGAGAGGCACAATTGAAATGTGTTCTCAGTTAGTCTTTTCAAGACTTTGATTATATTTTTTTGGACTTTGGTACATTTTTTTTTTCTAAGAAAAGCAAGAGGAAATATAGAGCACTCTTAACCCACTTTCTAAAAGCAGGTGAGTACTTCCTTCCTCTACCACACAATTGACCTTTAGTTTGCTTCTTTTTTCCCCATGCAAGAACATGCCATAATAGATATAAATGTTGCTAAATATTTTCAGTTTCAGGCACAACAAGACTGAAACTGAAGCTATATAATTCTAACACTACACAATTATGCTGGACCACAGAATTATTAAAATTTACATTGAAAACATCAGTTATTCCTGAAAATGAGATCAGAAATGCATGGTTTTACTGACTTGTGTTTTAGGCATACCTAAAACAAATGTTAAGATAAATGTGGCCAACAAATTGAAAAGAAAATATATTTGTCCTAATTTTAATATGAAAATTGCCAATGCTCTCACTGCAGAATTTCTGGCCAGATAAATCAGCATTTTTTAAAGCAATGAATAAAAAAGAAATAAAATCTGAGGCTCATGCAAATTTGGGGAATTTATTCCTTCTTCAAATTATCTGCCTCTATGTCTCATTTCTTAGTTAAAATTTTTTAAGTATGCAATATCAAATTTCACACAATTTGTTTCACACACACAAATTTGTTTTTAAAATATCAATCCTCCAATCCTTTCTAAAAGTTTCTAAGGCTGCCAACAGAAGCAGTCTGAATTCAAAAAATTTTTCAGACATAACCATGGCTTCTCTTCTTTAAGGAAAATCATCACAAATATGTTACTCTGACATTTCATCTTCAATTATAATTTACTCAAGCCAAGCCTTTTCTATTTTCCCTTAATATTTTAAGACTATAAATAAAAGCTGAGTATTCAGAATTGGGGAAAGAGTTGTACTATAATTTCCTAACAGGGAGTAGACAAGAAAGAAATATTACAAGATCTCAACACATAGGTGGATTGTTTGCTACAAGTAAACAAAATTTGATATATGATTATAAAGACTTAATTTTAGTCTCTGTAAGAGAGAGAGTGGTCTTGCTTCTTGTTTCAGAAAGATAAGAACACACAACTTTGTCTTTCCAAGACAATACAGCTATGAAACTCAGAATTCTTGAAGAAATAATCTGAGGTCTCTGAAATTAATTGGGGTAGGTGGATTGAAGACCAGAATTCAAAGTACCATTGAACTGGCAGTGAGTTGACGATTTTTTTTCCCTCCAGCCAGGACTCAAGGCAGCTTAAGTCTCAGAAGCAGACATTGAATGCAAAGACATAGTGCAAGGAAAAGCCCTGTGGATCAGAGTCAAGGAGCAAGAAAGGGGTTTCAATGCACAGAAAGATGAAAAATGCCTTTTTTATTTCCTTTTGCAAAAACCAAAAGCATTTCTATATAATAGCAATGAACAATTTTAAAATACCAAAAAATGAAAAACTTGGGTGAAAGTCCATCAAAATGTATATAGGATCTGTATTCTGCAACCTACATGACACTGACAAAAGAAATCAAAGACGACTGAACCTAAATGGAGAGACATACAATGTTCATAGATTAGAAGACACAACAAAGTATTAAGAGGTCAATTCTTCCCAAACTGTTCTATCCATTTAACACAATTCCAGTCAAAACCCTAGTAGGACTTCTGTAGATACAGGCAAGCTGATTCTAAAATATATAGTAAAGCAAAGGAATCAGAACAGAAAACAATATTGATAAAGATCAAGCTGGAGAATTCACACTACTAAGTTTCAAGACTATTAAGCTACATTACTCAAGACAGTATAGTACTGACAGAGACATAGATCAATGGAACACAAGAGAGTCCAGAAACAGAACTACGTAAATGTGGAGAATTTATTTTTGACAAAGGTTCAAATTCAATAAAGGAGAATCTTTTCAACAACTGATGTTGGAATAATTGGACATCTGAATGTTAACCAGAAAAAGGAACTTAGTCCTAAATTTTATACCTTAAAAAATTTTAACTCAAAACAAATAGAATCTATATACAAATGAAAAGCTATAAACTTTAAAAAATAGAATATTTTATGATCTGGTATTAGCTAATAAGTTCTTAGATAAGACACACAAATTCATAAAAGGAAAATTTGATAAATTAGATCTTATCAATATTAAAAACCTTTGCTCTATAAAATGTGCCGTTCAGAGAATGAAAGGACAAGTCACAGCCTGGAGGAAATATTTACAAATCACACTAGACAAAGACCTTATATCCAGAATATATAAATAACTAAATATTCAACAAGAAAACAACCAGACCAATTTAAAAATGATCAAAAGACTCAGCTGGCTAAAAAGGGTCTACAGATGGCCAAAAAGCCCCCTGACTAGAATGGAGTTTTCATGAAACTCTAAATGGATCAAAATTCCTAGAACTGTAGATCCAATAAAAGTCAATTTTACCTATATAAGTCAAAAATGTTTAAGGAGTGCCTGGGTGGCTCAGTCAGTTAAATAGCTGACTTTTGATCTAGGTTCAGGTCTTGATCTCAGAGTTGTGAGTTCAAGCCCTATATCGGGCTCCACACCTTGGTATGGAGCCCACTTAAAAGGGGAAAAAAAAAAAAAAAGGAAAAGGAAAAAAAAAATTGATACATAATTTTCTTTTTGTTCAGCCTCCACTTCACTATAAAGTAAAAATATCTCTGACAGGAGAAAGGAATTGCATGAATAAATAAAATATTCACTTCCATTATCTATGAACATACTGTATGTGTATTTCCAGCAGAATAATGGGCTAACAAAATGGGCTGAATAGGATAGTACAAATTCTAGCAGAATAATGGGCTGACAAATAATGGGCTAAATAGGATAGTACAAATTCCTACAAACTCTGCTAGTTATTTGAATCTCCTATTTCTTGAGCATTCAAAAGGAAAAATAAGCATAATGTCTTTTCTGATTCTTTGTAGTTACATTTGACATAAACGTTGAAGTTCATTTTAGTTCAGAACCTAGAAATATAGTATAGCAACTAAATCAAAATTTATGTCAAAAAAGACAAAATACTTGACATCTTTTATGTTTGTTATTTACAGTCAATTCTCAATTATTTAGACAATAGATTAACATTCAAAAATGAATGCTAGTAACAAAAAGAAATGTATGTTTGTGGGGGAATTACAGTTAAGAATCTGAAATACATATATACATACATAAAAAATATATATGTAAGATTTGTATTTTTGTAAACCTCATAGCATAATTCCTCATCATAATTCCACATGGTATCATCTAATAGTATCCAAAAGGAATATCTACCATAGGGCCTACAGATCAAACATTTTCCTCTATATCAAACGTTTAACAACTCACACATGGAAACATTTGTGCACCTGCCAGTAATAAATATAGGGACAGGGAATGATCTAAGTGTGGATATGAAGTGCACTTGGACAACTGCAGCAGGAAAAAGCTAAGGGTTGGGGGTTACTAAAGTCAAAATAAGGTTGTGCCCAGCTCCCACCGCACTATTCATCAGGGAGTGTTGACTGACTTTCTAAGTAAGATCCACTGGATGATGTGGGACATAAACATAATTATGTTCAGGGACATAAACTAAAGGGATTTTGCAAAAAAATCAAAGTAGAATTCTGGGTTTATTTTAATACTAAGAGGTTTCATTCTTTGAGGTAGCAATATGTTGACATATAACTATTTTTTAAATTCTATACAATGATCTGAGAAACATCCAATTACATTTTCTACCAACAAGTTGGGAATAACATTTAATAATCAAACTCAAAAAGGGAGTAAGGAAGGAAAGGGAATGAAGGAGGCAAAAAGAGAAATGAATAATTAAGGGAAGACATGATTAGAAGGTGTCCAAAATCAAACGATAATCAGATGACATAGTAGTGTTAAGTGGTCCTTCTCTTTCTTAAAGAACAGGAATTGTCACTTCAATAATAGAAATAAAGGTTACAGTACAGGGTTTTAATTCAATTTAAATGACAAATATTTAAGTATAAGAAAAAAAATCTCTTTATCTAAAGCCCTGGTGATCTTATTATAGACTGTAAACCTGGTCATAGAAAAAGAACCAAAACCTGTGAAGGAAGTTAGAAATTAATTTTTATTTTAACTATTTTACATTTTATTGCACACTTCTCTGCCTTTCTTTCAATAAACACATTATTAATAACAATATGTGATTCTGTCCTTATAAAATGACAAAAGTTAATAAAGTTTGTCAAATAAAAGCACTGTTTATAATCCTTCATCTACTATATTTTGGGATAAAAAAGGTTATAGTATCTTCTATCAATTAATAACTGCAAAGGCTCCTTTTCCCATCTCATTTTCCTTCCAAAATGTTGTTTTAATCAGTATAATCAGAAATATGTATTACACACACTAGGACGGTCTGGAGGTGAGTCCTAGAGATACTTGCGGAACTTTGTCACAATGGAGATAAGCCATAAAGCAAGTCTATGCCAAGCTAACTGGGTGATGGGCTGCATCAGGGCACACCTCACCTGGATTAGAGGTAGAAAAGATCTTTTGGGAGAAGTGGTAGCTCAGCATACTTGAATAATGAGGATACAGCCTAGTGAAGGAAGAGATTCAAGTCCTCTAGGAATAGGTAAGAGAAAGATCCATTAGAAACAGGGATGGGAGGAGGTAGGCTAGAGAAGAAGACAGGACCCCTACAAGTAATCTAACAAAAACTGGAATTGGTCCTTAGCATTAAAAAAAAAAAAAAAAAAAAAAAAAAAGGAAGTGTTTTAAGCAAGAAAATAACAATCAGGGTTGCATTGCAGGTGCATTGGCTGGCTGATATAGAGAATGGATTGGAAGAGAGCTAGACTAGAAGCTGCAAAACCAGGTAAAATAATCCATACCAGCAATCTCCAACATCAGTGAAAGGAAAAGGCTGATGGGCTACACTTATCATCAGATCTGTTTTTTTCTTACGTGTCTGACAAAAAGCTTATACTAAGACCATAACTGTCAACTTTGCTATTTCCTTGTAGTTCACTGTGTTTATATTTTTAATCATATTCAATGTGTGATTTCTTTGCAGGCATGCATACCCGACCATCATAAAGATTAACTTATGAATAATATGAGGTATATAGAACATTTAGCAGGCACAGGTAAACTGCAATATACTAAAAGGTAATAACCACAAGAGGCTAGGAAGATGGCCCCAGCACAGCATGTTCACCCTCCTCCCACAATGCATCTCCAACATCACACATAGCCTCTTTGACCCACAACATAAGGGATGTCCTCAGTGCCCACACTGTGTTAAACACTGATACAGCCTGAGTGCCTAAGTGGCTCAGTCAGTTGAGTGGCTGCCTTTGCCTCAGGTCATGATCCCAGAGTCATGGGATCGAACCCCAAGTTGGACTCTCACTCAGCAGGGAGTCTGCTTCTCCCTCTCCCTCTTTATATTACATATTAATAGAAGTTCTAATATTTTCTTTTTTGTACCAGTGAGTCATTTCATATTCCCCCTACTGACTTGTCATTTTAGGGTACTATTGATGTTTTATATATACATTTTAATCAACCTTTGTTATAAGCAATAACATCAAATCCATGAATTTATATTTTTTTCTGATGGGGTAGAATAAAAATGATTTCTAAAAGCAAAAAAAAAAAATTATATCCTTTCAAAAATGGTTTATTATAATACTGAGAAGTACTGATAGACCAGGAGTTTTTCCAGCCAGGAACCACCTCTTACTGACATTTGTCTCCCCACACACTGACACAGTGGCTGGTCCCGAGCAGGCAATCAATAAACACTCTCAGAACAAATGGACAACCACAAAGTCTGGACCTAGATTTGCTGAGAACGTTTTTAGCCCCTAGCCTTGGAGTTATTTCAGCATGAGTGAGATGGTCATTTGCTAAAACTGGGAAAAAGGCTAGGTAACCTTGGAGAAGTCTAGGATACATATCTTAATTTGTAAGAAGAAAGAAGAGTGAGTGACTTCCCAGGACTGGATAATGACTGGCTAACTT
Organism: Spilogale gracilis; assembly: GCA_004023965.1. Classification (NCBI taxonomy): domain Eukaryota; kingdom Metazoa; phylum Chordata; class Mammalia; order Carnivora; family Mephitidae; genus Spilogale; species Spilogale gracilis. The sequence goes on from PITA01000009.1 coordinate 266,576, forward strand.
GTATATTACAACACTGAGTTTGACACCTAGTTCTGCCACTTAAAAACTCTGTAACCTTGAGCATGATTTTTTTTCTTTGACTTATTAAATTGATATATTAAGAGTTTTCTACCCTTAAGCCATATTTTAAAATTCCAGCAGTAATCCTACTCAGTGACAGAGTAATATACTGATGAACATAATTTTATTTTGCATTTTAAGATCTGTGTTTTACAGCCATACTCCGAAGATAGCTTCTTTCACTTTGTGCAATTTCTTTATAAAATGCCAATAGCAAAATTTTATAAGATAAACTCAAACTTCCTAGCATTTTCTGTGCTATGTAAAGCTATAAAGAATGCATTACCAGGGTACCTGGGTGACTCAGTCCTTAATCATCTGCCCTCAGCTCAGGTCACGATACCAGAGTCCTGGGATCAAGCCCCACATTGGGCTCCCTGCTTGGTGAGAAGCCTGCTTCTCCCTCTCTCACTCCTCCTGCTTGTGTTCCCTCTCTAGCTGTGTTTCTCTCTGTCAAATAAATAAAATCGAAGGAGAAGAAGGAGAAGGAGAAGGAAGAGGAGGAGAAGAAAAAGAAGAAGAAGGAGGAGGAGGAGGAGGGAGGGGGAGGAGAGAAGGAGGGGGAGGAGGAGGAGGGGAGGGGGAGAAGAATGTGTTATCCATCCCTTAGAAAAGCAAATAATCTTGTCTCCATAACTAATCCAAGAACCTTCTAGAAGATAGCTCTCTGATAACTTTTCATTTTTTCTACAATTCATTGATTCAACAGCTCTAATACTTGATTCAACATTTTAATTTATATATTTTCTAGGTGGTCATCCATTTCATCTGGAATTTCTAACCTATTAACATAAACCATTATCTGTTATTCTTACAAAAACTTTTGGAATGCATTATAACACTTTCACTCTCTTTCTCATCAAATTTGTAAGAGATCAGTGTTGCTATTTAAAAACAGTCATATCTGTCAGGGTTATACATTAAATAAAATCGGAAAAGGTTTGATTACGGAATCTGTGATCTTTGAGAAAAATGACTGAACTTTACAACATCTGCTTTAGCTACTCTGATCCTATTTACCTATTTCCTTGCTTTCAGTTCAGTTTTCCAAAGTACAGTGTAACTATAGCATTTACTATTAATAAAATAAAGTGCTTGTTATTTTAAAAGATTTTTTTAAGATTTTACTTATTTGAGAAAAAGTGAGCATGAGCAAGATGGGGGGGGGTAGGCAAAGGCAGAAGCAGGCTCCCCACTAAGTGAGAAGACTGATATGGGGCTGGATCCCAGAATGCTGAGATCATGACCTGAGCCAAAGGCAGATGCTTAATCGACTGAGCCACCCAGGAGCCCCATTTTAAAAGATTTGTAAAGTACTTCAGTAACTTGAAAAAATAAAAACAGATTTTAAGCTTAAAATTTTCTTAAGTATAGTGCACAAAAGTTCACACTATTTTAAAGTATAGTGTTTTCTAATCACTGCATTTAAATGAGACTGAGTGAAATTGTTTCAACCAGACATAGCCATTTTGTTTCTCTATTCCCATAGTCTTCAAGGATAAGAACAGTGTTTCTTTTTATAGCTAAACAATGTGTAACTTCTACAACATTCTCTAAATAGTCTCAGTGTACATTAGTCAACAGCATTAGACTACACTTGTAATTTTTTTTTTAAGATTTCATTTATTTAGGGGCGCGCCTGGGTGGCTCAGTTGGTTAAGCAACTGCCTTCGGCTCAGGTCATGAACCCGGAGACACAGGATCGAGCCCCACATCGGGCTCCCTCCTCGGCACCTAGCCTGCTTCTCCCTCTCTCACTCCCCCTGCTTGTGTTCCCTCTCTGGCTGTGTTTCTCTCTGTCAAATAAATAAAATCTTTAAAAAAAAAAAAAGATTTTATTTATTTATTTGACAGAGAGAGAGCATAAGCACAAGCAGAAGAAGAAGTAGGCTCCCACAGGGAGAGAACCCAATGCGGGCTCAATCACAGGACCCTGGGATCATGACCTGAGCCGAAGGCAGTCGCTTAACCAACTGAGCCACCCAGGCGCCCCCACATTTGTAATTCTTTAATCATCAAACTACATTATACTCAAAAAACACCAATACAGTAAGCAGCTCGAATATGCTCATGCTAATCTAAAATAGTATTTTGTTGACTTAAAGGATAAATCGTATCATTTCAATTGGATAAAAATAAAATCTATGCTTGATGATTTTGAGAAAAGAATTACCCTTCGGCAAGAATCTACTGCCACATTTCTATAAAAACCATGATGCTGAAAGATACATGCTATTATATATTTTAGTATTCTGGTATGTATGTTAAACAACATTCACAGAAACCATTTTGGTACAATGGACAACTATAAAGGAATTAAATATTCATTATTAGATAACAAATCTGATGACTATTTCTACATTATATAATAAAATTTCCCTAGACAGCAAAATCCTTGTTTCTGAAGCATGTTGGGGGTTCCGATTTTTCACCTGCAAGATTAGAAGATTAATATAAACATCATTCCATGGTCTTAAATTCTACAGGATTAGCTGCCCAAGGTAAATATAAAATAGATCAAAATTACAGAATTGGTCTTTCAAAAACTAAGAGACAAGTTTCAGAGTATTAAGATATCCACAGACGACAATGAGAAGACAAAAATTTATCCTCTAAATAACTGACTTTATCATAGCAAATTTTTTTTCTCTAAGAAACATAGTGACAAAACTAACCCAACTCTTTCGTTCAGAGATGGGTCACCTATCAACTTTAGACAAATGTACTGATGTGCTGATAACAGGATACAGCATACTCTTGAGCTGTTTTTCAACTGAACGTCAATATTATAAACAAATACCATGTTGTAAATATCTAAATAAATTATCCAGTTACACACTATCATTCTCTGTCATTTTCATTAAATAGGTCACAGATTTATTACTTTTTGAAATGCACAGACTTACAATCTTCTATTATTGAGTTATTCTGAGCATGGTTTATAATCTTTCAAACATAAGTACTTTTACGTACTCCAGCTCAAAATTTTGTGCCATAAATGTATTTGCACGACATTCACATCATTTAAGTAGAATTTTTATATTTAAAGTCACATAATTCTAGTAATATTCACTGATATTTTCTAGTGAACAATTTTAACAAAAAGTCGAGTCTTTAAAATAAATGCCAAATGTTCAGAAAATTGTACTCATCTCAGAAAAAGGCATATCAAATTCATATTATTAGATATATTTTCAAAGAAAGAGAAAACATAAGGATAAAGTAAAAAAAATAATTTATTTACTTTTATAAATCTTAGCCTGAATTTTTATCATCCTAAAATCCTAACATTTTCTAATGAAAATACACCTACCTTTGGATGCTTGTCCATGGAATATTCTCCTTATTAGGTATTTGAGATATAGCCTATAAATTCAAAATCTTTTTTCTTAAGAGATCTGAAAAATGGATTTGGGGTGGGGGTATTATATCGTAAAAAATATATGTCTTACATACCCTATTTTCAGAACAAATATTTATTGGGAAACTGGTTTCTAAAAAGCTTCATTTATAAAGTTCCAAGTTATTAGAAAAAGTAAATAAATCAAAATCCAAGTTATTATAAAACCTAAAAGTAATTACATAATGAAGTATGTGCCATAAGAGTTAAATAAATGAAACATCAATGCAATTGAACATGGTATAGATATTAAAATTTTCATGAAGATTGTAGCAATACAAAAATATTTGCAATTCTCATAAAATAAGAATTCAGGAGCTAATTATTTTTTATTTTATTTTTTCAGTGTTCCAAGATTCATTGTTTATGCCCCTCACCCAGTGCTCCATGCAATACATGCCCTCAGTACCCATCACCAGGCTCTCCCATCCCCCCCACCAAGACCCTCAGTTTGTTTCTGAGTCCAAAGTAGTAGCTAAAATTTTTAAGTAGTTCAAGGAGGGACTCCTGCGTGGCTCAGTCAGTTGAGCATCTACCTTTGGGTCAGGTCAAGATCTCAGGGTCCTGGGAGCAAGTCTCACTTCAGACTCCCTCCCTTAAAAAGTTAAAGGAAACCCCCTAAAGTCAAGATGAGATAAGAAAACATAAATAACTTCCAGAACCACAAGTTTGTAAGCAAAAACCAAAATGCAATCAACTAGTCTGTGTGACCACCAAGCCAAGAGTTTTGCTACCACATCAGCCTCCTGTGAGATCAGAACATCTTCCCAGGAGTATTATGAAAACAACTTAAAGCCAGCAGACAGATGGGCACCTGGGTGGCTTCATCAGTTGGGTGTCTTGCCTTTGGCTCAAGTCAAAAGCCCAGGTCCTAGGATTGCGCCCTGTGTTGGGCTCTCTCGTCGGCAGGAAGCCAGCTGCTCCCTCTCCTACTCCCCCTGCTTGTGTTCCCTCTCTCACCGTGTCTCTGTCATTGTCAAATAAATAAACTTTTTAAATCTTAAAAGAAAAAGGCTAGGAGACAGAAAGCCAGTGTTGAGCCCTAGCTTTGCTCCCAAAGAGCTCTATGACCCTAAACTGATACCTGTATACCCTCCATCTCCTCACACATAAAAATGTGCAGTGGGGGACTTAATACCTTATTTTATCAGTTCTAATCCACACTACCTCTAGCAAGACTAAGGCCTCAAGTGTCAATTAGTCAGAAAGTTTCTACTGACTTTGAACAGAAGCTGCTTAACTTCCGGTGGCACATTACTCAACTGAAGAAAAACTAATGGGATGCCTGGCTAGCTCAGTGGGTTAAGGGGGGCTGCCTTCAGCTCAGGGCCTGATCCCAGGTTCCTGTGATCAATTCCCATATAAGGCTCCTGGCTCAGCAGGGAGCCTGCTTCTTCCTCTGCCTGCTGCTCCCTCTGCCTATGCATGCTGTCTCTCTCTCTCCAATAAATAAAATCTTAAAAAACAAAACAAAACAAAAAAAAACCCTAGAGTTGGTCATATAAGAAAATGGTAGCCTAGACTTGTGTAATGGACATTAATCAACCTGAAAGAAAATCCCATAAGCAATAGAACGTATTTTTACAAGTGCTATATCACCTTCCATGCTCTTGAGGGCAGAGGACGAGACTGAATGAAGTCAGTCATTAACAACTGTGAGTTCAAAAGAAGAGTCAGATTCTGAATAAGAAGTTTATTTGAAAAAAAATTATTTTGTTTATATGTTCCTGTTTATGACTGTGCAAGAACGATACAATGAAAATGTGTCAAATTTAAAATTCCTTTCAATGTCATTAAATGTAATTTAAAAACAAAGTGGTAATAGAATTGTTTTATATCTTAATTTTGCCAGTGGTTATGAAGGTATGTTATGGCTGCATATTAAAACCTACAATACTTTGTCAAAACTTGGAGAACTAAACAATAAGCTAGGTAAATTTTACGGTAAATTATCACTTAAAAAAACTTTTAAGAACACTGTAGTAGTTTAATAGTAGTTTAATTGGCAGTTTTCTTCTTTTAGCAGTATATAAAATAACAGTGAGTCAAAAATTTGCTGGCATCTCAGATTCAGTGAAATGCAAGATGTCTAAAAACTGACTCTGGTAGAGGGTTAAATCCACCATGTGTGACCAGTGTTCTATAGTGGGTTAGACTTTCCATACTCAAATTGCAAATACGTGCACCAGTTTCTCAATTTTCTTGGCTCTAACACAATTGATTTTTATTTGTATTATTTTTTTAAAGATTTACTTATTCATGTTTGGTGGGGGTAGGATCAGAGGAGGAACAGCAAGGAAAGGAGAGGAACAAGCTGACTTCACACTGAGCAGAGAGTCTGACTCAGAGCTCAATCCCATGACCCTGAGATCATGACCTGAGCCAAAATCAAGAGTCAGACACTTAACTGACTGAGCCACCCAGGTGCCCCGACAATTGACTTTTAAAAAAGGGTATTCTGGAAGAAAAAAAAATCAAAGTTACATTAAAAAAAAAAAAACCTATCTAAAAAAACATTAAAGATGAATTCAATAAGAGAAGTTTAGAAAATGCCACACCCAAAGAGTACATCCAGGTTTCTGTCACCAAGTTAAGACTAAATAAATCAAAATAAATCAAGAACCTGAACAACATTCTACAAAAGTTCAAGGGGAAAAAATGTTCTATTTACATTCTCCATGTCAAATTCTAAATGAATCTACTCACAACTAATAAAATAAATTCATAATTCTCTGTGGTAGCATTTTTGTAAGACATCACAACTACCTAGAGGTATTTTGAGCCTTATTTTTATCAACACTCAGTACCACAAGAATAAAACCATTTTAATTTCTGACACTCATATAAGAAACTAGGTCATCAGTCAAGAACACTGGAATGCCTTTCATTTGTGACTAAGAGACAAAATTTAAATCATATATATGATTGTTTTCACATTACTATTCTACAAAAACATTTTAATTGATTCAGTGTTTATAGATGAATCAACTAGCCTATTGTGTGCTAAGCATTTATGATTTATACAGGGATTTGGTAAGGTACACATTGTCCTGGTCTTCCTCCAGTTTTATAATCTACCTAGTTCACATCCATTATTTATATTCTACAATAAAATATTAAAGATAAATTTTATTTACACAGAAAAAAATCTTCATAAAAAGGTGAATATTTTCGTAGTACTAGAGAAGTACAGACTAGTGGGTAATGAATTGTTAAAGGGTCCCCACGGCTACTCGCATCACCTTCCAAATCTCTGACTTTGGAAAGATCTCCCTTTCTCTATCTGAATTTCTCTAGTTGTAAAAACAAACATCTCAGCACCCATCCCAGAGTTGCCACAAAAATAAAATACATATTAAGTTCTTGGTGCCATGCCTGGCTTATAGTAAACATTTGATAATTGTTAGCTGATTTTCATGTTAAAAAGTAGGGCCATGATTTACTTTAACATATCCTGGATCTTAGAAAAAGAAAGTTACTAGGATGCCTGGGCAGCTCAGTCGGTTAAGATCTTCGGCTCGGGTCATGATCTCAGGGTTCTGGGATAAAGTCCCACATCGAGTTCCCTGATCAGCAGGGAGAGAGGGCTTCTCCCCCTGCCTACCATTCCCCCTGCTTGAGCTCTCTTTCTGACAAATAAATAAATCTTTTTTTTTTTTTTTTTTTTTTTTTAAAGATTTTATTGTTTATTTCACAGAGAGAAACACAGCCAGAGAGGGAACACAAGCAAGGGGAGTGAGAGAGGGAGAAGCAGGCTTCCCGCCGAGCAGGGAGCCCGATGTGGGGCTCGATCCCAGGTCTCCGGGATCATGACCTGAGCCGAAGGCAGTCGCCCAACCAACTGAGCCACCCAGGCGCCCCGACAAATAAATAAATCTTTAAAAAAATATTGTTTATTATCATGTTATTACAAACCATTGTATACTGAGATAGAAAGTCTTTTTTATTTAAAGGAAATTTTTTTTATAATTTGTATAAATCTGAGCTTGACTATTCACCTCAAAGATTTCATCTTTCAGTACCTAAGACCAAACATTAGACTTCCAAATTTTTAAAAAACTGATTTTTAGGGGCACCTGGCTGGCTCAGTCTGTAAAATATATAACTCTTGATTTTGGGGTTCTAAGTTTGAGCCCCACTTTGGGTGTAGAGATTACTTAAAAATAAAATATTTAAAAAAAAACACACACACATTAAAAAAACCTAATTTTTAAACTTTTCCAGAATTGTATTTCAGAAAGTGACATATACTTCTAATTATGATTTATACAGGTATATCATCAACTGGATTGATGTACATGGAAATGTTAAATACAGTATTACACATCTTCACTGTCGTCAGTTGCTACTTTAAACACAGTTTATCAGCACAGCTAAACAGAACAATGCCTTAATGAAAATCCACAGTCTTATGACATCTTCGTTTAATCAACAACAAAGATTTCATACTAATTCATTTACTTTAACCACTGGATAAACAACCATGTACCTTCAAAAGACCTCATGGGAGTAACCAAATGTTACGAAATTATAAAGTCAAACTAGGCATTCAAGAAGCTCATCAGTGAGGAAATACTTTATCTAGAATCATGGTTGTTTAGCCTAGCTTTAAAGGTAGAAACACATTATTCTCATTATGTAACTGACTCCCATCTCCCAAATGGAACCAGGAAAGTACTGATTATTTCTCTGACTGACTACAGGATTGGTAGCCCTTTCAAGCATCAACAAGTAGTAACAAGTCATGAGCTAATTATTGAATGAAAGAATTTCCATCCCTCTTAAGGAGCAAACTAAACACAGTTTTGAGTCCACTATGTCTCTCCAACACCACAACTGACCTTGTTGGTCTACTGGAACTCCTCAAAGCAGTTTACAAGAAAATCGGTAGTGGTCAAGCTGAGAAACTCACTAATATCTTTTTTATAGGATCACGTGATTTTTTTGAGTGATTTTATGGAAAAGTAAAAAAGGAAAATGAATGTGAACTAAAATTTTAGAGCCCTACTCCCATGTGTCTTTCAAACACATCCAAAACATATTTTAATCCCCATTTTATCAGCAAAGGAACCAAAGCTCTGAGAAGTTAAGCTTGCCAAAGGTTACGCAATAAAAAAAATGGCACATCATAGACCCAAGTCTATGTGACAAAGTCAGTACAGGCAAACAGAATGCTACATTTTAAAAGATTCTAGAAAACTAATCTCTAAAGAAAGTCTTCCACATGGAACATGTTAAAATCATATGTATTTTTAATGGATGGATTATAGCAATAAGGTACTGAGAATAATCTTGGAGAAGTTGCCGCATATCTCCTTCCCTCAGATTTTGTTTTTTACATCTGATAAGGACAAAGAAAGTACTATTTCTCACATAAGGCTGTTAAAAGACAAAATGCTTTAACATATTTAACATAAAACCCAGCATCTAAAAAAAATTTAATCAATATTGGTCAATTTTTGTATTACTACTCTTGCGGTCATATGTAAAATTAAAGAATCTTTAGTCTCTGCTAAGTCATCAACTGAGCAGCCTCTGAAGAAGTTATGTAGTCTGTCTTATCTCCTGTCCTAATACAGAGTCTAGAATATAGTTAAGTGTCAACAAAAACAAACCATCTAACAATTTTCCATTCATTTTTATCTCAGTGTATCAGTACTAATACACCAAGAATACTATATCCATTTTGCTGATCTTTCTTTTACCCACAATAATGCCTTGAATCAAAAGTTCTCAGATGACAAAAGATCCTTCATAAGAAGTCTTACGTGGTTAAAGAGAAAGAGGTGGGAGCAGGGAAATCCAGAACTTCCATGTATCATGGAAAGGAAAACTAGGCAGACGTGCATGCAAAATACACCTCAATTCATATACCTCGATTTCTTCTCCATTTGGAAGTAAACCCACTCCCCGAGCGCCTGGGTGGCTCAGTCGTTAAACATCTGCCTTTGGCTCAGGTCAAGATCCCAGGGTCCTGGGGTCAAGCCCTGCATCTGGCTCCCTGCTCACCAGGAAGCCTACTTCTCCCTCTCCCACCTCCCAGCTTGTGTTCCCTCTCTCACTGTGTCTCTCTCTCTGTCAAATAGGTAAATAATATCTTTTAAAAAAAAAAAGAAAACAAGAAAAAAAAAGAAAGTAAATCCCCTCCCAGCTCTAGAAAAACGGATACATTCTCACCGTTCTCAGAAATCTACCACTCTTCAACAGGCTCTCTTAATTACCAGTTCAGTCATACAGCAAAGAAAGAAATGCCAAAATCAATCAATTCTTTGTGTTTGTCCATTCATGACTGTATATTATATAAATGTCTTGGAGTCAATTTACATTTTTAACTTCTCTTATTTGTAATCCAACTTGATAGGTTAATCTACCTTGTTGACGTCTTAAGTGTCCACAAGTTGATAAGCAGTAGTTTGAAGAAAGGCACACACTGAAAACACTTTTTTTAACTATGAACTGATCTTGAAGCTAACCTTGATCTGATCTCTGTACAGAAGGTGGAGTCAGAAATGTATACTTTCCAATGCTCCTGTAAAGCAGGAGAATACAGTGATGAAGAATGTTGGCTTTGGAATCAAGCAGACCTCCCAGGAAAACCTTCTTCTATCCCTTAATTAATCTCAGTTAAGAAAACTGCATGAGCCTCAGTGTTTCCTCCTGTAATAAAGAGATAAAAATATGAACCCCATGGTGGTGTTAGGAAGCCGAGTTAGTGTATGTGATAATGCTGCCACAGTACATGGTATTAATAATATTAATAAATGATAAAGACTATGATTTTCAAACAATTTTTAAACATAGCATTGCAACTACCCTAGGTCCATGGGGAGTATTCCTTCCCAAACATCTCTCTTCACGCAGCCTCTAGCATTCATCCAGATTCCTCTATCTCACATATACACCAAAGGGAAAGGAGGAAAAGACAGAACTAGAAGAAATGGGTGGTTTCCTCCACTGCACCTCTCTGTGCCTAAACTAAGGTTTCTTAGACCACCAAGATCCCAATATGGACAAAACAATTATTAAAAACCCATTACATAGGACAAAATAACATGAACAAGTACTATTGTAGATAAAAAGAGCAAATGCTACTGTGGACAAAAAGATGAACATACCTTGCTCTTAAGAATCTTACAATTTAGGAAAACAAGTTTATAAACAAAACACAAACAGAAGACACAAAGGTAATATTTGTTCTGATAGACTTAAAGGTAAAGTACCATGAAAGCAAGAGGGAAGAGGAAATAAATCTGGCTTGAGGATCTGTAAAAGCTTCAAGGAAAAAGTGGCATTTGGAATTGGGCCTTAAAAAATGTGTGGATTCCTTTGGGCAATGAGTTGGGCCAGTAGAATTCCACACTGCAAAGAAACTCAACAGAAACAAGGAGGCTGAAATTCCCCAGTATGCAGAAGAGTCACAGTCCATCTCCCAAGTCTGAAAAGAATTAGGTGGAAAGAGACAAGAGGAGATGAGGCTAGAAGGGAAAGTTAGGATGAGGCATCCATGCCTTCCCAATGCCTACTCCAGAGTGTGGCCTATACCACACAGGGAAAAAGACCTTTATGGGCAGAGTAGGGGCACGTGAAAGGAACTGACTCATAGTATGAAAATATCCCTGTATCTTAAAAAATAAAAACTAGGAGCAAGAAGGAACTACCAAAATAGCCCAGGCCTAAACTTCATTGAAGAACATCAAGAAATGGAAATTAAAAACAATTAAGCAATTTATAATCCTTATAATATACAGATACATTTCTTCTACTCAGGGTAAAAGTGAATAGTGTGCAGAATTGGGTTTTAGGGATAAAAAGGGCTGACTAGGATGTGTGGCCCAAAGTCAAGATAACTCCCCCAAATCTGCTAAATATAGGTTTGAGCATTTATATTATTATAAAGGGATATCATCTGGAAGATGAAATACAAGAGCCAAGGTCTCAAGGTACTTGTGGTATGTGAAGAACTTAAGCTGGGGATGTGGTCAGTGTTTCAGGGGCAGGGCAGGGGGAGCACTGGTCTCGCTAATTCATGGCAGGCTCACAGCTGTTTATGGAGGCCACAGAAATCCAGGCCCCAGAAGGAAAAAATGAGCTAGCCAGGGATCCGAGCCCAGCCAATCTGCTGAAGTTCGGGGCAGGGCTCCACTGTTAAGAAATATCTATGAGCTCAGTGGGAAAAACCTGGTCTCTGGATGCTGAGAGTGCACTTAGCAGTGGAGATTCAGGTAACAAGAATACTCCCAGGCCACCACCACTGGTGGAAGAGGCATTGTTTAAATTAATCAATTTTGAACCCATAGCTTGAAAGTCTTCAATACTGAGAAAAGGCTGAATAAGACCCAAACTAAAATTGTGTTATCAGGGCACCTGGGTGGCTTATACTCATAAACATTTGCCATCAGCTCAGGTCATGACCCAGGGTCATGGGAGGCAGTCCCACATCAGGTTGCTTGCTCAATGGGGAGCCTGCTTCTCCCTCTACCTGCCACTCCCCCTGTTTATGAGCTCTCTGTCACACACAAATAAACAAATCTTTAAAATAAATAAATACATAAAATTGTGTTATATAAGCATGAATTTGTATCACAATGTTTCTGAACTCATCTAAACGCCTTATCTAATGTGAGTATAACAGTAATGGTTATTAAAAATAATAAATAATCTAGCACCAACTAAGATAAAAATACTTTTACCCAAAAACAAGACAAATATTAAACAAGAAGTCTTTCAGTCCACCATAATCTTAGGGGAACTTGAATAACTGGGTACAGTTTCACCTGTAGCCTCACCTATCTCTGCCCAGCCTGTACGCTCTACTCATACTGGACTATTCCATATTCTTTAATACTCAGGGTATTCTGGTGTGTTTATGCCTTCATTTACAATATCCATCTTCCTTTTCTGACTTGGTAGTGCCCATTCATCCTTCAAGTCACCTACACTGTAAGACCCCTTAGTGCCTTTAAGCAGAGCTAATCACTGAGTAAGTTCTTATCTCATTTTCTACATAACTCTCCTGTGGAAGGATCTTCAAAATCAGCTCAAGGGTTCCCTCCTCCAAGAAGCTTTGGGGCTCTTGCAGACATCATGTCAGCCTTTATTCCTACCCTTGCCATAAACTCTACCATACAACTTGGCTATTTCTATCACCCAATTTTGAAAAGCTCATGAGCCATAGCTAAAACCTATATTCAGTATTTTATGGCCTCTACTTAGCCCACATTCTGAAATAAAGTAACTTATCAATGTTGATTTTCCCAGTTTCCCAGTGACTAATAAGGCCTATGTATTTACTTTTGTGTATTAATCTTTACCATTTGAATAAAGATATTTATCCTTATTTCACTTGTGTATTCTAATTATCCTTCCTTCCATTTCTTAGAAATTTGCTATGATAGCAATTTTAAAACTAAAGAAATATGTCTGAATTTTATTTTACTCAATGTAACAGTGGGACAATAATAATTTAATGCCACACATATCACTAAAATGAAATTCAGGGATTTCAGTAACAGTGCCTACTGTGCCCACTTAAAAAGTGCCCATCTTGAACAAGACAGAGTGTTTATCCTCACCACCCCAGACCAGGCATGATCCTCCTGGTTATCCACCAGTTACCTAGAATCCATCAAAACCAGCAAAACCCCTTATTTTCTAGACTTTCCCTTCATTCCCCTCCATAGTACTCCTAATATCTAAAACTCACACTGTAACTACTAGAGCCCTTATTAGAAAGCAATCTGATAACAATAGCTATTCACATCTATACCCTTTGTTTGTGATACAGATAATTCTCACAACAGCCCATATTACAGATAAGGATATCCCGACTTAAATACACAAGTCACTTACTCAAAATTGCACAGGAATAAGGACCTAAAGTGAGACTGTAGACTATGCGACTCCAAAGTTATGCCCTATCCACTACTCCAGTAGTTCTCAACCCTTCCCCATGTATCAGAAATACTTGAAGGGCTTATTAAAACAGATTGCTGGGGGCGCCTGGGTGGCTCAGTTGGTTAAGCCGCTGCCTTCGGCTCAGGTCATGATCCTGGCGACCCGGGATCGAGTCCCACATCGGGCTCCCTGCTCGGCGGGAAGCCTGCTTCTCCCTCTCTCACTCCCCCTGCTTGTGTTCCCTCTCTGGCTGTGTTTCTCTCTGTCAAATAAATAAAAAATCTTTAAAAAAAATAAAAATAAAAAAATAAATAAAACAGATTGCTGGGCTCTACCCACCGACTTCCTGATTAAGCAGGTCAGGAAGAGGGGTCTGAAAATCTGCATTTCTATCAAGTTCCCAAGTGATACTGATGAGGGACCCACTCTGAAGACCACTACACTAATTCAGTAGCCCTCAAGGTGATTTGTTCTTGACACAGACTATGCTTTCATGGGCCCCATAGGTAAAATCTTCCTTCCTATAGCAAATGTCTTCCTAACAGTAAAATCTCATGTTCTGTGAGAGGAAGGTGAGAAAAAGGGAAGAAAATAGTGCTAGTTCTTGAAAGAGAAAATTCAACAAAAGGTAGTTATGATACCAAGTCCCTAGAAATTTATATGGAAACTGAATGCAAGTAGTCAATTCTCATTTCCAATTCTAACTCCAATGTAAAGAAACAAATCTCTGAGAGCAGCCAAGAGAATTTCTAAAAAGAACACTGGCCATTATGACTTACTCTACCAGACCATTAAAACATATTATAGAGACACGTCAAGCAAAACATTTTGATAGAAAAGCAGCAAGATCAAAGTAATAGAATGCAAAGCCCACTAACACATGAATAACAATAGATTTAATATATAAGGATGCCATCTCAAATCACTGGGGAAAAGATAAACTGTTAATAGATTATGTTGAGACAACATTTTTAAAATTTAGACTCTACCTCATACCATGAATAAATTTTGGTTTGTTTCTGTCAAATATTCAATCTATCAAAAATTTAAGATAAGAGAATATTTTTTTAAAGACTTTATTTATTTGACATAGAGAAAGAAAGAGCACAAGCAGGGGAAGGAGGAGAGAAGGAAGCAGGCTTCCCGCTGAGCAGGGTACATGGAACTCAATCCTAGGACCCTAGAATCATGACCTGAGCTGAAGGCAGATGCTTAACTGACTGAGTCACCCAGGCACCCCTACAATAAGAGAATATTTTCTTTTATTTTATTTTAAGATTTTATTTACTTGACAGAGAGAAACACAGCCAGAAAGGGAACACAAGCAGGGGGAGCGAGAGAGGGAGAAGCAGGCTTCCCGCCGAGCAGGGAGCCCGATGCGGGGCTCGATCCTGGGTCTCTGGGATCATGACCTGAGCGGAAGGCAACCGCTTAACCAACTGAGCCATGCAGGCACCCCAAGAGAATATTTTAAAGACTTATAATGTACAGGCATTTCTAAGCAAGGCAAAGAAAAACACATACATAGAATTACCTCTAATATAAAGCTAGAACACTAAAAATATTTTCATAAACAAAGCTGCATGATAAATGATAAAAATGGGGGAATATTTAGAATGTAAGACACAAAAGGTTTAGCATATTTAGTGTAAAATACATGTTAAGAGCTTTTATGAAATCTGTAAGAGGAAAATAGAAACATGAAAGTATGAAATGAATGTTTAAGAAAACTCAGTAATGACCTAAGAAATAAAAATTTAAAATAATCATAACCAGGGTGCCTGGGTGGCTCAGTTGGTTAAGCAACTGCCTTCACCTCTGGTCATGATCCCGGAGACCCGGGATCGAGCCCCGCATCGGGCTGCCTGCTCGGCGGGAAGCCTGCTTCTCCCTCTCTCGCTCCCCCTGCTTGTGTTCCCTCTCTGGCTGTGTTTCTCTCTATCAAATAAATAAATAAAATCTGTAAAAAAATAAAAATAAAATAAAATAATCATAACCATTTTCCTTTATCAGACTGGAAACCATCAAAGTTGACAACACAGAATTTTTATAGACTTTTTTTTTAAAGATTTTATTTATTTATTTGACAAAGAGAGAGATCACAAGCAGGCAGAGAGAGAGAAGGAAGCAGGCTCCCCGCTGAGCAGAGAGCCCAATGCGGGCCTCGATCCCAGAACCCTGAAATCATGACCTGAGCTGAAGGTAGAGGCTTTAACCCACTGAGCCACCCAGGGACCCAGAATTTTTATTTTTAATCAAACTGGAAAAACTGGAAAAATGCAATGAACGTTCAGCAGTGTCAGGAAATGGGCCAAAGTGTCAAACACAAAGTGCATTTTAAGTAGAGAAGGAAACAAATTGTTCAGACACTTGATATGTTTCTATGTGTATAATCTGAGGACAGGTTTTCACTGACTCTCATTGAAAGTGTGTCCTTGACTTTAAAAGATGGAATATTTAGAAAGGTTTTTGTTTAGTTATTTCAGAGGTAGGTAGGTAGTGGAGGGGTGGAGGTGGGTAGGAACTGCTAATTTTGTCCTTAGATTTTTTTTATTATTTTTTTTTAAACTATGAACTCTCTCCCTTTTTGGAATGATCTAGTGCAAAGAACAAGATACTGCTATTTTCATATAATACACAAGTACTGTGTCAGGGAACTCAATGCTGCTTGACAAATCGTTAAAATTGTCTATGTCTCTGAAATCACAAAACAGCAAGACTTGACAAATGTTCAGACTGCTCAAATAGCAGCCAGTCTCAGTAAGAACGCTTGTATTTACTAGAAAACACACACTGGTTCAACATGTGATTATCCTGAGCTACCCTCTTCTATGATCACAGATTCTCTCTCTATGACCTTGGGGGTTCTCACCAATTTTCAATAGTTTATGACCAGTGATAATCGGTTAGAATACCTTAATGAGGAAAAACACAGCTGTTTGCTTCTTAGTGACCAAAGTAACAATCTGCCTTCCTTCGGAAATGGCATTTTTAATTGAATGTGTATCCATGTGGAAATGAATCCACCATGACAAGAATATGGCACCAACAAGCTCAAAGAGAAAGAACACCTTCATGAAGATATCGCCTACACTGCGTACCCCAGAGAATGTGTGAGGTCAAGAGAACTAACCTCATTGAGAATTTAAAAGGAAATGCATAACTTATTCAAATGGCCTCACTTTGTTTTAAAACATGTATTATCAACAAACAACCCATAAGCAGGTCTCATCTTAGGTACCATTTTTAATATAAAGGGGCTGATTATGGTTTACAGATATGGAAAGTATGTGACCAATAGTGGGAGATTTTAGCCCTGTGTTCTGCTACTTCTACTTCCTGAAAAAGGAATGGAAACTGAACTGCGGATAGGAAAGCTACAAAAAAAAATTCTGACTTCTCATACATGAGGGGGACTGTCTTGTAGTCTCAAAGATAAGTTCTCTCCATTAGGAACCACTGCCAACGATAAACTTAATTGGTTATTTTTTTTCTGTAGAGGAAAAAGGGATAAAAGTTTACAATATACACATTGTGTGCTCACTATCTCCGCATCTACCAGGTAGAGCCTTTTCTAATGATTGTAAAGGGCCAGAAAATCTCTTACAAAGAATCACATTCTATGAACTGATGAGTTACAAAAGAGCATTATTTATATTTGGGAAACAATGATCCTTAACCAAATATTAACCACTAATTTACTGAATAAAAACTGAGAGTGGGCAGCTTAAACTAATCTTATAAACTTTCAATGCCGATGTTAAAAAGTGTTAATAATTTAGTTACAGACATTTGTGAAATTAATATCATAGGCAAAGAGTTGTATTAGTCAGTATCTCATAGTTTTACATATAAATACATCCAATTAATCCCAGGCACGAGTACATGAAATAGGTATATTCATTTTCAGGTGAAAGAGAGAGAGAGGGAGGGAGAGCGAAAGAAAGAAAAAGAAAGAAAGAAAAAAGAAAGAAAGAAAGAGCAGAGATACAGAAGTTAATTTGCCCACATTTTCCTAACTATTCAATGGGTGAGCCAGATCTCCCTGACATGCCAAGCCTATAGCCCCTAGACTATTCCAAGAATGTCTTTGATTGTCACTTCACACAGATAACTTACTAGTTTAAGGCAACAAAGGTGACTGCTGGAATCTGGTCAGATGAAGCACAACCTTCATCGTTGCCTGACATCAGACTGGCAGCTCTGCCCTTGCCGGCTGAGCCAGGGGCCCTGGGAGCCCCAGCCACGAAAGGGATATGCCAGAACCACCTCTTGCTGCCATAGCAATGATCTTCAGGCCTCCTGGGTTGTTGGATACTCCCTTTAGGAATTTTCCCTTTGGCACCTCACTGGACCTTGCAATCCACTGCCCCAGTGAGGGCAGCGTTCTCCAGTCTCACAATAGCAATCTCAGGCTGAGAAAGACAGTTTTGATACTTGGTTCTGGCTAAGAAAAGGCAGTGCTAACAAATTCTGAGAGTCTAGTGAGAATAATTAATCTTAGGGGGAAGTGCTAAAGGGGTAGGTAAAAGGCACACAGATATTTACAACTTCTATATTTGCATAAAGATTCTGGAAAGGTTCATTAAGACATATGAGAAACCAGACATGATGTTAACCGAGGCAAAAAAAAAAAAAAAAAAAAAAAACCTCATAACTGCATAGCAATTGGCATTTAAGAGATTTGGACTTTCCTTATTTTAAAACAGAGAGAGTATTGTTTACACTGCCTTGGACGCTGTTCAAAGATGTGTATTTTTAATAAGATTGAATCATGTTTTCAATCCAGACAAAGTGATTTTATTCTATGAATACATTTTCCATGTACCATATAGTAATATTTTCAATACAATTAGCTGCCAGTGCCCAGCCTGGTGGGTACCTAACATGCAGTAAGCATTCACTAAGTATCTGTTGAATGAAAACAAAATTAATGAACTGTTGATACTTTCAGGATGATGCTTTATCCTTGTTACACTTGGTTACCTATTAAGTAACTTCAAACCTAATCCTCCCCAATTAATTCAAACTCCCCCCCTCAAAACC
Organism: Spilogale gracilis; assembly: GCA_004023965.1. Taxonomy (NCBI): domain Eukaryota; kingdom Metazoa; phylum Chordata; class Mammalia; order Carnivora; family Mephitidae; genus Spilogale; species Spilogale gracilis. The sequence goes on from PITA01000009.1 coordinate 284,976, forward strand.
CATATCTGTCCTAAAGCTCAGCTTCTTCATCCTTCAGTGGAGCCCAAGATTCCCAGCCCTCATCCTCCTTGACTACAGCAAAAATAACCAGAACTTTCCTCGTGTCCAAGCTTCCCCAGTGCTGCTGGGAAAACACCAAGCCTGGCCCAGGGACTGCACAGACTGCATTTGACAAAAGGTATACAGTACTTCCAAACCAGTAAGCTGGGAAGTGGGGTGATTGTGTGTGTAATTATGCAGATAACTGATTACAGATGGTCCCTGACTTACAGTGGTTTGATTTGCAACTTTTCAACTTCATGATGGTACAGAAGCAAAACCCACTTAGTAGAAACCATATTTTTAATTTTGAAATTGGATCTTTTCCCAGGCTAGAGGTATACAGTACAGACTACACTTGATCTTAGCCAAAAGGCCAAGAAGCGATAGAGATATGCAGTATAGAGATATTCTCTAGTGATGTGGGACAGGAGCAATGCAGGTCGGCCACATGATCACAACTGTAAATGACCAATACACTTAACAACCATCATGTTGCTCATTTTCAGTACAATACTCAATATGTTACGTGAGAGGGGGGCCTCAGTCGGTTAAGCGTCTGCCTTCGGCTCAGGTCATGATCCCAGGGTCCTGGGATCAAGCCGGCATCAGGCTCCCTGTTCGGCACGGAGATGTCTTCCCCCTTTCATTGTGTTGTGCCCCTTGCTTGTGCTCACTTTCTGTCAAATAAATAAATAAAATCTTTAAAAAATATGTTACATGAGATATTCAACACTTTATTATAAAATTGGCTTTGTATTAGATGATTTTGCCCAATTGTAGGCTAATGTAAGTGCTCTGAGCACCTTTAAGGTAACCTAGACTAAGCTATGATATTCACTAGGTTAGCTGTATTAAATACATTTTTGACTTCCTATATTTTCAATTTATAACAGCATCCTAAGTCTAAGAAAATCTTTATTTCTATTTCCCTCTAAGAACCTAAATTTATATCTCTATTTCCCTCTCCTTTCTTTGGCATGTCTCTCCCTGAAGGTCACAGGACCTTCCACATAGATTTCTCAGAAATTTGCAAAGGCTTTCAGTTTCTAACTGTAAAAAAAAACTCTGGGACTGGTTTTATCACTGCTGCAGACTTTGTAGTCTTACAGTTCTGGAATTACATTCACCCAAATCTAAAACTTATACCTTATCATGCACAGTTAATGATTTCACTGGAAACAACCTAAATTTCTAACACTAACAGGTGAACATTTTTAAAAAAATGTAAATGCACAGGCAAACAAAAGGTTTGTTGCACAACTATTTCAAAAAGCAATTTTTAAAAAGATTTATTTATTTTAGAGAGAGAGAGAGAGAACATGAGTAAGCATGAGCTGGAGGAAGGGTACAGAGAGAAGACAGAAAAATCTCAAGCAGACTCCCTGTTGAGGGCAGAGTCCAATGACCACGAGATCATGATCTGAGCCAAAATCAAGAGTCAGATGCTTAACCAACTGAGTCACCCAGGTGTCCCACAAAAAGCATTTTTAAATGTTAAATTTTTAAATAACTAAAATAACGTATAATTCTGAAGAAAAAGTATATAAAAATAATACACATAGTTAAAAATCCAAACATTGAGAAGTCTAGAAGTATATATTCTACATATAGCATTACCTAAACTATATCCAAAAGAATACTGGTTTTAAGATATAAATCAGGGGCGCCTGGGTGGCTCAGTTGGTTGAGCAACTGCCTTCGGCTCAGGTCATGATCCCGGAGACCCAGGATCGAGACCCGCATCGGGCTGCCTGCTCGGCGGGAAGCCTGCTTCTCCCTCTCTGACTCCCCTTGCTTGTGTTCCCCCTTTCTGGCTGTGTTTCTCTCTGTCAAATAAATAAAATAAAATAAAAATCTTTTAAAAAAAAAGATATAAATCAGTGTTCTTCTGATAAACAAATTTGGAAAATGTTACTTTCAATGTTTCTGTGTTGGAAGTCCATTCTGTATATTATATTAAAATCCCTGAGAACACCTTAAGAGAAGAAAACAGACTAATTGTGTTTCACTCATACAACCACAAAAGTATTTGACCATGGAAGTTGTTCTTACAGGAAACAAGTTGACTTGTATCTTATTCAGAAGACATTTTGAAGGGCACCTGGGTGGCTCATTTGATTAAGCCTCCAAATCATAATTTCAACTCTGGTCATGACCTCAAGCCTCCCAGTGGGCTCCAGATGCCGTGAGTGGAGCCTACTTGAGATTCTTTCTCTCCCTCTGCCCCTGCCCATGCACAATCATGCTCTCCCTCTCTCTCTTAAAAAAAAAAAAAAAAAAGGCGGCAGCACTGTGGGAAATGCTAAAATTCAAATCATGTTAAAAACTGTTATCTCAGGGCACCTGGGTGGCTCAGTTGGTTGGGTGACTGCCTTCGGCTCAGGTCATGATCCCAGAGACACAGGATCAAGCCCCACATCGGGCTCACTGCTTAGCAGGAAGACTGCTTCTCCCTCTCTCACTCCCCCTGCTTGTGTTCCCTCTCTGGCTGTGTTTCTGTCAAATAAATAAAATCTTAAAAAAAAAAAAACCCGTTATCTCTCCAGGTAGCCTAGATAATTATGATTTTTCTTTACATATTCCTATTGCTTTTAAATATTCTATAAGCATGTCGATTTTGTAATCAGAAAAAAATGAGCAAAAAAGTACTTAGTCCCATTTATTGTTACTCCTACTATTATTTATTATATTGGCTTTGCCACTACTGGCAGTTCTGGGGGGAAGGTGTGAAGAACAGGAGAGCAGATGCAATGTGGTCAAACCAAATGGATTTCAAAAGACATCTGGGTTCCACTCAGATCTGCCACTGCCTGGCTGTGTGACCCTGGACAAATTAAATGTAAGCTTCAGTTCCTTTTCTACACAATTTGGATAACAACTGCCCCTACTTTATTTGAGTGATTAATGACTATTAAATGCAGTAGCACCTGTCATGCACTCGACACAGTACTTGGCGAATAGCCAGTGTTCAGTAAATGCTCAATGCTTGTATAACCAGAGTCCTATAAGCCACTGCCCATTGTTCTTAAATTACTATAATCTGATCCTTTTAATTAGTGGAAATTTAAATTTAAAAATATTTGTTCAAACTCTGAAGTAACTAAGGTTCCTTATTATTTTACATACTGTAGTATAAAACACATTATTTAAAAGCAACTGTACTGGGAACACCTTAATGCTCAAGAAACTTTCCAAGTGCAGAGTCTATGCATAAGTATAATTCATTTGCCTAAAATTTTTCAGAAAAATATCAGAAAGAAGAAAAATATCTTAATTATGTTAAATTCTAAATAGTCTTTTCTCTTTGACATCTAAACTTATCTGCAAGCATATAAAAAATATTCCTGTATTACCAAAAACAGCAAATCCATTATAGGCTATAGACATTAATAAGCCTATTTAATTGTATTTGCTCTAATAAAGGCTTCTAGTCAAGGGTATGCAGCATTAACTTTCAGACCATGATAATATGCTGCCACCAGAATCTGAAGAGTTACAGCTTTATACAATCTAGAACAAATGCTGCGCATTAGCCTCCCATCCTAAATGATAGTCACTGTCACCACTGTTAAAAAAAAGGGGGTGGGGGGCGCCTGGGTGGCTCAGTGGGTTAAAGCCTCTGCCTTCGGCTCAGGTCATAGTCTCAGGGTCCTGGGATGGAGACCGGCATCAGGCTCTCTGCTCGGCGGGGAGTCCTGCTTCCTCCTCTCTCTGTCTGCCTCTCTGCCTACTTGTGATTTCTCTCTGTCAAATAAATAAATAAAATCTTTAAATATATATATATATATATTTCCAAAAAAAAGAACTTATTCAATATGTGAGAGTCTATGGTTAGAATAGCATCTCAAATTCCCATTTCTCTTTTGAATGGTGTTCTTGTATATGACATAACAAGAGAAATTTTTCAGTCACTACTTATCAGTCCCAACAAAATCAAAGAAATGCAATTAGTTACTCATTTTACAGAAAAGAAAAGTGCAATACTAAAATATGAGGCAATTCCCACAAAATGGCAAAGAGAGGAAACAATCAGAATTGCAATCACCTTGGTAACATATTCCTAATCTCAGAGGGGGCATTTTTCTCCTCTAAAACGGAATGTGATTTTCATTAAAATTCATACCCATTTTGTATTCAGTGTTCCAAGAATAACTTCCCTGTACCTGGCACAGAGACTTTCATGGGGGACTGAAGAAGAAAACCAATCCCATCTTCTATTTCCTAGGGGAGAAAAATGAGAACAGACGTTCTCTCGCTCCTTGGTTTCCATTTAATACAGTAACAATGTCAGCATCACAAGAAGCTCCTTCTTAAAAAGCAGATAATGTTTATAATTTAACAAGCATAAACTGAAAGCCTGATTTGTGCTGGTGTTACTTCCACACTTTCACACTGTGTAATTATCTTCTTCCACCACAGAGGAAACGGAGGCCCAATGAGGGAAAGAAAGTGCCCAGCCAACAAGTGTCAGAGCAGAGATTGGATTCTAAATCTTCTGTCACCAAGTTCATTTTGCAACAGTGTATTCTGGCTTCTGAGTTTTACTCCAGCTTCTGGATGGACCAGTTTTATTTGAAATCAAAAACAATGCTGGTAAATGCCCGAGAGCCAGGTGCACTTGTTCACCACATTGGACAACTACCAATAGACCGCAGAGTTAAAAGGGGAGAATTAGCTTCACTTAAAACACTTTATGGAATGCCGTGTATCTGGCCATACATTAAACTTTTACTTTTCCAAGGTTTGGTTTTTTTTTCCTGATGAATTCTGGCTTAGAATTACATTTTATTTGAAGACAACATAAAATGTTCACTTGCTGCCAAAAACATTCTTAGAAAAATAAAATAAGCAAACATGTTTTCTACTATAATATTTGCAGTTTTGTACACATCTTGAAATAAAACTTTCAAAAACACTGGGTAGAAAGAACACTCGTACTGATTTTTTGACAATTTAATTTCTTCCACTCTTGATATGTTTAAATTCTCAAACTCTTCTTTCATGAGCTAGAAGAAAACACTATTATTTGTTTTTATTCTTTAGCTACTATTGTTCACATTGAAAGGTTAATTTCTAATACCAGTAAAATAACTGAATCAAAATAGCAAGGCTCTTGACAATTTATATTTTAGGTTCTTGACACAAATGAGTGGAATTCTTATGCACTAATCATGCAATTAATGATTAACTGCTTCATTCTCAAAACCTATACTCTATAAATCAAATGTTACTCTATCATTATTCAAATGGGAATATTTAGGCCATAAATAACCATATAACACATATGTCCTGTTAAACAATCCTCCTCATGATGGCCAAACACTTGATTTTGTCTAAGTTTGAGATGAGAACATTACTCAGAATTTTCACTTATACTACTAATGAAATGCATATTTCTCTTATAAACACCACTGCAGGGAATAATGCTAAAAGATACTATCACACCAGGAATGGAATTTTATAAGAGTGGTGAGAGATTTACAACAGCTCTCGATTAACAGCTGCAAAAAATGAATGTTAAATACTCAGTTTGATGCTCTGTATAACTGAGCTTTTACCTCTATAGTGAGTGAGTAATCCAGTCTTCATCCCCAACACTGACCTCTTGCTCTGGTTCACACAAATTCAAATAATCCCTATCCAATAACTCATCATTAAGTGTCTAGGTGCATGTGGGAAATTAAATTAAACCCAGCAGTATACACAAAAGAAGTTAAGAACGCAGCCTCTCCCTTCAAGGTTTTCACAATGTAGTTAACTTAATCAAACATACCAGGAAAGAGTATTAGCACAGTAAATTCTAAGCTGTGTAAAGAATGCTAAAATGACCACTTAGTAATAGCAAAGAGTGGTGGTGGGGGGAATAAATCAATAGAGGACTAGTTATGTAGTCATGGTTCACCCCTACAAAGACATAGTACACACCAGGGGAAAGAAATAGAGCCCTTTATGTAGTGACATGGAATAATTACCAAATTACATGATTAAGTAAAAGAAGCAAGGTACAAAGCAGCACTGTGTACAAGAGAGAGAAAAACAATACGCATACATACACTTGTTTGCTTCTGAGTGTAAAGAGATGCACTCTTCAATATGATAGTCAATAATTATATAAAGCTTTTCAGCACTGGATACATGGCTAGTGTGGTGTGATTAAGAATTTAAATTTCAATTTTATGTAATTAAATTTCAAAACTGACTCAGTGCAAAATATTTTGTTAAAGACAACATTCGTGTTTTATAGAACCAGAATCAGGTTAACTTTGCCTCATGTGATATATCATTTAAATTGAATTTTTTTAATGTAGTGCCTAAAAAATTTTGAACTGTATTTGTGGTTTCCATTGTATTTGGACAACACTGGTAAACAGTATCCTACCAGGATTCAAAAGAACTGGTGACATTGATTGCCTCTGGGGAGAAAAGCTAGATGCCAGAAACCAAGGGATTAGAGACAGGTCTCTCACTACTTGGTCATTTTTCTCTTATATTTTGTGCCATTTGGATATATTGCCTATTAAAAAATAATGAATAAGTGCTGTGACCTATAAACACCAATGTAAAGAATTACTGTCATTAGAATAATTACTATATTTTGGATGGAGTCTCTCCCCCCAAAAGCATATATAGTACTTTTAAAGAAGTTATACATGATCTTTGGCAGAAAATGCTCTCTAATAACCTAAGATCATGGAAGTGTTTCACAAACTAATAGTACCGGAGTTACCAACTGAGCATTAAGAGATTAAAGACTTCAAGCCTCAAACTGCTTAAACTAGCAAAATCTAGCATTTAGCACCACTGCCTTTTCTTTTACTACAAGAGACTGTTCTGTTTTTCATTTTTCCACTCATTGAAATATTGCCCATTTTCTTATTCCTTTCTTCATCTATATCCCCAAATAAAAACTTGATTATCCTTACATTTCCATTTAGCACTGAGTGCATCTACTTGGCTAAGTGAAGAAGTGGGTAAAAACTAGGAAATATTCCTCTTCACAACCCACAAAATTTAATTTTTTTCCATGAAGCAGTAGTGCAAAAACCTAAGCAGATAACAAAGGCTCAAGTAAATGAGTACTACATACAACAACTGAGATACACTTAATGTATTTAAATATAAAATGAAAAATCACATTGCATATGTACAGGGTAATATTCCTTTCAAATTTTCCCATCTTATTTTAAAAAACAATACTTCAGAAATTTTTTCTGCTTTGACATAGCTGATTTCTTTTTTTATTTTATTTTATTTATTTATTTGAGAGAGAGAGCACAAGAGAGGCAGAAGAAGAAACAGAAACGCTAGGCAGGGAGCCCAATGCAGTTTCAATGATGCTTAACCTACTGAGCCACCCAGGCACCCCGACATAGCTCACTTTTGAGCTTAAAACGCATATATCAATGGAAACTGGTTTTAATTAGTAGTGTTAAGTTTAAGGGGGGAAAAAGCCACCATTCTCAACTGCAAAGCACGCCCCTCCTTTTCTCATTCAAGAATGTTTTACATAGGGCTGCATTCATTTTGAGGAAATACTCCTAAGTCACAGAGAGAATGTATGCAAAGCCATTTACAACTCAGCCCAAGAAAGACAGGTTCCTCACCAGTCACACAGATCACCCACCAGAATGACTCAACAGCACAATCCACAGAGGTTTTGACTAAGTTTGATTCAGAGAGCAAGGCATCTTAGATAGCCTTTAACTATTTCGACAAAATGGCCAAGTGCCAGAATTTTTAAAAACTGCTTCTTGACAAGAAATCTTATGAAATTCCCTGTGAAGATCAACAGATGGTAAAAGATGGAATTTTATAGCCATCACTGTACTGCTCCCTTGCCTCCCAAGCTGTGTATGCCTTCAGCACAGCCCATCATGTCCTAGTATCTCAAGGCTGTTCCTTTAATATCAACAGTGTCTTTCTGTTCAAACCACTCAAATTATCTGTGCAGTTCCAGACACTGGGTCCCTGCCTAAATTTTACTAATCCAAATCCATGGTGTTCAAATATTCATCACTGCCAACTTGATGTACTTAATATATCTGGAAGAATACCCAAAAAGTGGATTTGGTTTAACAAAAATTATAGCAAATACCCATTCAACACCTTCAGATAACTTTTAGAACTGCCACTAATTTGAACTTGTATAATCTGCTTAGTGTCCTAAATCACTATGATTCACCAAAAAAAAATAATGAAAATCCAAAGTGGTACATCTCCAAAATATAAATGAAATCCTGAATTTGGTTAGAAAAACTCTAGCCTGGGTGGCTTCTCAATTGGTAAAGCATCTGCCTTCGGCTCAGGTCATGGTCCCAAGGTCCTGGGATGAAGCCCTGCACTGGGCTGCCTGTTCAGCTGGGAGCCTGCTCTGCCTCACCCTCTGCCACTCCCCCTGCTTGTGCTCTCTCTGTCAAATAAATAAATAAAATCTTAAGAAGAGAAAAGAAAAACTTGAAAAATTGCCCATTAGTAAATTCAAGTCTATACCACTTACAACTTACCAAGTTAATTGAAAACATGTTCCTAGGCTTTACAAGGATACCAGCACAAACTACAGAACTAAATTTTCTTAGCATCACCTATGAATGAATTTCCTAAGTTATTCTACATACACACAGGATCATAGACGATTAGACACAAGATAGACATTGCTCTGTTCACACAAGATTGTATTTCAAAAATGATATATGGTAAACTGGAGTAAATTATAGGTTGGAATAAATTCTAGATAAAAATTTGTCCCAATTAAAATGTTAGGTGAAGGGGCACTGCATGGCTCAGTCATTAAGCATCTGCCTTCTGCTCACGTCATGATCCCAGGGTTCTGGGATCAAGCCCCGCATTGGGCTCCTTGCTCTGCGGGAAGACTGCTTCTTCCTCTCCCACTCCCTGTGCTTCTTCTCCCTCTCTTGCAGTCTCTATCAAATAAATAAATAAAATCTTAAAAAAAAAAATGAAGGCAAAATCAGTCTATTTCCCCATTCAGATCACTCATGGTTGTCTTTCAAACTAAATCATATCTAACTTTCCTACAGGGGGAAATAGTCACAGGTAATAAAACTATCACAGTAAAACCTGCCCTCTTTCAGAGAAAGAAAAAAATTGTATAAGGCATAGTATGGGATCATAAAATAAAATTTAAAAATGAGGTTTTTTTCATATGCTGAAATTCTTTTTTTCTGCCACATCCAGCAAAGGACAGCAAAAAGATTTTCATTTGAAATTAAAGCATCTAGCCACTTTCTGGGGATGGACATCTTAAATAAAAGTGAAAGACTGGAAAAACTATGCCTGTAATCTAGTAGACACTTCACAGAGTTTTGCTGTCAACAAATGACCGAATCATGAATATCCAAGAATGTGGAGGCTGCCTAAGACCATGAGGTCCTTTAAGACAGTCACCCTCTTTCCTAATTCTATTAAAGCAGTACTACCTGATAGGCAGGCACAAAAGAACAAGAGAGAAACAAAGGGTTGCTCCCCTCTCTAACACTTCCCCTTTAGCACAAAGGAAATAATAAATTCAGCAGCTCTTATAATTATCTTGACCAGTGTTAACTTAATTTGGCCTAGAAACTACAGCAGGTCCATTAAACATGGGAATGGTATGGTGGTAGCCATGTTCCAATTCAGCAACTCAATTTCCTGTTTTTCCAGCAGATCTGAGCTGATACACAACTGTAGCAGCTGTTAAAATTCTGGCTCCTGTCACCACTACTCCCCTTGAGGTCATCTCATACTTCCTCACTTCCATTTCTCCAGAAATAATAGCATGTGTGCATGTAAATAAGTGAGATAAAAAAAAAAAAACCTTAAGAACTGATAATAAATGTCCCATTTAGGTTTCAGCATCTTAACTCTACCTCCTTATAAATATATCTTGGTATAAGTGCAGAAGCTGTAGCTTAGGATACAAAGTGAAATGGTATATTTTAATAAGTACGGTGGAATGCATACCTTAGTGTTAATCCTCCAAATTAATCACATTGAAAAACAATGCACTTTTTCCAATGACACTTTTAAAAATATATTCTGATGTCACTGGCGTTCAACCGTGTTTAAAGTCAACCTCACACTAAAGAGAAAATTAGATTCATTACTTTATGGGCATAACCATATCATGGACCTAAACTATTATAATTCAGGTACTTTTTCAACCCCACTTCAAAGGGTTGGGTCTGAACCACTTTGGTCATTTGCAAAAGCCAACCCCCAACCGCAATATGGCATTTCACCCTTAATTCTGTCCAGAGTAATTTTCTGCAACTCTGAGGCAATTACAAAAGAAAACCTCTCTATCAACCCAGGCAGTAGTAGTCCCCATTATCTGCAGTTTCGCTTTGGTCAGTTTCGGTTGCCAGCGGTCAGCAGCCGACCCCCCTTCTAAGGAATCGTCACAGGGCTGCGTCACAGGGACTGCGTCACAGGGCTGCGTCACAGGGACTGCGTCACAGGGTCTGCGTCACGCACCTCGCTTCATCTCCTCAGGGAGGCATTCTGTCATCTCACATCATCACCGGGAAGGTGAGTACAATCCCATATTTTGGGGCGGATTGAGAGTGCACACACACGTGAGCACATGCGGGAGTGAGAGAGACCAACCACATTTGTGTGCCTTTTATTACATATTATATAATTTGATGTCTCTCTCCATCGGTTGGGGACCCCCAAATGTCGGAGCCAGTGGCACAGGCTAGTGAAAGAATTCACCTGCGGGAGAACAAAGGAGAGAGAAAGTTTATTGAATACCACAGCAAGGGAGCTAGGACAGCAGAGGAGAGACCCAGTTTCAGGCATCCACTGGGGGCTGGAACATATCCTCCATGGATAAAGAGAGGTTAGGAATTCTTCATATATATATATATTTGTTTACATTATCTCTGAAGCTTTAATTTCAATGGGCAGAGTGTTCCTAATAGGGAGAGAACAAGAGTAACTAGGGAGAATTAAAATGAGGGATTCTGAAGTAGTTCTTCTCCCTGTTTCCCTAGCACCTCCATTCTCATTGCCTCCTAACCACAAACCTGAAAGCCTTAATGGGGCTCTATTTTTTTCTCTAAGGAATAGGCAGTTAAGAAACTGGACTGATTCAGTAGTATATGTGTTCTCCTCCCACCAAATGTCTGAAGGCCTGTTTCTGAGCAATATCCCTCAGCTATATAGCATGAAAAAGCACAGATATAATCAGGATATTGCCCAACACAGAGCACAGCACATATTTGAAATCCAAATGCCTTATGTATTGCCAATGAAACCTGGAAATCCTGACCTTCATAAGGATTTATCACGATTAAAACGTATTAAAATTTACAAATAGTACCAAGTTTTCAGCTTTCTAGGAGTTGAGCTTAAGAGACTTTTTCTCCTGCCTTGGCATTCTTTGCTGTCTCAATACTGAGATGACCGTCCCAATTAAAGTACTCTTTGTCAAATGACTCCACATTTCAACACTACAGGCTTTTTTTTAATGTCTACAGCCATTAAATAGTTTAACTTATTTACATTTATAAACACTGTGAACCTAAGCTAGATGAATATAATAATAAATTACCCAAGCTCATTCTATTATTTTTCTAAAGGCTAGTCAGTCTTTGAGAAACTTTTCCAAGGGATTAATTCCTCAGATATGAAGTTTGTATGCAAAACTGAAGACATTTGGCCCTTTATAAATAGTCCTGGGAAACTTCTTTCTCCCATACTTTTAGTTTATTTTTACTGTAACAGATGGGGGAAAAATTTAGCAAAGCAGTCTTAAAAAAAAAAAATCCTTACAACAACTACCATACTGATGTTAGAACACTAAAAGCGTACAGATATGAAATATCTTTAACAACAACAAAAACACTTGCTGGAAATTATAAAGGTAGTTTGACTTAACTCATAAAGTAGGTATGGACTCAAAGACCTAGATAGGAGCTCCTTCAGCATTGTACCTAAATATCTACGTTTTACTCATTTTTATTAAAGTGTCTCCAGCACAGAAGTTTTAGAAGTTCTTTAAAATATATTCCAGTCTCATGTTAAAATTCTTCAGTGCTTGCCAAGAGACCATGCCTGTTTTCACTTAAAAAAAAAAAAAAAATCAATCGGGGTGCCTGGGTGGCTCAGAGGGTTAAGCCTCTGCCTTCGGCTCCAATCATGATCTCAGGGTCGTGGGATCAAGTCCCACATCGGGATCTCAGCGCAGAGCCTGCTTCCCCCTTGTTCTCTGCTTGCCTCTCTGCCTATTTGTGATCTCTCTCTGTTAAATAAATAAGATCTTAAAAAAAAAAAAATTCCTGGGGTGCCTGGGTGGCTCAGTTAGTTAAGCGACTGCCTTCGGTTCAGGTCACGATCCCAGAGACCGGTGACCAAGTCCATATCGGGCTCCCTGCTCGGCGGGAGGCCTGCTTCTCCCTCTCTCACTCCCCCTGCCTGTGTTCCCTCTCTGGCTATGTTTCTCTCTGTCAAATAAATAAAATCTTAAAAAAAAAAAAATTCCTGTTATTTAAAAAAAAAAAAATCAATCACTAATCACCATTCTGCAAAAGTTATTACTATAAGATATATTTTGTTATATGCAAACAAAACAGTCATCATTTTCTTCCAATGTAAGTTTAATACTTATAAGTCCTCCTGCCAGTAAATAAATTTGAATTAAATAATCACTACTTCATTTATCAATTTCATAAATTAGGCCAGAAGGGTCTGCAAACTTTATATACGACCATAAGGTAAATATTTTTAGCTTTGCAGGCCATATGATCTCTCTGGACCATTCAGCTATGATAAGAATGAGACAATATGTAAGTGAGTGGGTATGCTGTGTACCAATAAACTCTACAGAAACAGAGGATAAGAGATTAATATCCAGAATATATACAAAACTCCTAAAATTCAACAAAAGCAAACCCAACTAAAAAATAGGCAAAGAACTTAAATAGACACATTTCTCTAAAGAAGATATATAGGGTGCCTGGGTGGCTCAGAGGGTTAAGCCTCTGCCTTTGGCTCAGGTCATGATCTCAGAGTCCTGGGATCAAGGCCCTCCATCAGGCTCTCTGCTCAGCAGGAAGCCTGCTTCCCCCTCTTTCTCTGCCTGCCTCTCTGCCTATTTGTGACCTCTCTCTCTGTCAAATAAATAAATATAATCTTTTTTTAAAAAAAGATACGCAAATAAATAATAAGGACATGAAATGATGCTCAGCATCAGTAATCATTAGGAAAATGCAAATCAAAACTACAATGAGATACCACCTCACACTCATTAGGATGTATGCTGTTGTTGGGAATAGTATCAATATGGAAAAAACCATGATCACCCTCAAAAAATTAAAAATAGAATTACCATTTGATCCAGCAGTTGTACCTCAAAAGAACTGAAAACAGGGTCTTAAAAAAGATATTTGTATACCCATGTTCCTAGCAGCATTATTCACAATAGCTAAAATAAGGGAGCAACCCAGTGTCCATCCACAGATAAATGGATAAGCAATATGCAGAGTATTATTCAGCCCTAAAAAAGAAGGGAATTCTGATATATGATACATATGGATGAACTTTGAGAACATTATGCTAAGTGAAATAATCTAATCACACACACACACACACACACACACACACACACACACAAAATAGAGAGACTGATTCCATTTATACGAACTACCTAGAGTGGTCAAAATCACAGAGACAGAAAGTAGAATGGTGGCTACTAGGAGATGTGGGGGAGAGGAGAGTGGGAGCTATGTTTAACAGGTATGAAGTTTCAATTTTACAAGATGAAAAGAATTCTGGAAATGGAAAATGGTGCTGACTTTACAACAATATGAATGTACCACTGAACTGTACATTTAAATTTTTTTTATTTTTTTTTAAAGATTTTATTTATTTGACAGAGACAAACACAGCTAGAGAGGGAACACAAGCAGGGGGAGTGAGAGAGGGAGAAGCAGGCTTCCCGCGGAGCAGGGAGCCCGATGCGGGGCTCGATCCTGGGTCTCCAGGATCATGACCTGAGCTGAATGCAGTCGCTTAACCAACTGAGCCACCCAGGCGCCCCAAAAGTGTTTAAAATAAATCTTGTTATATGCATTTTACCAACAATAACAACAAAAAAATTAGGGTTAAAACCAAATAGGTGAAAGGCCCATTTCAGCCTCTGGACTTACTTTGCTGGGCCAGTTTGCTGATCAGAAATAAGCTATTGTATATTAAGCTTAAAGCATAAACAATGTTTTAAAGCTTACATGAAGTACCATTTCTATACTAATATGTTCTTTTCCTGCATACTGAATTTCTTTGGTAAAGCTCTTAACATCAGGAGCCAATTTCCTATTGATTAGAAAACATGTTTTACATAAAGTAAAGGCTCGCAAGTTTTGGCTAATTATTTAAATGAAAGCAGTTGTCTCAATAACGTGAAACGCAGCATTTATAAATACACCTGGCATTTCAATATTGTAATAAGGTCATAACGTTATTGAATGTCCTCTAACACACTGAGAGGAAATTAGACTTTGGACTAAAAGTCTAACATTACCTTAATTTCATTTTTCTTATTTGGTAATCAAAAATTCCTACTTTTGAAAGTACACTATAAATAGCCATCTAATAGCTATTAGATACAAATAAGCAGCTTGTCATAAGACAAAAGGCTATCAGTTAACTATGAGTTAAACCATCCCAAACACATGGAAATGTTTAATTTTTTTTTTAAGATTTTTTATTTATTTGACAGAGAGAAACACGGCGAGAGAGGGAACACAAGCAGGGGGAGTGAGAAAGGGAGATGCAGGTTTCCTGCCGAGCAGGGAGCCCAATGTGGGACTCGATCCTAGGTCTCTGGGATCATGACCTGAGCCGAAGGCAGTCACTTAACCAACTGAGCCACCCAGGCGCCCCGAAAATGTTTAATATTTTGAGGACACAAACCAAACATTTAAGTTCCTTTTAAATCCTAGGCATTGGGGCTTTCCATATGCACTAGAACTTACAGGAGTTTTTAAAAATATGAAAATGATTTTAAGAGTCAAGGCAAGATACCTATAAAGCCACTCTAGATGAAAAATACTCTAGCCATTCAGAGTAATTCATAGTGGGAAACACTGGGTGCCAACATGCCTACTAAGGAAAATAACAGGTATGAGGATGAGATCTTGTTTCTGTGACTCCATCACTTAAAGTTGTGTGGCTCTTTGTTAGTTTAGCTCTCAGAGCCTCAGTTTCCACAACTGCAAAGTGGAGTTAATATACTTCCTCAGAAAGGAGTAGCAATTTTTTTTTAATTTTACTATAAAGCAACTAAATGGAATCTTTAAAGAGCAACCTAAAGTTGGAAGTGAGGATCTTGAGTTGCCTAAAAATAATTAATAGCAACCCTCATTCCATCACCTCCATCTCAAGTTAACACCCACTTAATCAATGGTTCTCAGATCTGATAGCACATTACAATCACTGGAGCAGCATTTAAAACCTCTCCACAGCTTGTCCCAGCATAAACCAAATAAAACCAGAATAGGTAGCAGGTGAGAGAGGATGGGTGTTAGTTTTAAAGATTCCTAGGTAACTCTCATGTTGAAACTTCAGCTAAGAAACTCAACTTTCAAGTAGTCAATGTTAGCTAACAAGAATTCAGTTTATACAATCAATAAAATTTTAGAGCCAGTAATGCATCCAAATAAGTTTTAAAAAGTTGCTGCTAAATCATTTTTTTCTACACCTGCAATGAATTCCATAGCTCCAAAGCTGCAAAATTATAAAGTAGGTTTTTTACCCTGTTCCATGCCTGAAAATGTTTTGAAATCAAAACATTAAGGTCCCTCAAAGCAAGGCTAACTACACTTTTGGCATTTAAATTTCAATGAATTAAAAAACTAAGGAGGTATCCATTAGAACAACTAACAAACACAAACAGTAGCAGTTCTAAAGATAATGTACCCAAACTGACTCTTTGAAATTTAAATGTTTCTTACAGTGGTTAGGAAAAAGATTAAAAAAAAAAAAAATGCAATGAACTAGGCAACCAAAGTCTTGGGTTTTCCTTCAGGTTTTGCCACTCATTTGTTCTGGGTCTTCAGCAAAGTCACTCAGTATCTCCAGGCTTCAGATTCTCATTTGTAAAATACAGAGTTGTACTAGGTTTCTTTAAAATGACCTGTTACAACAATGTAAAACTTGGGAAATTACAGAGAGATTCTTTAGAGTACGGATATCCAAGGAGAACTAAACTCATAGGTTATTAGAGTTATGAGTCGTGGTTTAATTAGTTTTATAGTAAGGAATTTACTTCCCAAACCCAATAATTTATTGTAACATTGAGATTGCTCACTGCCACCTCCCATAAACCAATATCTAGGATACTTTTTTCCCCACAATTAAATCATTTTAATGTTTGGGGGTTTTTGAGAAAAAGAACAAAAGCAATGCTGTACTGAATATACAACAAATATAATAGGCACTTGGGATATGCCACGGGACAAGATAGAAAAGTGAAAGACAACACAATTTTATGTTTACACTTTGCAGATATTGATCACTTCTCTAAAAAGAACTGAAGGTAAAATGATTCAGTCGGGATGTTACTCTAAATAAGATGTTGAAGCATTTTTGCAGGTGTCCCTCTTCAAATTTGGAGAGAGAGTCAAATTCCTTGAAAGTATTTTCTTCATAGATGAAGAATTAGATAAAGTAGTTTTGTACATTATTTTCAAGAATGTATCAGTTTAACCTTTAAATTCTCAAAAGTGAAATCTGAGGTATCTTAACTGTAGTCATACTTATCGTTAGATAGCTCTTTCCGCTCCATCCCAAAGTCACCTGATCACCTATTTTACTCAAAAGTATTGATTTCTGAACACCAGTAAGTGTATATCGTGTATATGCATATGCTGTCTTTTTTTTAATTGTCCCTTAACCTAATCCATTTTCAAATCCACCAGTTTAATACTATCTTACTTTGAAGCACTCAAATACATTTCTGTATTCCTGAAAATTGTTTCATCTTCAATTTACATATCTCTGCAGTTCCATTTAGAGGCCCATGCTTTTATGATTAAGATCTTTTTACCAATATATTTACTTACACATCCTTATGTGAGAAAAAATGGAAGAATATGTAATACTGAACAATGAAAACACTGGAAAAATAACAGGAACGGAAGTCAACAGTAACAGGGCTATTTGCAGAGTGGGGAAGACAATTCGAACAAATGAAAGAACTCATATTCTACATGTTTCCTCTCCGTAAGCATTATACAAAATATCTTTTATATTAGTCATGTTACTTTGAGACTTTTCCATGTTTCCTCCAGACAACTGCCAATTTCGCATGGTCTCTGATGAATAAACATGCTGTGACTTGCTTCTAAGGAAACGCCTGTCATGTTCCAGGGAAAAATGACTTCTCTACTCTTAAATCAGGGAAACTGTACAACTCTCATTCATTAGTTACAAAGTCGATTTTTCCTTAACGTTTCTTTTCTGGAATGTTTGTGTTCTCTTTAGGGCATTGGAGTCTTCAGATTAACTATCACACACACACACACAAAAAAAACTGAGTTGGGGTAACATATGTAGGAAGTTATACTACATCAAAGGGGCCCCCCTTCTGAAGTTTCCCTTCCGAAGCTCAAAGAGCTCCCATGTTCATTCAGCCTTCACTGTTTACCAAGACGAAGGTTATTTTCAGGTTCTCCCCATCTCTTGCAGAACTACCTGTTCTCATTACTGTTTACCCAAACGCTTAGCAAGGTGATTATTAGCATATCTGGCAGGAAGACATGGTTCATTTAATATTAACTCATCATGTGACAGGCCCCTTCCCCTCCAATCCCTCTTCAAACACGTGAGGACACAAAGAAAAGTGTCATTGTTTGCAGCCTGACTTTGCGCTAAGCTTTGGCACCAGCAATTGGCCACAGGCACACACACCCCCAAGAGGCGCTCGCCCTGCCGGGGCCCGGAACTGTCATGCGGGCTGACAGCTGGTACACCCTCTGGTGGCCCTCCACCACTCGCAGAGAAGACCCTACCTTACAGTCACTTTGACACTGCTCACCTGCCTGGGCCTCAGCCCTCGGCCAAAGAAACTTCCTTCCCCCTTCCCAAGAGCTCACTTACAGGTATCGTCCGCCGCTCTTCCAGAACACCAAACAAGGGACTCTTTGTTACAGTTTCTGCTCCAGGACTCCTCACCCAATTCCTGGCATTCAGCGGCCCTTCAGCAACTCAGAGCAGCCCCAGTAGAAAAGCAATCAAAACTACCATAGCCCTTCGCCCCCGCGCCCATGCGCGCTCCAAGGAGGCCGAGAGGAAGCAGCCTCCTCGGCTGCCTATCCGGCAGCCAGTGAGTCAGGCAGCTGGCAGGGCAGCGAGTTGCCAGCCAGGTAAACGTGCTGCGGCCTTGCTGCCCTCGCGCTCCCCGGAGAACTTCGGCGCGGCGCTCTAGACTTACCCTGTTGGGGCGGCGGTGGGCGTGGGTGCCGCCAGGGCGTCCGGCGCGCGCGGGGTTCGGCTGTCCATCGCCCTACGGGGCGCGGCGCGGGTTCCAGCTCCGAGGCGGCGTGTCACTACTAGAGTGGGAGAGGCCGGCTGGTCAGGGAGGGACGCGCGCCTACCCGAGGCCGGGGCGGGACGCGCGCCAAAGAGCCAGCCCGAGCCCCCCAACCCCGGGCCGGTCCGCCTTTGGGTGCGCTTCCACCTGCGGGCCGAGGCTCCCAGCCCGCGGGCGCCCCCGCCTCAGGTCCTAGCGGCCGCCGGCAGCTGCGGGGGCGGAAGGCGGCGCTGCAGCCCCCGCCCCGTGGGGCTTACTGGGTAGCCATTTGGCGCCTCTCGGGGCGGGAGAGGAGCTGCCCGGGCTGGAAGGAGGAGGAGCGGGGCTGAGAGGAGAGGCTCACAGGCACCACCACTACAACAGCAGCGCGTCTCTGGGCTCCCCTGGCCGAGTTTGCACAAACAAAACGCCCTGGGAGAACTCTTCGCGAAAAAAAGTTGGGAGGGCTAACTGCTCTTTTCCCACCCAGGGCTCCTACTTTCTTTTCAGGAGACAGTGGCTGCCCTGTTCTTTTCCGCGGCTTCTCCCACTCTTCCCTCCCCCAGGCCGCGCGCTCGTACTTAGTCTCTCAAGCCGGGACTTGAAGGAGGAGAGCGCGGCAGCTTTTCCCAGGCTCAGCCCCGCGCGGGCCGGGCCGAGGCAGCGCCTCCCCCTGCCCTGCGGGCGGGGTGGCTAGCCCTCACCCGGCGCCGCAGGGCCTTCCCCAAGCCCGCTTACTCACCCTGCCCCATTTCCCTGCCCAGAGCCCCGGAGCCCGCCGCCACCTCCGCCGGCCGGCCACCCAG
This sequence comes from Spilogale gracilis, assembly GCA_004023965.1. NCBI lineage: Eukaryota > Metazoa > Chordata > Mammalia > Carnivora > Mephitidae > Spilogale > Spilogale gracilis. The sequence continues at coordinate 304,335 of PITA01000009.1, forward strand.
AAGTGGCGACGACGCTCGGCGGCATCGGAGCGAGAGGCAGTGAACCAGAGACAGAAACGGGCGGGGGTGGGCGAGGACCGGGTAGGAATTTCCCTCCCACCCGATTTCGGGTCTTTGGGGTCCGGCTGGGAAAGCCGAACGGAAAGGAAACTCCCATTCAGAGAGTTCCCATTCCCATCGCTGGGGCGTCGCTTCGGGAAGCCCGGCGCGCGGGAGCCGAACAGGTGGGGAGGAAGGGAGGGTACCTTCCCAGCGAGGACCGGAGGGGAGGACTGAGCTGCCACGGAAGTGCGGAGAGAAACTCGCAGAACCAGCCTGCAGCTTGTCCTCCACGTGCTTCGACCTTCCACATCCAGGGCGGTTTGGTTTTTTGGGTTTTGTTTTGTTTTTTCGCCCCCCAACTTGACCTCTAAGATTGCTATTCGGTTAAAAGCGCACCTGTGACACTGATTTTTCTAATGGTTGGCAGGTTTAAGCTTGCCCTATCTTCAGATGCATATTTCTTTTTAGCATGTAACAGCGGTGACATGAGAACTGGAAAATAATGTCTGATCATAATCTATTAACTAAGAACAAATGATAGATTTTATTCACCTCTTGGAAATTTTACAGGAATAAAAAAATCACAGCTGCGTGCATGTTCTTCCATTTTAGTTCCCACGCACATGCTCTGTAGATGGTTCTTTACACCTGATAAACAGGTATATTTGCATATCTTGTATATTATATCGCCATTTGTAATGTAGAAGCCATTTTTGAGGGCCCAAAAGCTTGTCTCAGGCAAGCATGTTGTTATTATTATTACTACTATTATTATTATTGTCTTTATTAGAGTTTATTGATGACAACAGGGAGCTTAAAGTCAGGTTTATGACTTTGTTCCCAAGTCTGGAATATATATGTAGTAGTCCATTATCATTTTATTTTCTTATAGTGTTCTTAAATAAGAGCCCTTCAGAAAAATGACGTGAAATTAAATTAATCTTGAGCTACAGTTTAAGAATAAAAATATTTCAATAAACTTTTGCAGAGACTAGATGAAAAGCATGGTAAAGGAGGCCTCTGCTGTGATATTGGCATCAGGTAACAAATCTGTGTTAACCACTTCACCCTAGTGATAGGATAACGTTTGACAGGTGGTAAAACTAGTATGTAAAACCAAGTCTTGACTAAATGCTCCTTAATATTTAAGCATTGTAGCAATCAACTAACATTCTAAATATTATCTGAAACTAACATACTAAATACCTAGCAATATGCAATTTGTCTGTCATGGGCAGTCATTACTATGTATTTCTCTGCATAATACATTCCTTTCAATATATCTTTACATACGAAAAGGGGGGGGAAGTGGCTTCTTTAGATACTGAAACCACATCAGAAAAAGTTGAATTTTAATACTTTACCTGATTGAAATATTAATCAAATCAATTAAATGTATTCTGGCTTTTAGTCTCTAACTAAAGTTAAACGATTTTCTGAGTTAATCATGCCTCTAAATGACTAACTTACAGTTGCTTCCCCAGACAGTAATGCAAGTATTGAGTAACAATGAAACTAAAATCTATTGACTTCCAATCACAAAATCAAGATTACACTTTAATTAGTTTCCATCTTAATATATGACATGCTAATAAATATTGAGTACATTAGTTTAAACTGAAACATCAAACATTTTCTGACATTTCATAAATGCTGAAGGCATTTTCAGTGGTCACCGGTTTTTCCTGTCCTAGTTTTAGGCGTAGGGGAGGATTACACTCTCCACCCCACTGAAATTAGATATAACAATGTAATTCGTTTTAGTAAGTAAATGTGAACAGATAATGAAACGTTTCATTTCCTGGTAGCATCGCCGAAGGGCCATGCTTGACTCTATGCTGTCTTTCCTAGCTGCTGCAATCGAGGAAGTGAGTGAGTATTAAGATGGAAGGGCACAGGACTGAAGTATCCTGTAGGCCAATCATTACTTAACCTTCTTTAGGTATAATCATGTTTGGCAACTTTCTAGATCACTAATAGCCTAGACCCGATGTTCTTCTCATATGGTATTAACCTATACCTCCTGGAGTCTGCTAGTTACATACACAGTTCATTAGCAAAACAGTAATCACAGTTGTTATAAACTACCTCCTCCCAATCCTTCCCTCTGGTTATGCTGAACTAATGCAAAATTATCCAATTTCCAAGATTTTGGTCAATTTCTCTCAGGAAATCTCCCTCGCTTCATTCCATCCAACCATTTTTTTTTTTTAATTATTTGTTCATTTGACAGAGAGAGAGATCACAAGCAGGCAGAGAGGCAGGCAGAGAAAGAGGAGGAAGCAGGCTCCCTGCTGAGCAGAGAGCCCAATGTGGGCCTCAATCCCAGGACCCCAAGATCATGACCCAAGCCAAAAGCAGAGGCTTTAACCCACTGAGCCACCCAGGTGCCCCTCCATCCAACCATTTTTAATGCATGTACTTAGGTATTTTCTGAAAGACCTTCCTGACTACATGGTTAGAATTAGCCCTTCCCTTTCTTAGCCCCAGTAAATTCTGTTAGGTGGGGCCAGGGCCCCATGGTATTTTCAGTTTTCAGTTACACAATAATGGGGTGTGTGGTGGGGTGAACTTAAGGATCCATGTCTCATCTTTTGTGTGAAAGGATTGCCCAGAACACTGAATGCTCTTTGCAATTATCTGTGGAATGAATGAAAGAGTGAAGAAATCCTTTAAGACTTCATTCCTCAGGGGAATTGTAGGAGGCAAGTGGGAACTTAAATCAGGACAAGGCTTTTCAATTTAAAAGAACTGGTAGACCATTTTAAATGGAACAGATAGTGAGTTTATTCCTTTTGGGAGACACTTATTCTCTATGTGGTTAGCTACTGATGAAGTTAGTTTCAAAATCACCAGATAGAAAAAAGATCCATTTAGTTATATATCTTCTCAAATGATATTTAGGTTCCAGATTTCTGCCTGGAGAGTATTAAAAGGGCAAAAAGTTTACATACTTAATAAATATGTATGTGCTTACATAAAATGTAGATACTGTATAAAGTGGGCAATGCAAAAATTATTGGAGAAGTAGAACTGGAGTGTGTCTAAATATTTTGCAAACTATTTGGGACAGTGAAAAACTTTTTAATTTTTACGAATGTTTTTATTCAAGTATAAGTGCCTTGGAACAGATTTGTTTAAAACAAAATATCATACTTAAAAGGTGATATATCTTAGTATGCACTTCACTTTAGCATAGTATAGCCTAAAGAAAGTGCTTATTTTATGTCTTCCTAGATTGTGTATGTGTGTGTGTGAGAGAGAGGTTTTACATAGCAAGATCAGACATGTTGCAAGGTAGTATACAATTTTAATGAACTTCTTCAGACTTTATATTTCATAAATCCCCTTAATCTCAGGCAAGCATGTCTTTTTTATTATTATTATTATTATTATTATTATTGTCTTTATTAGAGTTTACTGATGAGAACAGGGAGCTAAAAGTCATGCTTATGGCTTTATTCCCAAGTCTGGAATATATACATAATAGTTTCTTATCATTTTATCTTCTTATAGTGTTCTTATAATTTACAGAATACTCCCACATGATTTAAAACATAGAAAGTATTGTTAGAAGTCAGTGTCTTCTATATAAATACTCCAAGAGAGAGCTTTTATCCTAAAGTACCCAAATCCTTTTTTTTCTCTGGCAGCCAAGATTCTTAGGTTTTCTACTTAGTCACTACTGTCTCTATCTTTATCATTGGCATAACTGCTTTTCCTTCCTCTCTTATTTATCATCTTATTTTAATGCCTTTCACTTTCAAACTGCCCAGTAATTGTTTCATAGGTGAAAATAAATTCAATAGATATATATATTTTTTTAAGATTTTATTTATTTACTTGAAAGCATGGAGGAGGACGGGGAAGGGACATTTTGAAGGACTTTGTGGAAAATGATTAAAAGCGTATGTGTTTGTCTAATGTCTAATGTATATAATCATAACAAAGCTTACAGATTAGTTTTTGTCCATTGAAATTACTTCCAGACCAGTTGTTAATTATGTTTATTTAAAAGCAAAACTGGGCTGGCTCAGTCTATGAAGCATGCAATGGTTCATCTCAGGGCCATGAGTTCAAGCCCCATGTTGGGTGTAGAGCTTACTTTAAAAAAAAAAATTAAAAGCAAATACAACAACTAAAAGTTGTATTGTTTTTGTAGTTTTTAAATAACCATTGTTATTTATAGCCATTTTTATGTGTAAAGAATACTCATAAAATTTATACTATGTGAAATAAGTAACAACTCAAATAAAATGGTAAAATAATTATATATTTTTTTTTTGATTTTTTTTTTTTATTTGACAGTAAGAAGCACAGCTAGAGAGGGAACACAAGCAGAGGGTGTGAGAAAGGGAGAAGCAGGCTTCCCGCCGAGCAGGAAGCCCGATGTGGGGCTCCATCCCTGGTCTCCAGGATCATGACCTGACCCGAAGGCAGTCGCTTAACGAACTGGGCCACCCAGGCGCCCCCAAATAATTATATTTTTAAGTGTTTAATACATATTTCCTCTTTAATTTTTGTAGATCACATGTATGGTTTTAGAGGGCGCTTGAGTGTGGAGGATGTTATATTTTTTTATAGATTTTTTAAATACTACTAGAAGTCATATTTGGCTATAACATTTCTAAAATATCAGTAAGTCCACTTTTCTTCTATGAAGTTTAACATTTACTTATATCAGAGTGTGAAGAAAATAAGAACAGGGCTATATAGAATAAAATGTAAATTGTGCTTTACATGGCCTTATATTTGGAATTATAATTATCACATTATTATACCATTGATCTTTTGGGAGGTCATTTCTATGCAAGCATTCTAGAGATTAAAAGTACCAAAAATAAAAAACTTAAAAAACATTAAAGTATCAAAATAAATATTAATTCTTATATAATAACATTTTTTAAAAAATTAAAGTACCAAAATAAATATGATTTCTTGTCCATTTTAATGAGCTTTTAACTTATATTTTGTATTTCAAAACTTGGAAAATCCCCATATGTTTTCTTTGCATAAAATTTCCAAGTAGATTATATACTTATGAATTAAATTTTGAATAAAGGGAGCGTTGATCGAAAATCTGTAATACCTGGCACTGGGTTTGAGAAACAAAGATGGCAAAGATATTGCCTCTGCCTTGGAGAGACTGACAGATCACTGGGTTCATCAATAATATTTTTGTGGGACTCAATCAAATAAAAATCTAAAGAAAATTGGTCATTACTTATTTGTAGGATCCCTACCTCTCTTCCAATAAATAAAATTAAACATTTTTTTCAGCCCTAATTATCAAAAGAAGAAATGCCTGAGTTTAGTATGCCATGGTTCTTATAAATGGCACTATATTTCTATACTATCATATACATTTCTAAGCAAAGACTCTTATTAACATGCATACATTCCAAAATAGAAGTGAGGCCTCTGGAAACATGCATGGGCATGGAGACATGTAAAATATTTCATACTATAGGCATGCAGGAGGGCAGAGTTTTCAGTGCCCATCCAAATTCCAAGCTACAAATTTTGATATATCAACACCAAGTTGTCTAAAATCCATTTTCTTACTCCCTCTTTAAGATCTCTTTTTGTCACAGTGAATTTCTGTTTCTAGATTCTATAATTTGTTATTAGTTGGCAGTAATTTTCTAACTCATTGGAAAACAGTGAGCCCTTTTATGTCATTAAAGTATCAGCACTGTTTAAAAGATAATTATCATATGATCTCACTTATATGTGGGATTTAAGAAATAAAACAGGATCATAGGGGAAGAGAGGAAAAAACAAAACAAGATGAAATCAGAGAGGGAGACAAAACATAAAAGACTTAATTATAGAAAGTAGGCTGAGGATTGCTGTGGAGGAGGGCAATCGTGGGTGGGGTAGCTGGGTGATGGACAATAAAGAGGGCACGTGATGTAATGAGCACTGGATATATTATATAAGATTGATGATGAATCACTGACCCCTACCTCAGACACCAGTAATACATTATCTGTTAATTAATTGAATTTAAATTTTTAAAATGGAAAAGAAATAAATTCAAAAAAAGTATCAGCTCTGTTAAAATTAACCTTGTGATTTATAATTTAAAAACCATTCTTATATGGATGTTTTCTCTTTTTTCTTAAAAAACAAAAACAGGCTTTCCCAAAAAGTAAACTTAAATTATATCTTAATATTGCCTATTGTAACTATAGAGCTACTTTTCTCCCTTAGGGAGCTTTGTAAGCCTTTAACTACTTGTCAGTGTCTGTATATCTCAAAACGCACAACTTTGAGTGAGGCAGCCACTGACTCTGGCTTTCCAGACATAAAACCTAACAAGTCTCTGCATATTTCATTCTGCCAGGGCTCCTCATCCAACTCTTCTGCTTTTTCTCTTGGGAGTCTGAGCATATGTGTGGTTAACTAACTACCACAGCAGTTAAGAGCTCAGACTTTGGAGCCAGACAGATTTGGGTTCACATCCCTGGCTTGGCTACTCGCTATCTGGGTAACATTAGGAGAGTTACTCTTTCTGGGAAAGAATAAGCATTCAGTGAAGGCAAAATAAACATCTGATAAGGGTGACAGAAACCCTTTTCTTAAAGAATGGCAGCTACCTGTGTCTTGGTTAAGGCCTAGTTCTGTAAAGTGGAAGTCTTCCTGCTTCATACTTCTTCACAAAAAGAGACTCTGGCTTTTTGTGCTTGTGATGACCTTGGTCAAGTCATTAAACTATTGAAAATTCAATTTACTTAACTCTATAATGAGTTTCAGTTCTTTTTCTCTCCGTGTTGAGTAATCAAGCTCATTGCTTTAAAAACTATTGAATTTATGTATAAAGACTATTAATAACAAAAAACTTCACATTATAACACCTTGCAAAGTACTTTCAGACACTGAATGTAGTTTGAGTTCTTCAAGAGTTTGCAGAGATAAACACTCATATCCCTGTATTACAGTTCTGTAAATTGAAGCAAATGACTTGCCTCAGGACTCAAAACTAGTGAAATGGCAGCAAGGAGCAAAAGTTATTTTATTATTTCTTTTTGAAAGTAATATTACAGTTACCTTGCTGCAAGGATAAAAGGTTAGTCCATAGAAAATTAATATTATTATATAAATATCATGCTGAATATCAAATCCCATCTCTGAATTCTAGGTCAAAAGTACTGGCTGGGGCACCCAGGTGGCTCAATTAGTTAAGCATCTGCCTTTGGCTCAGTTCATGATCGCAGGGTTCTGGGATCTAGAGCCCCACATCAGGCTGCCTGCTTGGCAGGGAGCCTGCTTCTCCCTCTGCTTCTACTGCTCCCCCTGCTTGTGCTCTCTTGCTCTCTCTGTCAAATAAATAAAATCCTAAAAAAAGGTACTGGCTCCCTAAACCTTCCTTGTCCCAAAAGACCTATTTTAGTTTGGGGAGACTTTGAGGCTGTGGATGTTTCATTTCATCCAAGAAATATGAAGGTCAAAAGGCAAAACAAAAAATTTAAAGATGATCAGAAATTTAGATGCATTCTGGAGTGAGCCTCCCCTGACCTAAATTAATTACACTGTATATTTCCCTTTACTGACAAGGGAAACAAATTACCTGGGAATATCAAAGGCAGCCAGTCAAGGAAAATAACTCACAAACTATATATTGAGGATATGGATAGTATGATGGAAAGAGCACACTACTAAAAGTCCAGGTAAAATAATAGAAGTTGCTATATGTAGCATGTATCAGGTATATATTTTTTTCATTTTTAAATCTTTAATTATTGGTTATTTTAACTATTTTGCCCTAGTGAATGTGGTAGAAGTGGGAAAATGTGATAGGAAAGCAGAAAAGGGTGGAATTATAAACTGATTTTATATACATGAGTGTGTCAACTTTGAGTCTTTTTTATATGTAAATGGAGAAAATAATGCTTATTTCATTAACAGACTGAAAAGAATGTCTAGCACAATGAGGGTGCCCAAAGGGCTTTGACCATATAAGTCTAAGTCTGAATTAAAAAGGTACCCAGAGGTGCCTGGGTGGTTCAATTGGTTAAGTGACTGCTTTTGCCTTGGGTCATAATCCCAGAGTCCTGGGATTGAACCCCTTATCAAGCTCCCTGGTTGGCGGGGGCCTGCTTCTGCTGCTCCCACTGCTTCTGCTCTCCTGCTTTCTCATTATGTCAAATAAATAAATAAAATATATTTTTTAAAGATTTTATTTATTTATTTGACAGAGAGAAACACAACTAGAAAGAAAACACAAGCAGGGGGAGTGAGAGAGGGAGAAGCAGGCTTCCTACCGAGCAGGGAGCCCAATGTGGGGCTCAATCCTGGGACTCTGGGATCATGATCCGAGCTGTAGGCAGACAATTAACAACTGAGCCACCCAGGCACCCCTAAATAAAATCTGTAAAAAAAAAAAAAAAAAAAAAAAAAAAAAAAAAAAAAAAAAAAAAAGGTACTCAAAAAAAAGAAAAGGTGGTAGAAATTGCTATGCAGGTCACTATTAAAATAATTTCTTCTGGGTATACAGCATTTATCAGACACAAGATACTTAGGTAGAAGATTATTTGCATAAGGTAATTTTTGGGGGGTGTATTTTTGTATGATTATAGGAACTACGGTATACATTCAGCTTGTATATCTTTTCTAGATCTTTACAATTTTCTGTTATAATAAGGTGGAAAACTGGTCAACAAAAACATATTCTCATACAGAGATCTGGGAATGTACTAAGTAAATATATAGTTATCTTTGGAATAAAAACATGAAAGTGGAATTTAGATGTTCTTTCTGAGGGTACGAAAGGAATGATATACAACCGTATCAGTTTTAATCTCTGAATTCCCTGACTGCATGGGAACTATTTATGACAATCAGTGACCTTTTATTTGGAATGTTACTAAAACGTAGTTTAACGTCAGGCAAATATGAGTCTACTTTCTATATATTTTGATTTGGATTAAAGTATTCCCTCATAGTTCCACTCATGATTCTTGTGCATGTTATAAATTTTGCAATCTGTCAATACTATACAAGCTGAGATATTACTAACACTATTTCAACACCCAAGAGCTTCCTTCCAATTCTTTCTGAAATATTGCACTTCTTTTTTAATAATGTTAGAAGTTGAGGAATTTTAAAAAGTGAGTTGGTAGAACATGATAATGATAGTTTTGGAATACAACCCTTCCATTTGTGAGTTCTGCGCTTCTAATGACATTGGCTGTAGAAGTCTAACAATAAAAGACAATAAATTACCCAGTTATTTCAGCATTAACATGTCTTTAAACTTCAAAGGCAATGAAATTCAGTGTGGCTAGTCATTTTACAGTTACAGTTTTATTAGGGGGAATTCATAATCCCCATATCTGAAGGAAAGTTTGGAAAATAATTTCATGACTTTTAGTTTCTTCATCAATAAGACAGTAATAAATTAGTACGATATTCTATAGAGTTGGAAGGTTTGAATTATGAATAAATAACAAATGTACTGTATTAAAAAGCCTGTCACAGGAATTGCATGATGTTAAATCTGAGAAAAGAACCATCCATTACATTTATTGGCAAACAGAGACTTATATACAGAATTGTCAGGGGGCCTGAGTGGCTCAGTTGTCATTAAGCACCTGCCTTTGACTCAGGTGATGATCCAGGGATCTAGTCCATATCAGGCCCCCTGCTCAGCGGGGAGCCTGCTTCTCCCTCTCCCTATACCCTTCCCACCCAACTCGAGCTCTCTCTCACTATCTTTCGCTCTCAAATAAAAAAATAGACTCTTAAAAAATAGGGTTGTCAGATTTAGTAAATAAAAATACAGGATGCCCAGGGGCGGAACTTCCCCAGGCACGTGGGTCTGGATCTTAAGCCTGGGTTGTGCTTCATGCCTGCACTTGTCCGCTGCTGGATGCTGCCTCTCTGGTGCCTTGTGCACCACAGGCTGGGCTTGGCTGGGGCTGGACTCGGTGCCACATGCACCCTGCCACCTTGACCATGCATGCAGACCTTTGCACTGCTCGTGTGCACGTGGGCCTGGTGTAGCTACGATGCCCTGCACAACCCGGGAGGACAAAACTCTGTTGAATTCCTGAATGATGAGATTAAAGAGGAAAAGAAGATACTGAGCATTAAGTCCCTTCCCAAGATGTCTGGAGGTTGGGAGCTGGAAGTGAATGGGACAGAAGCCAAATTATTGAGGAAAGTTACTAGAGAAAAGATCACTGCCACTTTCAACATTCACAATAGCATCCTGTGGACATTTGATGGGAGAAGGTGATGTTAGGGCAAAAAGAGGAGTACAAGAGTGACCTTTTCTCCATCAGGGAAGTGAGCTTTCCATCCATTGGCAAGTCTTTGTGAAAGGACACTTAACAACAATTCCATGGCCTGGGCCTTATATGACCACTTGGTGGATTTCTTGGCAGATCAAGGGGTGGATAATACTTTTGCAGATGAGTTGGTGGACCTCTGCACAGCCCTGGAGCACCAGGAATGCATTACTTTTCTCATAGATCTCAGAAGTTTTGTCAAGAGCCAGTAGAGCAGGCAAAGACATTGAACATATTAAATTCATGGCAGGACTTGCCCAGGGAACAGACTTCCTCTGAAGCCAGTCACACACATGCTCTGAGATGGTGTTTAACCTAACACCCTGGAAAATAATCCAACCTTAAACCATTTCCATGCCCTCTTAATTACTATTCATTTATTTCTTCTCGTCAAATCTGTTATTCCTAGATGTTTGTATAACATAATGAACAAAAGAAATTGGTTTATCTCCTCAAACAAAAACAAAGAATCAGGATGCCAAGTTAAATTTGAATTTCAGGTAACAGTGAGTAATTGTTGGCATAAGTATGTCCCATGCAATATTTAATTATGCAAATAGTTATTTGTTGTTTATCTGAAAATCAGATTTAGCTGGCATCCTGTATTTTATCTGGCAGTCCTACCCTAAAAATATCAAAGTTCTTTTCAAAACACTTACAGTGGGGCACCTGTAATTGGTTGAGTGACTGCCTTCGGGTCAGGTCATGATCCCGAAGACCTGGGATTGAGCCCCACATCGAGCCCCACATTGGGCTCCCTGCTCGGCAGGGAGCCTGCTTCTCCCTCTCTCACTCCCCCTGCTTGTGTTCCCTCTCTGGCTGTGTTTCTATCTGTTAAATAAATAAAATCTTAAAAAAAAAAAAAAAACACTTATAGCTAACTAAATGCTGAGACAGGGATAGAATCTGCACAATTAAGGAATTTACAGACACACAAAGGATTGTTTTATAGTAGCATAATTTATTTTATTTATTTTATTTTATTAAGATTTTATTTATTTATTTGACAGAGAGCAGGAGAGCACAAGCAAGGAGAGTGCTAGAAAGAAAGGGAGAAGTAAGCTTCCTGCTGAGCAAGGAGCTCCAGCCTAGGCTCAATCCCTGGACCCCCCCTCCCCAGGGACCACAACAGGAGCCAAAGGCAGATGCTTAACTGACAGTCACCCAGGTGCCCCTATAGTAGCATGTTTTAGAAAAGAAAATAACTATATTTCATAACCATAACTCCATAAGAAACTGGAAAGAATGTAACTGTTTAAAAAAGAAAGCTTTGAATCTATTGACTTGAGTTACCAAGCTCTGTATTACTTTTTATTCTCTCAGAATTAAAAAAAAGTGCTTCCATTTACAAATCAGAGGTTCTTTTTTAATTTTTGCTAAAACATAAGAAACTCAATTGGTCACCACTGTTAACCAGAGCTGAATAGCAGCTATTCCTCAAAGCAAGTTTCTGGATACTTCTAGTCAAATAATTCAAATCATTTTTAAGTAAAATTGAGAAGCATGACAAATAAAATTAGGACCATTATGCCTTATACCTCTAACAGCCACCTGGCTTCTGTACACTTGCTTGCTAGACCCTAAGAAAGTGGAAAAGCACTAGCAGCCCTCCTGTAGCCACCCTGTAATCACGGCCCCTCTCTCCGCGCCTTCAGATCTGAGAACAAGAGATAATGGCCATTTGGCTCCAGGAATGTGGCTACGTTGAAAGACTCACCCTTCCCCCTTTCATGCTGGGTGTTGCAGGAGGGAGTGCCCCACTGTGGTTTCGGTTAATAAGCGCAGGAACCAATCAGATCAAGCTGGTCTTCAAATTTAAATGTCAGCCAATAAGAGTCCAAGTACTGGGAAAAGTCCAGAACTTATTTGTGCCTGCCTATAAAAGATGCGCTAAAAGTATGCTCGGGGCCTCTTAGCGTCACCAGTAACGAGTGCGCACAGGTCCGGGTTCGAACTGGCAATAAACGACCCTTGCCGTTTGGCTTTGACTCTGGACTCTGGTGGTCGGTCGTCTTTGGGGGGTCTCGGAATGTGGGCATTTCAAAATCTTAGCTAAGAAAAAGTAAAAAATAGAGTTAGGATCATCTTATGGCCCTATTCGGACCTAAAATGATGTTTTAGATTCTGACTTATTTTATAATATATTTTTATTACCACAAGTTACCTGTATTCATTTTTGTCAGTAACTTAAATCCAAGACTTTTTCACTAACACATTCAGTTACAGTAAAACAAGGTATATCACTTATGGGGCTTTTTTGAAACTGAGGCTGGCGGCTCTTGAGTTGGCCTTATCTTATGCGGTCACTGTGGCCCAAAGATCTTAAGCTTCTTCATTTCTCCTTGAGTAAATTTATCCTTTTCATATAAATTCCTAATTTAATTATTTTATATAAGTTCTCAAAATTGTAGACATAAAGTTGATAATACCTTATTTGTTCAGTCTGTAAAAAAGTCGTAATTATTGTTGTGTTTTAGAATGTTGGCGAGGTCTGGAACTGATAGCCAAGAAAGAATTCTTGAGACATCCGTAGTGCCAAAAGGTGGTTTTATTAAAGCACAGGGACAGGACCCATGGGCAGAAAGAGCTCCTATCCCAAGCCTGTGCAGAGCAACCAATTACATACTTTGGGGTGAGAGAAGTAAAAAGATAAGGGAAGTTCCAAAAAGGATTTTCATATGCTAAAGAAGGTTCACAGGATACTGGAGGACAGACCCAATATTTAAAGTGTAAATTCAGGGGCGCCTGGGTGGCTCAGGTGGTTGGGTAACTGCCTTTGGCTCAGGTCATGATCCTGGAGACTGGGATGAGCCCCGCATCGGGCTCCCTGCTTGTCAGGAAGCCTGCTTCTCCCTCTCTCACTCCCCCTGCTTGTGTTTCCTCTCTAGCTGTGTTTCTCGCTGTCAAATAAATAAAGTACATCTTTAAAAAAAAATAAAAATAAATAATAAAATGTAAATTCAAAATGTTTACTTAATCATTGGCCACTAATTAAAAATCTTGCAAAAGCAGAGATTAAAAAATAAATATCTTTTAGATAAGGCTATTATTATGGAATTTAATAGTTCTATAATATTTCTAGGATGTGATCTTTGTCAGTGATGGAGGATTCACACGTGATGAGCAGCATTGTCACTTGTACATGTTAAAAATATTGATTCCTAGGGTTCCCATCTCCTCTCACCTGCCCCTCCACGTGTACAGCCCAAGTGTAAAGTACTCTCATTTCAAAATATGAGAACCTCTTAGTTAAGCCAAAGTAAAAGAAGAAGGAGAAGGAAAGGAGAAGAAGAAAGAAAGAAAGAAAGAAAGAAAGAAAGAAAGAAAGAAAGAAAGAAAGAAAAGAATCTGTTACTGTGCCTCATTTGTCTCTCCTGAAGCAGAAATTGGGGGATATACCAAATAACTGAGATATCTCACTGTGACAAAACTCCTTAAGGGCGTTGATATCCTCAGTGCTTAGCACAGAGTTTCGTGAGCATAAGGTCCAGCATACGTTCATTGAATTAACAAAGTGAAAACATAAAGAATAAACAAGTATCTTGTCTTCTAGCAGCTTGCTCCTTTCCCTGGGTGTAATGAAACATGTCCACAGAGAAGGACAGCAGGATAACATAAGCTCAGAAAGCAAACTCTGGAAGTTTTGACTAGGTGGGAATCTCTGGAAGGCTTTGTTAAAGAAAGAGCCCTCAGTAGATGTAAATTTGGATATGTAAAATGCAGAGGCACAAACATTCCTGACTGTGGAAGCTGCATGAGCTAATCTGTAGTCATAGAAATGAGTTCTCAATCTGAAAGACAATGTAGACCCAGTCTAAAGGGGGCACTTGTGATTACAAAACTGAAGGAATAAACAGTGAAACTCAGGTAGAACTTTGAATTATAGGTGGGATGTGTACATCATATAAAAGACCAAGTTTATTTTATAAATGATAATTTTGAAAATGTGTAACTGAACAAATACTCAGTACACAGGCTTGAGGGTTTCACATATACCCAACAGACAGCAAAGGTAAATCGCTAGCTTGCCAAAGCAGGTTTTTTTGGGAGGGAGTAAACTATGCTGTCCTTTTCAGAAGTGATTCTGTGCAGAAATGATTAGACAAGTACAGGAGTATGTCATTTCTGATAAATTTTCATTGCTATATATTTCTTGATTGGATCTCTTTTTAGCACTTTAGCCTTATTTGTCAGGTAGTCAAAGAATTATTTCTAGGGCGCCTGGGTGGCTCAGTGGGTTAAAGCCTTTGCCTTTGGCTCAGGTTATGACCTCAGGGTCCTGGGATGGAGGCCCGCATCTGGCTCTCTGCTCTGCCTGGAGGCTGCTCCTCCTCTCTCTCTCTGCCTGCCTCTCTGCCTACTTGTGATTTCTCTCTCTGTCAAATAAATAAAACCTTTAAAAAAATTATTTCTAAATGAATGAAAATATCTTTGCTGACTTTATTTTTCCTGTTTATGAGTTCAGTCCAAATACTGGACCCATATTTTTCAGTTTCATATAAACCTTCTGGGCTCCTGGGTGGCTCAGTGGGTTATGCCTCTGCCTTCCACTCAGGTCATGATCTCAGAGTCCTGGGATCCAGTCCACATTGGGCTCTCTGCTCAGCAGGGGAGACTGCTTCCCCCTCTTTCTCTGCCTGCCTCTCTGCCTATTTGTGATCTCTCTGTCTGTCAAATAAATAAATAAAATCTTTGGGGAAAAAAAAACTTGTGAGGAGACTCTAACCTGCTTTTACGATGTCACCTAGCCTCTGTTTTTAATAACTCCCAAATCTATACCAACAGTTATCCAATTTTACATCCACATCTATAATAATTTAAATTGCTTAATCTATTGGATATTTAAATTGTAAAAATTCACAAGTTGAAATCTAAGTTCATCACTGTTTTCCTACTTTTCTCATTACTAATACCTTATTATCTTTCGAATAACATAGACCTCTAGCTTTTGAAAGCTGTATCATCATTTTTTCTTCCAATCTCATCAACTTTTACTGACTTCCCAGTTCTCAGTAATACTTTAAGCTTTCAACCCTTAAATTCATTACTGTTTGGTTCATATCACTTTTCATGTATCATTGCACAATATTCAAAACTAATATTTAGCACGCACTTATAGTAGTAGGGTGTGCTTCATCAAAATGAACATAAAAATGGGGTGGCTGGGTGGCTCAGTTGGTTAAACATCTGCCTTCGTCTCAGGTTATGATCCCAGAGTCCTGGGATTGAGCCCCAGGTTGGGCCCCCTGCTCACAGGGAGCATGCTTCTCCCTCTCCAACCCCACTGGTGCTCTCTCTCACTTTCTCTGTCTGTCTCAAATAAAATCTTTAAAAAAAATTAATATAAAAACACTTAGGAAAAGCTGTGCCAGTCTTTTCACTTGGAGGCAGGAAATGAGTTTATAATCATTATAGTGGTCAGGAAAGACATTATAGCATATTCATTCTCGCTAAGATAAAAGATCAACAAACAGTTATTTCTTTTAATTTAATTTAATTTATTTATTTGACAGAGAGAAACACAGCTAGAAAGGGAACACAAGCAGAGGGAGTGAGAGAGAGAGAAGCAGGCTTCCTGCTGAGCACGGAGTCTGATGTGGGGCTCCATCCCAGGACTCAAGATCATGACCTGAGCCGAAAGTAGACACTTAATGACTGAGCTACCCAGGCACCCCAACAAACAGTTTTTCAATAGCAATTTAACTCCACTATAAGGGTCATAGTGTCACCTATAAGGCAATATAATAATATTGCCTTGGAAATCATCTGTACATGGCTCCCATAGTAATGAAGTTCTGAAGATATCATTTTTACCCCTATATGCTTGTTAGTGTACATTTCCTTGGCTTACAGGAGAGCTCCATAAGGGCAAAGGTGCTAATTGCTTTTTACACTGCTCTCTCTCCAGCACTTTAAACAGTGTCTGGAGAGAACCAGTAGGCCTGTCCCCTCACTCACACTGAGGAACCACTGTCCTCTATAGCAGAAGGAGCCTAAGCAGAAAGAAGCTATAGGAATACCATTCCCCAGAGCAAACCAAGCATGGGCTCTCCTCTAATTTTCTTGAGTTGCTGAAATGCATGTGTTCCTCCAACTAGTAGGAGATGGTACAGGCGTAATCCACTAATTGGGTTGCAATAGGTTTCCTTCCAGGTAAAAAAATTTTAAAAATGTAAATTTTCTTGCAATTCACAAGTTTTGAGTATTTATTAAGTGAATGAATAAATGGGAATGAGTGTGACTTTCTATTGTATATAATGGTTTTAGGGTTTTCTATTTATAGTATCATGTCATGCACAAATAGTGAAAATTTCACTTCTTCCTTACAAATTTGGATGCCTTTTATTTCCTTTTCTTGTCTAACTGCTGTGGCTAAGATTCCTAGTACTATGTTGAGTAAAAGTGGTGAGAGTGGACATCCTTGTCTTGTTCCTGGTCTTACAGGAAAAACTCTGTCTTTTTTACCTTATTGTATAGTGTTAACTATATGTTTTCATACATGACCTTTATTATGTTGAGGTTTGTTTTCTCTAAAACTACTTTATTGAGAATTTTTTCATGAATGGATATTGTACTTTGTCAAATGCTTTTTCTGTGTCTATTGAGATGATCATATTTTTTTTCTTTCTTGTTAAAGTAATATATCATGTTGATTAATTTGTGAATATTGAAGTACCCAGCAATAAATCCCACTTGATCGTGTTGAATGATTTTTTAAATGTATTGTTGGTTTCAGTTTGCTAATATTTTGTTGCGGATTTTTGCATCTATCTTCATCAACATAAAATCGCCTATGATTTTATTTTTTGTAGTGTCCTTATCTGGTTTTGGTATCAAGGTAATGCCGACCTCAATGACTAAATCTGAATAGTTTGAGAATAGGTATTAACTCTTCTTTAATTGTTTGACAGAATTCCCCTGTGAAGCCATTTCGCCCTCAACTTGTTTGTTGTGAATTTTTTTATTACTGATTCAATTTAATTGCTAGGAATCAATCGGTTCAAATTTTGTATTTCTTCCTGATTCAGTTTTGGGAGGTTATATGTGTCAACGAATTTATCCATTTCTTCTAGGTTGTCCAATTTGTTGGTATATAATTTTTCATAATATTCTCTTATGATTGTATTTCTGTGGTATTGATTGTTATTTCCTCTCCTTCATTTCTGATTTTATTTATTTGAGCCCTCTCTTTTTTTATTTTATGAGTCTGGTTATAGGTCTATCAATTTTATTAATCTTTACAAAGAACCAGCTCTGTTTCATTACTGTATTATCTTGTTGGTTTTTTGTTTGTTTTGTTTTTGTTTTTGTCTTTATATCATTTATTTCTGCTCTAATCTCTATTATTTCCTTCTTTCTACTAGCTCTCAACTTTATTTGTTCTTCTTTTTTGGTTCCTTGAGGTGTAAAGTTAGATTGTTTACAGTTTTGGGTTTGTTTTTGTTTTTGTTTTTTGCTTCCTGAGATAGGACTGTATGGCTATAATTTTCTCTCTTACTCTTGCTGCATTCTAAAGATTTTGAACCATTGTGTTTTCATTTTCAGTTGTCTCCGTGTACTTTTTTTAATTTCCTTTTTGATTTCTTGGTTGGTCCATTTATTGTTTAATAGCATGTTATTTAACCTCCATATATTTATCTTCATTCCATATTTTCTTATGATTCATTTCTAGTTTCATACCATTGTGGTTAGAAAGATGTAGGATATGATTTCAGTCTTTTTGAATTTATTAACACTTGATTTATGTCCTAACATCTGATCTCTTGAGGAGAATGTTCCATGGGCCCTTGAAAAGAATATATATTTTGCTATTTTTTTTTAAGATTTTATTTACTTATCAGAGATAGAGTGAAAGTACAAGCAGGGGGGTCAGCAGGCAGAGGGAGAAGCAGGCTTCCCACTAAGCAAGGAGCCTGATATGGGACTTAATCCCAGAGCCCTGGGATCACGACTGAGCCAAAGGCAGCCACTTAACCAACTGAGCCACCCAGGTGTCCCTATTTTTGGATGGAAGGTTCTAAATATATTTGTTAGACCCATCTGGTCCAATGTGTCATTCAAAGCCATTGTTTTCTTGTTGATCTTCTGTCTGGATGACCTATCTGTTGATGTAAGTGGGGTATTAAAGTCCTCTACTATTATTGTATTACTGCCAATTTCTTCCTTTATGCCTATTGATAATTGCTTTATGTATTTAGGTGCTCCCAGGTTGGGTACATGAATATTTACAATTGTAATATCCTCTTGTTGGATTATTCCCTTTATATTATTTAGTGTCCTTCTTTGTCTCTTGATACAGTCTTTAAAGTCTATTTTGGGGATGCCTGTGGGGCTCAGTCAGTTAAGCATCTGCCCTCAGCACAGGTCTTGATCCCAGGGTCCTCAGATCAAGTTCCATGTTGGACTACTTGCTCAACAGGGAGCCTGCTTCTCCCTCTGCCTGCCTTTCCTCCTGCTTGTGTTCTCTCTCTCTCTCTTTCTCTCTGACAAATAAATAAAACAAAATCTTAAAAAATAAAGTCTGTTTAGTATTCCTGTACAGTTTTTGACTCTTTGATGGATGTGTGTATGTGTGTGTATACACACATAAAACATATATTTCTGTGTGTCTATATATATATATAAAGCATATATATGCAAAAAGATTTATATCTTTTTACAAAGAAGTTCTCCTTCTTATATAATCCATAACCTCATTCATGATTTAGGAGGAAAAGAAAAAATTAACTGTATGATCTCTCCATAGATATTTTCACCCTGCTTTAAAAAGCAAGTATGTTCTCAGAGCCTGGAAACTTTTAGACATCTGTAATAGAAATACCACATTTGACATAATGCACCAATGCATTTTTATAGTTAGTCATCTTCAGATCCTTGTGATGCAGTAGCTTGCATTTTGAACACATGCCTGATATGCCCAGATCTTACTGTTTCTTCCACAGAGTAGAGAAACACAGCACCTGCCATTAATGCTAAGTCAACAGATAAGCGTTCCTTAAAGAAAAAGGCTTTGACTAAATTGAAGTGCTAGCAGAGAGAAAAAGAAAGTAGAAAACAGCTTTCCAGCCTAGTGGAGTGAGTAAGGAAAACTGATAATGGCAGACAAAGAAGGTCGGATCTGTGTGTCCTCATCTCCCCACTTCACAGGTGGAAATTCGAGATGTAGAATGTATTAGAAACACTCAGATAAGTACAAGATAACCTGAGAACACTAAAGATGTGCCCTATATCCTGAGGCCTCTTGTAAGAGCCAGCTTGGTGACGTACCAACATGATGCAATGGTGAAAAGGATTGGAGAGATGAGTGACTCAATACAGTGCTCCTGCCCTCATGCATATTCCTTAGCCAGAAGCTTTTAGGTGTTGAGGGAACTAGGGGCCTAATGTAGGCTGGCTCGGGGTCAGGACAAAGAGCATTAGTGTATGAGGGTGACTCAAATGTAATAAGCATCAGTTGCATCATAGTGGTAACAAGTACAGGTATCCTCCATGCCCAGCAAGATCCAGAGATAGCATATGTGGATCTCTAGTGCCACTATCCTTTTCCTCCATGAGTTCATATTAAGCCCCTACATGCCCAAAGGTCACATTATAGAGCTAGGAATCTGAAGAACTGAACATGTACTTGAAGGAGACTGAATCATTTAAAAGTGATACAGGGAGCAGTAAGATTACTTCGTCAACCCCTACCATGTCACTCACCGGGTAGCTCATGAGGATGAGGATGATTCAGCCAAAACTTCAGTTAAGCACGCAGAGGCATTAACTGTAATGTGCCTTATTCTTGACAGGGCAGAGAGGAATGATCAACCACTGCTTGATTCAGTCTTGAGAGAGAAAAAAGTGAGGAAGTTGGTACCCAATCCTCTGATTCTGTGCAACTGTTTCCATCTTTGCCCTCTTTTTTTTAACTGTCCTCTTTCAACTTGACAGTTTGGCTGTCTGTAGATGGGGAGTGGTGTGGCTGGGAACAGAGATGGCTGTCTTTGATGTCTTTGATCATAGAAGTTTTTTTTTTAGTTAAACACTCCAGCAACTGCCTGCTCTTTACCAAAAAAAAAACCCAAAACCACAAAACCAAAATGCCACTTTTCATCCAATGTATGAATCATTTCCTTTTTCCTTTTTATTCTAAACTCCTTCTAAAAAATAAATAAAAAAATAAACTCCTCCTAAAGTTATTGTTCTCCTCTATTGCTTTTCTTTCTTTAAAAAAAAATTTTTTTTACATGGTACCTATAAGAACTTGACCAGAGCAAAATAAAAGGGGGGGAGAGGGAGGAGATACATTATATTTAATTCTCATTAACTAGGCAAAAAAATAAGTAAAGAAATTGATGATCTGTACAACACAATAAACCATTAAAAACTAACATTTATAGCCCAGTATACCCTAAAACTGCATGATATGTTCACCAGTATAGACCATACATAAACTTATGAAAAAAACTCAGTATATTTAAGAGAACTAAAATCATGCAGAGTATATTCTCTAACTGAAATGGAAGAAAACTAGAAATTAGTAACAAGATATTTAGAGAAAATCTTAAATACTTTAAAACTAATACATTTCTAAATAGTTCATGGATTAAAAGAGAAATCACAGGGGTAATTAAGAAATATTTCAGACTTTGTGTTAATGAAAGTACATCTTATGAGAAATTGTTTGCAGCTCACGCAGTGCTCACAGGAAATTAACATTGTTACCAACGGCTGAATAACTGAGGGTGACTGGTTTTGATCAGATTTTTTTCAAAGGTTAGCTGGAGGAATTTAGAGGAAAATGAGGGTAGAAATGTAAGCCAATCTTGAAAATATGCATGTAAAGAGGGATTTTTAAAGTAAATGCTAGGATTTTAAAGTAAATGTGTTGTGGCAATAATTTGAGATAAATTCTCTTCAGTGTTTAAGTATCTCTGAGATTTTCCCATAAATCAGTGAAAGAAATGTGATATCATACTCCATTCTTTGTTTTTTGTGAACATTTAATGGAATAACGTCTAATGCATAAAACAATAACAAATATACAACATAGAAAAGAGAAAATCTTATCTATTTTACACAGCACCTAGCTTATTGTTGTTTGGTACAAACATCTCCATATAGCTAGTACTATTTATACCCTAAGTTCACAGCACAAATTAAAACATGGTATTTTGCACTATTATACAGATAGAACAAAACAGAAATTCATTGGTTTAGACCCTGATTGAATCGAATGGAGAAATAGATGGACTTTTCTGGGTTTAATAATTAGTAAATACTGTTGATTTTTATAAATATACAAAGATTTCAGGGCTTTGAGGGTGCCTAAAGTATTTTTCTTTGTGATTTCTAGTATTTGAGTTCATGGATTATTAGTGGATAAGTATCACTTGTTAAGGAGAGAGGTGTTTTGTGCTTGTGCACAGGGCTGAAAGGTATCTTTATTAGCTAAATTGCAACTAGAATGTCCTTTTTCAATATTTAATATTGATATTGTACCCCTCCTATAAGCCAGATCAAAATTGTTCCTTCATCTGATAGCCTTCCTTCAAAAATCCACTCACTGTCCCCAAATATATGAGCTCTTACCTTTCTGTTAGTTGCATGGTCTCTTAGTTTACTATGTCTTGTTCTGTCTTTATTTGTTCTTCCCTTATTCCTTTTTGATATATACATACCCTTAATGCCAGGTACCTAATATACCTATCAGAGTAATTTGTACATACTGGGTGTTAACAACTATTGGGAGTGAGTGACAAACAAATACAGTAACAGCGATTACTAACATATACCAGTTTGTCTTGTAAGAAAAAGACCCAAGAAATGGAGGTGAGAGACTTTCTATGGTTTATTCTTATCAACCCTAAGGAGAGGTTGAGTTTTGTGGCTATAGTGTTCCATGAGAGCACCTGTCCCCATGACTCCTAGATACTAGCTTGAGAATTGCTAGAGTTTGCCTAATGTATGATATAATGCAGGACTTAACAATTGCAAGCTAAGAATGTTTTGTACATTTTGTCATGATTGAAAAATAGCAAAGAAAAGTAATGTGAGACATGTGAAAATTATGTAAAATTAAAAATGTAGTGTTCATAAAGAATTTTTTAGAACACAACTACACTCATTTGTTTGCATATTTTCTGTGGCTGTGTTCATGGGACAACAGAATCAAGTAGCTGCTGCAGTGGAAACTATATGACTCGAAAAGCCTAAAAAATGTTTAATGTCTGTCCTTTTACAGAAAAGTTGACCAATCCCCGATATAGTGAATTATCACATCAATACAAAACATCAAATTTCCTCTTTTAATGTTTATATTGTGTAAATCTGGAAAAAACCAATCTCATAGGCACAATGGCTTAGAATACTTTCCTGGGAGAGACAATGATCAAATCCAATGTCACACATGCTTTTAGTAGACTATAGATTCTACTCACATGGATCACTTTGTTTCATGATCTCCAGCTTCACAGTGAATTCTTGACAACGGTCATAAAAACATTGGGTAAAAATCTGGAGATGGATTTGTAGAATTTCCTTGGCAGTGCTTGAGTAATAATTTACTATTGACTGTCCTACTGAGAAGAATAAATAGCATCATGTTTGAAAACAAAGATGACACCTTTTTTGCAGAACCTCTTACCTTGTGGGCTCTCAATAAATATGGGCATTTCAAACCTTTTAAAAGGCCTAAAAAAAATAAAATAACAGTGTTCATCCTACTCTAATGTAGGGCATGTTGTGCTTGGTGGGTGTGTGGAGGGATAATACAATTGTGAATTAAAAATGAGTGACACAAACAGGAAAAGAAGAGAACAAAAGACTACCAAATAGGAGATCTGAGGGACAACAGTTCTTTCTTTTAACAAAGAAGCTATTCCAAAACAGATGTTATTATTACCTGGATGGTTTTTTGAAAGAAAATAATGATTTGGTGTGACAGAATAACAAGAACTCAAAGAAGAAGAAAATGGAGTGTAGACTTTAACTGCTTTTTCTCTTTTAACATCTTTTTGGAGGGTTGCAAAAGAGTCGGGGGTTCAAACCAGGATCTTCTGTATGTTTGAGAGAAGTTTAAAGAATAATGTAAAACATGTAAGTACTCCCATATTAACGTTTTTAATGACTCCAAGTAATCTGAAAATGTCATTTGTAGATACAAGTATTGAGTCTGAAATCATGAAGTAGCGATTTATTTGTAACACTTGAAACATTTCTATGTGGAATTGTCAATTCCCACATTGTCCATACATTCTTTTTCATAAGAAAAACAGTGATCAAATCCATATGAAATAGTTATGTGACACCCCAATAGAGGATTTTTTCCATTCTGATATTGTTAGTTATTATAATAAATTAACTTCAAACATTCAGTCATATCATCAACATGTATATCTTGTTTCCTCTTTCTTCTTTGCAGACACTACTCTAAACTATAGGCTAGAAAAAAAGAACACCTAAGACCCTTATAAAAAGGATTACATGGCAGATAGAATGCTAAAATGCTGCTACCTCCCTGACTTTCGAGGCTTTTCTCTTAGTCCTCAGGACTGTGAATGTGATGAGCCATGTTAAGATTATGTTATGTTACACCACAAATGGGATTTTGCAGTGGTAATTAAGGTTACTAATCAGTTACCCTAAAATAGAGAGACTATCTAGTTGGACTTTATGAAATCACAGGTGCTCTTTAAAAGCAAAAATTTTCTTTAGCTGGTACTGGAAGGGAAAGCCAAGGATAAAGTATGAGAAGGATTCAATTCATGGTTGCTGTTTCAAGATGGAGAGGGCTAAGTGAGAAGGAATACAGGCAGCCTGTAGGAGCAGACAGTGGGCATTGGGTGACAGCCAACAAGAAGACCTCAGACAGAGATAACATTCTTTAGATTATTCCTTTCTGCCCATGAATGCTGCCAAGTAAAGCATTCAGGTCTTCTCTCCCAATGCCACCATGTCTAAGAGTCTTCAAAGAATAACTGTGGAAGCTCTTCATCAGAGGTTTGTGCTTTGAAACAACCAATGAGAGTCTGAGGAGACATTTTGAGCAATGGGGGAATGTTTACAGACTGTATGGTAATGAGAGATCCAAACACCAAGCACTCCAGAGGCTTTGGGTTTGTCCCATATGCCTCTGTGGAGGAGGTGGATGCAGCCATGAATGCAAGGCCACACATGGTGGATGGAAGAGTTATGGAATCAAAGAAGGCTTCCTCAAGAGAAGATTCTCAAAGACCTGGTTCCCACTGAACTGTGAGAAAGATTTTTGTTAGTGGCATTAAAGAAGACACTGAAGAATATCATCTAAGATATTATTTTGAACAGTATGGGAAAAGTGAAGCGATTGAGATTGTGATTGACTGAGGCACTGGCAAAAAGAGAGGTTTTACGTTTGTAACATTTGATGACCATGACTCTGCAGACAAGGTTGTCATTTAGAAATCCCATACTGTGATTGGCCACAATTGTGAACTAAGGAAAGCCCTATCCAAGCAAGAGATGGCTAGTACTTCATCCAGCCAAAGAGGTCAAAGTACTTCTGGAAACTTTGGTGGAAGTTGTGGAGGTGGTTTTGGTGGGAATGACAGTTTGGGTCCTGGAGGGAACTTCAGTGGGTTAGGTGGCTTTTGTCATGGATATGGTGGCATTGGGGATGGCACTAACAGATTTGGTAATGATGGAAGCAACTTTGAAAGTGGTGGAAGTTGGCAATTACAGCCATCAATCCTCAAATTTTAGACCCATGAAAGGAGGAAATTTTGGAAGCAGAAGCTTCAAAGTGGTGGAGGCCAATGCTTTGTCAAACCATGAAACCAAAGTCACTCTGGCTGTTCTAGCCGCAGCAGTAACTATGGTAGTGGCAGAAGGTTTTAATTACTACCAGAAAACAAAACTTAGCAGGAGAGGAGAGAAGTGACAGAGAAGCTAAAGGTTACAACAGATTTGTGACCTCAGCCAAGCACAGTGGTGCAGGGCCTAGTTGCTACAAAGAAGACGTATTTTAGACAACACTCATGTGCATGGGCAAAAACTCTTGGACTGTGTCTGTGACTAATTGTATAAAAGGTTATTTTAGTTTCTGTCCTGTGGAAAGTGTAAAGTGTTCCAACAAAGTGTGTTAAAGTGGATTTTTTTTTTGTTTTTGCACCCATGCTGTTGATTGCTAAAAGTAATAGTCTGATTATGACACTGAATAAATGTGCCTTTTTAAAAATGTGCTGTGTAAAGTTAGTCTACTCTGAAACCATCTTGGTAAACTACCCTAACAGTGTGAAGTTAGAATTCCTTCAAGGTGATACTGGGTTCCATTCGAAATTTATTTGCAACCTGCTTGGGCACAGAAGCCAATGTCTCCACGAACCTTGGTGTTGTTCAACTGACAGTTAATGGGTTGTGACTTGGAGTTCACCATTAAAAGGTCGCCCAAGCAAAGTCCTGGAGTTTATTTGGTTATTAATGTGATTGGTGGCTCATCCTATGCAATATATCTAAGTTGAATTATGGTATCAGATAAGATTATAGATGGGATTAAAGCTTGTGTATCATCCATTATCATCTGTAATCAATAAACAATTTAATATTCTCTTAAAAAAAAAAAAAGAAGACCTCAGCTCTACAACTACATGGGACTGCATTCTGTCAAAAGCCTACATGACCTTGAAAGTGGGATGCTTTCCTAGAGCCTCCAGCCAAAGCTTGACCTCAGAATTGTGAGACCCTGACTATTTAACCCAATGGATCCCACCAGGACTTTTGGTCTATAGAATTGTAAGATAATAAGTAGAAGTTGCTTTAAGCTGCTATACTTTGGGTAAGTCATTGCATAGAAGTAGAAAACAATTCAGACTGTACCATATACTCTTAACTATTTGATATTCCTTTTTTTAAAAAAAAGATTTTATTTATTTGTTCATGCAAGACAGAGAGAGAGAGAGAGAGAGAGAGAGAGAGAGAGAGAGAGAAGAGCAGATTCCCTGTGGGGCAGGAAGTCCATTGCAGGACTTGATCCCAGGACCCCAGAATCATGACCTGAGCTGAAGGCAGATGCTTAAGCAACTGAGGCACCCAGATGCCCAACTATTGATTCTCTCTCCCCACCTTCGGGGGTGGAAGGAGAGGGAGTGGGGGGAGAGGTAAAGGCAGGGGAAGAGAGAAAATCTCAAGCAGACTCCACACTGAAAGCAGAGCCTGACATGCAGCTGGACTCATCACCCTGAGATCATGACTTCAGGTAAAATCAAGAGCCAGATGCTTAACCTGCTGAGCCACCGAGGCACCCCTTAACTATTGGTATTTCAAGATACACACTTATGGATATAAGATATGAATTTTAAAATGTCTCTACTTAGACAACTGTCAGATACTAAAAGACTGAGTGAGGATTATGAATACTCTTTTTAGTCCTGAAGAGGACATCTCAGGAAAGTAGGACTGCTGAATTAATTTCTAATATTCAAATAGGAGGGAAATCTAATTTTGATAATATTTTTAGTGCACCTTTTTCTGATTGGGTAAATGAGAAAACCTTTTCTCTTTTTTCTTGATCTTTCCCTAGCCCTCAATTTAGTAGACTCTGCTTTTGCAAATTGAAATAAAACATTTTCTAAATGGTAATTTATTCTCCCTGAGGCTTCAGAATTCAGGAACAAATACTTACCTGAGTCTAGCTTTTTTTTTTTATGGCAATGATAATTAGCTGTACTAGTTCAGTACCAGAATCTGTCCTCCGATTTACCAAGACACAATTAGATACATTCCTTATGCAACCAAAACCATACCTGGAAGTATCATACTGTATGAGAATGAATCTCATTTCATCAATCTGACAAGCTCACCATGAAGGAATAAAGGTTGTACTTTATAGGTGAAACCAATGCCAATAAAACAGTCCCAGAGAATTGTTCTGATACGTGTTCGAGAGCTTACAGGCTATAAATAATGTCACTCCTTAGCAGCCCAAAAATCTCATTGTATTTTTAGGACCTTGAGGAGAGAAGAATCTACTCAAATTTATAGATTCTACTGGTAAACTTTGTTGAGATGAATTTCTGAGATTTAGTTTTTTGGTCTCAGAATAAAACAATAAGAACAATTCAAAAACGATATCTGGAGTAATACAGGTTATTAAAAATGCAACCCAAGATTCTTTATGAAATATACATAAAAGTTAATTTCCTGGCATGGGTAGTTGTTCAACATGACATGGCTTTAGATGAGCTCACTTAGAAAGGAGGACTTTGTGGTTAATTAACACTTCCTGCTACACCCACATGTCAAGATAAAATGAGACCAGCCTTCTCTTGTCTTCAAGAATAATCTTTGGGGATTATTTGTTTGGTATTTGTATTTGTGAGTCTAAGTGAATTGGAAGATATTTTAAGCCCCCGGGAGAGAACACATTTTTTGATCAGTACTAGTAATTTTGGATATTCCTGCCACTGGAATCTGATTTAATATCCTGTTTCCCTAATAAATAAATAAAATTTTGGCACATGTTGACTCTACATTTGTTTTTTGCTTTTTGTTTTAAAGATTTTATTTATTTGACAGTGAGAAGCACAGCTAGAGAAGGAACACAAGCAGGGGGAGTGAGAAAGGGAGAAGCAGGCTTCCCGCCGAGCAGGGAGCCTGATGTAGGGCTGGATCCCGGGTCTCCAGGATCATGACCTGAGCCGAAGGCAGTCACTTAACCAACTGAGCCACCCAGGCGACCTTGACTCTACATTTGTATTAATGTTTTCAGCTTTTTCAAAATGACACACTATCAAAAATATAATTATATCCACATTTAGTTACATTCCTAACTTTTCATAATTTTATTGTGATTGATAATTTATAACTTTGGAATTTTACTCTGACATAAAGATTGCTTAACTTTTCTTTTTAAACCATTAACTTTTAAATCTTAAAGGAAGCATTGTTGTAAATAATTACCTTGCTCTTGGTTCTGGAAATTTCTGTGATATTGAGAGTAAAAGATTATATTTCTCTAAATCAACTGATTATTTTAGATTATCACTCTATTCGAACCTAAAAATCATATCAGTTTCTTGGTAATTTCTTGGTTGTTTCCTTGCTTAAGTTTGCAATAGTATTTTCCAATCAGTAAATTCATTAATAACTTTGATATTTACACTCACTTATAGTCATTTTTACATTAAAGAAACCTGAGAGATCATGCTTTTATGAAGTATGATGTACTGCTATTTAAGAACAACTGTAATTGGGTAAACGAGAGCTGGCACTAGAGAAAGAGGAGTAAATAGAGGAGTGGTTGAGTATAGAATGTGATCATTAGGAGCACAGATAGTGATATTAGTATTAAAATTTTTTTTAACTTTTCACATTAATTATTTTTAGTAAATTGCTCATGGAAAAAACAATAAGATATGTATATTTCTTGCTTTATTTTTAGTTTTCTTACAGGATGTCTTTCATTTTGTTGTACACATTAAAGCAAGTAACAGTATTTTAAATGACTTTAATACCTAGATTAAATTGAATTTTTCAAATAATATGTCAATTGTTCTTACCTGTTTTATCCTGGAGAGAGATTTTATAAGATGGATACAAGATAGTCATTGATTAGTCAATAAGTCTTCATGACCATCAATTTTCCACAGTAAGTCTTAGACACCAATCTATAATTTAAGAAAGTATTATGACATTAACTTAATTGCTTAGCCAAGAAACTCTTTTAGTCAGTTACTAACAAACAAAATCAACAACAGGATATAGCTCCTTATTTTTTATTTCAAAAGTAGCAATTAAATTCGGCAAATGACAGGTAAAATTCTTTTATTACATGATCAATGCAAAAGCTGAGACCCTGTTACAGATGACATTGAACTAGTATTTCCCACATAAGCACACAGTTAAAGTAAGAAATTTACAGTAAATAAAAAAGGTATTTACATCATTTTCAAAGAAAATATTTTCATTCACAAATATTACATTTATTAAAGGATATCCCGATATATATTTTTTACCCAAGGTCACATGATGATATATTTGGTTGGTGTTCCATTTGGAAACACTTTAGGGTGTTAGTTCCTACTTTGGATATTGGTTGAGTGCATGATGAATATGGAGGAAAGTGTTTCCTGAATTTTCTTGGAATCATGGGAGAAGATAGTTGACTAAACTATGTAGATATCTTTTCTTCTATGTACATATTTATATATTTAATGCACTCCTAATTATGTTGAGAGCCAACATTTCCATTATTATAAAAGCTTATTTTTCCTATTTACATAACTTTTCTCAGAAGGGTAGACTAACGAGCCTGAACAAGGTTGAAATTCTATTCTGTCCTGTTATGGTCAGTGTGAAGGAACAAGTGAAAAATTGATTAGGTTTTTTACAGAGTGGCCATAATATTTTAATTCAAGACTGGTTAGGGAGGTAAGGGATGATGTATTTGCTGTGGTTGTGTAGTAGAAAATTCATTATTATACAGACATGGAAAGAAAGTGTGGAGCTTTTTATTTATCTATAACTGATAAAAGTGTCCTGAGCCCTCAGTTCACTCTCAGAGGTAACTGTAGTAAGGATCAAAACTTCAATTGGCCAATTCAATGTATATCATTTTCTTTCAGTTTACACAATCCATTTCCAGTTAAAAGCCATATGATTAAGTAAACACTTAGTCTATTAAAAAAACCCACTCTTTATCAGGACTATTTGTCCTGTGCCTATCCCCTTCATAAGAGGGAATCTAGATGAGGGGAAAGTTTAGGATCCTCATTGGAGGGGTGAAGTGCTTCATGATGGTTTTTGTGTTGGTCTGACTCTTGGATTTACAATGTTGATACTGATATCCACTGACTTGTGCTCAATCTGGTCCTGTCTATGAGTGGCTTGCAGTATTCATCATTGAAATCTATGGCTAAGAAATTATGGTTTACCTTGACTCAGTAAGAATCTAATTGTTTCCCCTCAATTATGTACTAACTTGGTCCTAGATCACACCACAGATCCTCTATTTCTTCTGGGTATGTCTCCCACACCCACATGTGAGACTCCCACATGCTTTCTAGTTGGTCTGATCTGCCTGCACTAAAAGTTTTTATTCTAGGAGTGCTTTGATTTCCTCATTGTAACCACTTTTTAAACCACTTCCCTCCAGTGCCTGAGCACTGTTACAACTCTCCTCTCCCTGCTCCAGTATCAGTGTGAAGATGGTCTCTGGGTACCCAGTGGGAGGTAGGTAAAAAGGTCCTGCTTCTGGCTTTCCTTTCGGTCTAATTAATATCTCACCTCCTGTGGTGTTAACCATGAGAGGGTAGGCAGATAACACACACCCAAGGGGTTGTTTTCTCTCTCCCCTTTCCCAATGTCACCTTTCCTGGAAGAGGAAGGCTTTCTGCTCCTTCCTTTCTGAAAGAAATATGTTGATGCCAGATCATAGGTTTCCTCTTCCCGTGGTCTGTAATAAAATCTTGCCAACCAGTTTGCGCAAATTTGTTCTTAATATATTGATGGGAGCTAAAGATATATGGAAAATGTTTTGCTTCTTAACAAATTTTGATACTCAGAATTTGAGTATTCAATTTCAGCTATTGAATAGCTGAAAAATTACACTTTGGTTTTCAAAAGCTGAATGTTTTCTTGTATTTGGATTCCTGTTGCAATCCTCATAACTATTCTGGAGGTGAATGGATGCCTTCAAAATAATTTGTTTATTCTTTCATACAGCAAAAAGAAAATTATTGAGCATATGTTATGTGTTCAGCACAGTTTCAGGTGCTTGTATGCTAGTGGCAGAGGTGAACAATAAATGAGAGAGATAAAGAAGGTATTAATTAGAAAGTGATAACTGCTATGAAGAAGAATGAAGCAGAGAAGGACAAGTACAAGTGGTGGGGGAGGGGGAAAGTTGTGCTATTCTACACAGTAGGGGAAAGGTCTCATTCAGAAAGTGATTCCTGAGAAAAATCTGAAGGAATTGAGGGGTTAGTCATCTGAAATCTGGGGGGAAATAGCAAGTTCAAAGGCTTAAGAGCAGGTAGTGTGTTTGCTTGGAACAAGAAAGTGGTAGGAAATGAGGTCAGAGAGGTAATGGGCAGTTAGAACATACAGGGCCCTGTAAGTCAGAGCTGGACTTTGATTTTTACTCAGGGTGGGTCAGGAAGCCATTGGAGGCTTTTAAGTGAGGAATGACATGATCTAAAGCAAGTTTTTCACAGTCTGTATGAGAGGAAGCAAGAAAAGGAGGAGACCATTGGAAGTTATTGCAGTAATACAGATGAGGGATGATGGTGTCTTAAACCAAGCCTCTGGCTATGAACAAGTGACTAAATTCTGGCTGTATTTTGAATTAGAGACATCAGAATTTGATTACAAACCAGGTGTAGAAGTAAGAGAAAGAAAAGAATCAAGAATGGCACTGAGAATTTGACACTGAAAACTTGAAAAATGGAATTGTACTCAACTAAAAGTAAAATAAGCAAAGCATATTTGAAGTTAGGCGGGGGGATATCCGGAGCTTAATTTTGGACATGATATGTTTCAAATGTCTATTAGACATCCATGTGAAGATGTTAAGTCATCCACGGTTAGATCTATAGGTCAAGCATCCAAGTGAGAAGTTTGGTTGGATATGTATAGTCTTTACATCATTACCATATAGTCTTTCTTACCAAGAATAATAAAAGCTTGCCTTATTGGAGAGAGAGAAACAAAAACAGTAAATTGAAAGAAGTTAATGGAATGCCTTAAAACCAAACCAAAAGTTTTAATAAACAATAAAGCCCTCTCCAACTAGAGATTTTTTTAATAATGTTTGTTCTCTTTTTTAAAAAAATATTTTATTTATTTATTGAGAGAGAGAGAGAGAGTGAGTGAGAGCATGAGAGGGGAGAAGGTCAGAGAGAGAAACAGACTCCCCACGGAGCTGGGAGCCCGATATGGGACTCGATTCCGAGACTCCAGTATCATGACCTGAGCTGAAGGCAGTGGCTTAACCAACTGAGCCACCCAGGGACTCCCCCAGAGATGTTGAAGTAAAAATATTATTAGAGAAGGAAGTTAGCTAACAGTTCTTAATAATTGACAGTATTCAGATTATTTTTAAGTTTTAGTTACCTGCGTGACTTGTTCCTTTACTTTCTTCAAGTCATTGTTCAGTTATTTCCCTCTTAATGAAGCAAGGCTGACTGCTGTATTTAGATTTCAACCTAATTCTTTTATCATCCTCATTCCAAATCTCCTTAAAGTGCTTTATTTTGGTTTTTTTGTTTAGTAATATCATTTGTCACTTTCTTAATATTATGTGATTTACTTATGTTCATTGTTACATTGTTTAGCTTGTATATAGCTTTCAATCCTGCTGGCCTCACCTGTGATCCTGGCTTTGGCAGAGATTACTAGTTCCCTGAGGGCTTCGACCAGTTTCATGCGGTTGCAGCCTGACTCAGGCATGTGGTTCCTTACCTTGGACTCAATTCTTAAATTCCTGTCTTTGGGCTTCCCTGACAGTGCAGACTGCCTTTGGGAGACTGGTGGGTACAAAATTAGTGTAATCTGAAGGTAGAGGGACTTGATCCTGCATGGCTATTCGTGGCCAAGGGAGGTGGGCATTTTATTCCCTCAGGCAGAATATTCCTGGATACTTTTTATAAAGTATCCCATGGATTATAGAACAAGAGACTGGCTGCCAATTTACTGTGTCCAATAACTGATTCTTCCACCATCCTTCTTTTATTCCCCCTGTCCCTAACTTTATTCCACGGAAATCATACTTCTAAATTATCCACTTATACTTACATAAATCTTGGTCACAGGCTCTACTTTATGGAGAATTCAGGCACATATTTTTTTTTTTTAAAGAGAGTCTTTTTTAAAAATTTTTGTTTATTTATTTATTTGACAGAGAGATCACAAGTAGGTAGAGAGGCAGGCAGAGAGAGGAGGAAGCAGGCTTCCTGCTGAGCAGAGAGCCCAATTCGGGGCTTGATCTCAGGACCCTGAGATCATGACCTGAGCCGAG
The DNA here is from genome assembly GCA_004023965.1 of Spilogale gracilis. NCBI lineage: Eukaryota > Metazoa > Chordata > Mammalia > Carnivora > Mephitidae > Spilogale > Spilogale gracilis. Next base: position 337,644 of record PITA01000009.1, read on the forward strand.
GGCAGAGGCTTAACCCACTGAGCCACCCAGGCACCCATCAGGCACATATTTTTTTCCTCCTACCACTTCAGCTGTCCAAAGGTAGCTGATATATCCTAAGCAATAGAAGATCGTCTGGCATCTGACAGGCTCTCAAAAGATAGTACTGAACTGAATTGAAAGTAACTTGGTTCTCTAATTACTAAATCAGGTAAAGATTAGGAATTTGTGATTTTTTAAAAGATATTTTTATTTATCCACTTACCAGAAAGAGAGAGAGAGAGAGAGAGAGAGAGAGAGAGAGAGAACACAGTAGGGAAAGCAGCAGGCAGAGGAAGAAGCAGGCTCCCCACTGAGCAAGGAGTCAGACACAGGACTTGATTCCAGACCCCGGGATCATGACGTAAGCTAACGGCAGACACCCAACTGACTGAGCCACTCAGATGTCCCAAGAACTTGTGATTTCAATGCCAAAACTATTGAAATGATATATTACCTAATAGTCATTGAACTAGACCATAAGCGAGTTCAAATTAGGTATGGCAATAGAGACTGGGTGTTAGAGGACCTGTATTTAGGAGGCATATCACTTGGGATATGTATTATCGATTATACATGGAAATTTGAAAAATTCTTTAACCTCTCTGTGTTGTAATTGCCTCATCTCTAAAGTGGGGATAATAATTACCTCTAGTTCAAATGTTGTGAAGATTAAATGAGTTAATATATAGAGAGAACGGGGGTGCTTGGGTGGCTTAGTTGGTTTAGCAGTCAAATCTTGATTTCGATTTCAGTTTAGGTCATGATCTTGGGGTCCTGGAATTGAGCTCCTTTGGTCTCTCTGTTCCACAGGGAGTCTGCTTGAGGATTCTCTCTCTCTCTTCCCCTTCCCCCACTTGCACACACTCTCTCTCTAAAATAAATAAGTAGATCTTAAAATATATAATATATATGTAGAGCATATATGCCATGCAGTACCATGTTTGAATATATGCAACATGCATGTTTACAATTATTGTTGTTATGGTTGTTACTGTTTTCTAGTGCACCTAATATGGAGACCCAGCATCAAATGAAAATACATGGACATTCCCAGACTTCAAGTAAATCTAACCAAAGTTTTCTCATCATTTTCTTATATTTTGCTTGTTTGTAGTTACAATTGGTATTTACTCTAATAAACATTTAAGCAATGTAGAAATATGAAATTCTACAATATGTTCCATTGCCACAGCCTACTGAAGTTTCATTTTATTCAAGTATAGCTTCATGCTTGCTAATAACATCAGCCCAATTTATAAATGAATTAACCAATTCATGATAAACATTATCTTTACAATATATATTATACACTAATCTATCTTTGGACTTCATTGCAAGGTTCAGACTTTTTTTCTGCCACTGTGAAGCTTATGGACAGACCATCAAACTAAATCTCAGAATCCTGAAATTTCATCATTTGTGAAATAGAGATTGCCATGCCTACTCCACTGCGTTTGAGGGAGAATTAAATGTCATAACATTCATGAAGGTGCCTGGCACAGGGTCTGGCATGTAGCTGAAGATCAACAGCGCTAATTGAAATCAGTGCTAATAGCACTAATTAAAATCCCATCCATACCCCATACTTCTCTGAGCTTGTTGCTGTGATTTTCTTAAGAAGATTCAAACACGTAAGTTTTAGCCCAACAAATGTCTCATTAATACTGGATGAATAGAACTCACTTTCACAAAAATAAATGCTCCAGAATTCGGTGTTAGAGATTGAAACCTTGTCATTAACCATAACAGCACCAGTTACAGAGTTATTTCAGCTGCATTTCAATTCGTAATTTAATTTAATAAGTCACAGAATTACTAAAAAGCAACCTAATCTGAGTTCTTTAAGTTCTTTTAACTTGGCATTATATACTGAGCAAATGGATTTATTAAGAAAGCTGCTTGTAAGGCACGATACCCTAATTCAGATACTAACTTGTGATTTCCATTAAACATAATACATGCTGAGTGTGATTCTTAAGGCAAGAAAGATAAGGTAATGAATGGAACACTAGACTTTGTGTTAGAGAATTAATTTCTAACTGGATGACCTTGACTTAATCTTAATCTTACTCTTTAAGTCTATAAAATATGTGGTTATGGGGATGTAAAAGGAGATTATAATAGGCATCTCTTATTTTCTTGACTGGTGTTGTGCCAAAAAACTTTACAAGGAAGGTCTTACATGCAGTCAAGACATTATTACTTAGGAATTGGGAATCTCAAGTGAGATGCAAACTAGCAGAGTACTTCCATGAATACAAAGGAGGAAAGAGGACTGCTTAGTTTCAGGTCAGACAGCTGCCAATATAAAGATGTGCTACAGTCTTTTTCTATGATAAGGTGATTTATGAATATCATTATATATCCAGCTTAGCACTTTTGCTGCTTTTAGGTTAAGTGCCATAAACTCATGGGAGCTGTAACCTCATATGTAACAAAATTCAAGAAAATGAGAAAAGCATGACTTCTAATCATTCAGCCCTCTAATATGAATTTATTTACAATCACTTTGGCTCCTGAAACTAACTAGTCCTAATCACAAGTGAGATAATTTGGCATAATTAAATTGTACCTTTTTACGTCAGTGCTGATTAAGTGCCTGAGACCAAGTAGGTACCAAATTAAATACTGTTGTAAATTCCAGTGACTTCATTTAGGAAGAAATGATCTCTCTAAAGTAAACCAAAGAAGTTTCTGAAGTTTGAAACAAACTAGTATTTTACTTGAAGTAATACTGAATAATTACTGAAAAGATTTGTGTCTCTACAAAAGCTTTCACTAAAAGCATTTTCAGAATAATTCCTCAAAAATATGATCTTAGAATCTAATTATCCCTTTCTGCAAACTTAAGAATGTATTTAGATGATTTAAGACTACAATGTTAAAATCTAAACGACCCTAAGTCCCAGAAATGGAGATGAAAGTACTGTGTTCAGTCTAAACTGTTTGGGATGATCATTTTTCAAAGGTGTTTCCTGCCCAGTTTTAAATGCCAGGTGCCAAAAATGATAAGCAAACAATTCTGTCAATAGACCACTTATGTTCCTTACTCTGTTCTTTTCAAAGTGACAAAGTGCCTTGATTCCAGCAGCGATTCACCTGTCTGCTTTCGCCTTGGGTTTCCACTATGACCATTAACTGCTGAAACTGAGCCCAGAGCTCTTGATCACAAGATCTGAACGTTGCAAGGGATCCTAGAGAGGTAAATTATCTCATCCCTCTGCCTCTAGAAAGGGAAAAATATACCCAAATACTTCCAGAGGAATAATTCTGCATCCTAATGAGAGTGGAAGACTAGTGGGAATTTCCTTCAGAAACTTGTTTGTGTACTTTTGGACTATTTCTATGCTAATGCCGTTGCAACAGCAAGCAAATGTTCTAAAGTGTACAGGGGCGGTGCCTCCCCACTCTGCCAGGTTAGCACATGACTCGGCTTAGGCATCTAGCTGTTACAGATTCATTAATTTGCCTGAGAAAATTCCTTTTGTGGATTAAACAACTCCTTGCAATATAACCATTTCTATACATCTTATTTTACATGAATAAATCTTTCTACTCTCAGTATTTTTCCCTCCTTTCAACTTCCCTCTCCATTCTTTCCTTCCACTTTTTTAAATGTGGTCCTCTTTCTCCCTGGCCTCCTCTCTACCCTCCACCCTGGGTAATGACACGACTAAGCTTGAAATTTTAGCTCATTACCTTGGCACCATCTTTTCCCTGACCTTTTCTATTCTGTTGGATGCCAAATTCTGTAAATAATGCTTTAAAAATGACTCCTGCATCAGTCCCTCTTTTCTATTCTGTTTTTGCTATCTCACTTCAGGTTCTTATTATGTTTGGCTTGGATATAAATTAATTTCCTTACTCTTCTCCTTGCTTTGGTTTCTCTCCAGCTCCCAAGTGTATCTTATGCACTGCTTTCAAAGCAACCAGCATGAAGCACAGCGTGCCCTTAATCCTGCACTGAAACCTTCACTGCTTCCACATTATCTGCCAAGGCATCCAAACCCTTTGACCTGGCTCTTATACCCCTGTTCCCCAACCCCACTGCCAACACTCAGCTTATTTTCCAGTTCCAACCTAACTTTCAAGTGTTACCATTCCCTTTTTGCCCTTTCACGTGGGTGACAGTCTTCCTGAACTAGGTAAAATTTCCTGAACACACTTTAAACTTTTGTTTAAAATATGTAAATTTTTACATATTTTTCTTTTCTTTTTTTTTTTTTTTAAGATTTTATTCATTTATTTGACAGAGAGAAACACAGCTGAGAGGGAACACAAGCAAGGGGAGTGAGAGAGGGAGAAGCAGGCTTCCCGCTGAGCAGGGAGCCCAATTCGGCCTCCATACCTCCATACCAGGACTCCAGGATCATGACCTGAGCGAAGGCAGATGCTTAATGACTGAGCCACCCAGGTGTCCCCATATTTTTTTCTAATTTCATGTTTTTACACTCTTGTTTCCTTCATCTAAAATTTTACTCTTCTAGTATTGACCTTTTGAAACCTGACTCCTCCTTCAACTCCTAATCAACCAACCAACTAACAAACTAATTAACCAGACAATAACAGCAGCTACACTTTATCATACTCTCCTAACTTGTCAGACTATATTGAACATCCTGAATACATTGTCCATGATCCCCACCCAAAACATGTACTAGGAAGATATGATTATAACTATTTCACAGGTAAGGAAACTACCATACAGAAATTTTAGTGATTAGGCTGCATAGTTATGAGTGGGGGTGTTGGCAAATTCAGGTAGTTACAAACTTAATATTTTTTCCTTCCTTTTTTTCTGTAGCAGAAACCTGACTTTTATTTTTTTGGAAGGAGTATTAACAATGTGATCAGCTAAAACAAGAAGTAAAAAAGAAGTACATATCTCAATCTTCCTGGTAACAAGGACTGAACCTTTTTTTCTTTTTCTTTTTTTTTTTAAGAGAGAGTGAGAGAAAGTACACGTGCACACACGCACACACACACATACACACACGCACATGCCAGCAGGCGGGGGCGGGGGCAGAGGCAGAGGGAGAGAGACAATCTTAAGCAGGCTCTGACCCCACTGCAGAGCCCAATGTGGAGCTCAGTCTGGTGACCCTGAGATCATGACCTGAGCTGAAATCAATAGTTGGATGCTTAAGTGAATGAACAACTCAGGTCCCCCAAGGACTGAAGTTTTTCCGCATAGTTCTAGCCAAGGAAACCTAAATGGTAGTCTGCCGGCGGTTTTGGCAACATTTTCTCGTCTCTTCCATGGCTTGTTCTTTCTCCTTATCCTTTAGAAAGCAAGGCTGAGATGCCTGGGAAACCAGAATCATCTTGGAACTATCAGGGTGAGAGTTGGAGCACTACCGTAGAACAAGAAGATGAAAAAGTCTGGGATGTTGACAGCTCTGAGAGCTGTTGCACTGACACCTATCCAGAAATTCTTGTTGGGTAAAAAGATGAAAGACGAACTCAGTTAACTTATACGTTGAGTTTTCAGTTGTTTATACCTGAGCACAATTTCCAACTGGTGCATGATGGAAATGTGTTTCATGCTTATATTGTGTCTCCTGGATTCTTCTTTGGATTACATCATCACTGACCCTGTCATGACACACATTAAACCTTACCTGAATCCCCAGCTCAGAAATAAAATTTTCTTCCTTCTGTGTGCCCACTAAATTCTGAGCTACTTTTAAGGCCTTTAATATTTCCTCTCTTTATTTGGAATTTTCATTGTAGATTGTAAATTTCTCAAAAGTGCAGTCTATGACTTCCTTCCTTATACGTAGAAAAACACTGAATGAATGTATACTGTGTTGGATTAAAATCCATAAAGCTCATTGTATAGTTAGCTGGTGCCTGAGTTTCCTATGAATTGGTTTTAATCCTCTTTAAATTTGATATAGACATCGATGTGATCCACATTGCACTGTTTTGAGCTCCCATTGATTCTGTCAGGAACTAGCATCCTCAGCTTTTCCTCAGTTTCTTTTTATTGCCTCAGGAGTCTATAGAAGCAAGGCCACCTCCAAATGGCTCTATTAGGCCTCCTCATTTTCCCCCTGAGCTGTTGTCACTGATGTGGCTGATGCTGCCACTCTGCCCCTTCCAGGCGTGGAGGAGGAAATGCTGCATTCATTACCTTTTCAGTCCAGACTGAGACACAGATCTTTTTCTAATTACTCATTGCACAACTAAGATCAGGGTATGCCTTAAAAAAAAAAAATCAGCAAAAGAAGAGGGAATGATGCAATGGAAGGAAAACACAGAGAATGTTTACAACTATTCTAGGCCCAGGCTTACCAGCTTCTAGCTTTATTATCTTGGTTGCCACATGACCCAGGCAGTTTACCCCCACCACCAAAATTTCCATAGCTCTCTGTCGCCGAGAGTCCACAGTGACCACCAGCCCTAGAGAAAGACTAAATATTTATTTCCACACCACATTATAAGGTATCCTTCCCTCAGGCTTCATTTCCTCATTTCCCATGACTGATAACAGCAATATTAATTTCTTTAAGGGACATTCACGTCTCACCTCCAGTAAGCCTGTGACCTTGACTATCACTCAAAGTTGGTTTGATTTGAGTTATTCTGGTATCTGCAAAAACTTTGTTATGCGATACAAAACCTAATTATAGTTTGAGTGAAGTGTATAGATTACATTTGGGATATGGCACATCATAATTGGTTTCCAATAGCTGATGAATTTTCTCAATGATACTCTAACATTGTCATTGTTGATTTTGTCAATTGATGGTGACATTGGGATAGTGTCAATAACTTTCACAAATAATCATTTAAATTTTAAAATATGACTGTGAAGTCTTAATTTCAAGTGGTTTAAAGAGCCAAGAAGTAAGTATAGATAAAATTTCAAGAAATTTTGTGGAGAAGGAAATAAGTAGGTGTCAGGAATGGGGTTGGAACTTGAGGGAGCATTAGGGACCAGGTTTATATGAAACAAAGAAATGGGCAGGAAGAGGAGGGCAGAAAGGAGGAGAAATGAAATGCAAGAAAGAACGGAGAAAGGAAAGAGAAGAAAGAAGAAGCAAGAGATAAAAATTTTGAGAAAGACCTTCCAGTAGAAAATATGATTTATTATGCTGGTTGGTTCATACTTTTTGATCAAGCTGATCAAACTTGCTTCTCAACTTCAAGCTGAGATAACCTTTGATAACATATTCTTTTATTTATTTATTTAATTTTAATTTTTAATTTTTATAAGAGATTTTATTTATTTGAGTGAGAGCATCAGCTTGGTGGAGAGGCAGAGGGAGAGGGAGAAGCAGGCTCTCCACTGAGCAGGGAGTCCCGTGTAGGGCTAGATCCCAGGATTCTGAGGTCATGACCTGAGTCAAAGGCAGACACTTAACTGACTGTGCCACCCAGGCACCCCCGCTTTTTAATTTAAATACAATTTGCCAACCTATAGTACATCTTTAGTTTCAGATGTAGTGTTTAATAATTTATCAGTTTGGTGTAACACCCAATGCTCATCATATTACAAGCCCTCCTTAATGCCCATCACCCAGTTACCCCATCTTCCCACCACCTCCGCTCCAGGAACCCTCAATTTGTTTCCTATGGTTAAGCCTCTCATTGTTTTTCTTCCTCTCTGATGACTTCCCATTGTTTTTCCTCCCTTCCCTGCTTGTCCTCTGCCCTGTTTCTTGTGTTCCACACACAACTGAAACAATATAATTGTCTTTCTCTGATTGACTTAGTTTGCTCAGCATAATACCCTCCAGTTCTACCCATGTCACTGTAAATGGTAAGTATTCATCTTTCCTGACGGCTGAGTAATAATACCCCATTGTATATATGGACCACGCCTTCTTTATCCATCCTTCTGTTGATGGACAGTTCAGCTCTTTCCACAGTTTAGCTATTGTGGACATTGTTGCTATGAACATTGGAGTACATGTACCCCTTCTTTTCAGTATATCTGTATCTTTGCGGTAGATACCAGGCAGTGCAATTGCTGGGTTGTAGGGTAGCTCTGTTTGTAATTTCTTAAAAAAACCTCCATACTGTTTTCCAGAGTAGCTGTACCAGCTTGCGTTTCCACCAACAGTGTAAGAGTGTTCCCCTTTCTCTACTTCATCACTTTGGTAATATATTCTGATTTTAAACAACTGTAGTAGAAAATTGAAAAACATATTATTATTTTAAATCTTTTAAAAAATGGAACACTCCAAATTGTGCTCCATGGGACTGAGGCTAATGCAATAAGAAGTTGTCGATCTATTTGACCTTGGAATTAAGAGAGACTTGCCAACTCAGCTCTGCTTTACCAAAAAGAGAGTGAGTTTGCTTCACTCTAACCTCCAGCGCAGAAGGCAGGCTCTCTGTAGCCTTTGTAAAATTAAGGAAGTTCTTCCCTTTGAGGGCAAGACTCCCCATTTGCTATTGATGTCTTCTGGAATCCTAAGGTGATAGAATAACCATTAACAAAAAAGCAAGTAATAAAGAGAAATTAAGGAATGCATTTTAATGATGATTTTATAGATGAATTCATAATTATTCTTGTTTGGCATATAGATTCTCTTGGTTGACTAAATGATCAATGTGATAAATTCTTTACATTCTCTCAAATTCTACAATATTTTATATTTTTGGAGGTAAGTTCTTCCAACTTGAGTGATTCATGAACATTTAATTTATATTTTCTGAGGTCTTCAGAATATGTCAATTACCATGAAGAATATCATTGATTTGTAAGATTAAGCTGAAGTCATGTGAGCAACATCCTGGTATATGTGATGTGTAGTGTTCATGGATTAAAAAAGAAATCTCAAGAGTATGTCTTCTAAATTATCTAGCAGTTAAGGTGGAAGCCTCCTTCTGTATTTTTTTGTTCCATGCTAGCAGAAAGCCTCTGGATTACAAAGCCTACTTTTTCCTTGGTAGTGACTGTCACTGCCTCCTGCTAATCTTTCATTTAGTAAAAGAGGGGGTCAAATGAATCTTTATTAATAGATCCTCATTCCTCTCCTTCCCACCATTTCAAGCTTTAGTATCATAGAATTAATGTTAAATTTATATCTATGCTATTTTAAATAGCTCAGATCTAACAAGCTGAAACTTAGTTGGTTAAATGTAAATACTGCTTCCCCCATTACCCACCCCAAATATGACTATAAAATGCACCGTAAATATAAGAGAGGTATATTAATAGCAATTAATAGAAATGTTTTTATTTTTGACACTTCTGGTTTTTTTCTAAAATAAGCATTCTTTTAAAGATTTTACTTATTTATTTGACACAGAGAGAGAGCACAAACAGAGGGAGCAGCAGAGGGTTATGGAGAAGCAGGCTCCCTGCTGAGCAGGGAACCTGATGCTGAGCTCCATCCCAGGACCTTGGGATCATGACCTGAGCCAAAGGCAGATGCTTAACCAATTGCACCACGCAGGCATTCCAAAGATTTTATTTTTTAAGTAATCTCTACACCTAATGTGGGGCTTGTACTCACAACCCTGAGATTAAGTGTCTCATGCTCCACCGACAGAGCCAGCCAGGACCCCAGCAGCCATATCTTTATAACAAAATTTTAAATATTTAAAGTTATTTTGAAAGCTCATGGTAGATAAAGTGTCTTCCCCAAATTTCCTGCCTCCAAAAGTTTATGTAATTCTGTGCATTGTGGGATCTGATCTTTGCCAATGTGTTCTACTTAATCACCTCCATGAATATGCGATCATTCAGCATCTAGCCAGGAAAACATAAGGCACCCTCAGTCTTTCAAATGGAAGGACTTAATACAG
>PITA01000009.1:347529-527522 GCA_004023965.1 Spilogale gracilis
GAGCGGCGGCTATGAGCAAGAGCTGGAGCCATGGAGCCTTATTCTTTAGGACACCAGAAGAAAGGGAAGAAATACCCTCACTTCTCCCTGCAAAGAAAAGTTAGGATGACAAAATCTTGCTTATGTCTTTCAAAGACTACTGTCTTTAGATACTGAGGACAGGAAATAGCCATTAGCTAAAATGAATTTTGCTCAATAGTCACAGTCTATGAAGTCAGAGTCAGTAAATAGACAGATTGGTTCATAAGAAAGATCAGATAATATTTATCAGTGTGGTAAAGCAAGGTTGTCTTTTTATCCTTTGTTTACATTATAACATAAAATGTAGTGATTTTGTGCAAATTTTGAAAGACTTTATGTATGCGCTCCCACTTGCCACTCTGTAATATAGAGAATAGAAAGTTAATAACTGTATTTATTTATACTATGTGCAAGGCTCTGTTCTAAGAGATTTACATGTATTAATGTTCTTATTCAAAACAATTTCATGAGGTAAGTAGTATGATTAACCCATTTAATGGAAGAGGAAGTTGAAACACAGGGAAGTTAGCTAAGGGCACACTACTGCATATAGATGACAGTTTCATTCAAGGATACTAGAAGTAGCCTTTGTCATCAGCTTTGCTATGTGATTATTTCCACACACACACACACACAAAAAGTGCTCTGATAAATTTTGAAATGGAACACTGTTTTTTCGTAGACATTGCCCACATACCAACACCTTAAACCAAGCCACAAACCTCTCTTACCCATACCACTACGATGGACTCTGGACTCATTTTGTCTCTCCTATTCTTGTCGTCTTCAGTCTATATTCTTCAGAACAAACAGAATAACTTTTAAAAACCTAGTTTCTGTTCTCAAAGCCTGCCAATGGCAGTCCATGATTAGTTGTAACATTACTTAAAAATACTATACAATGGGTTTTATGGGGCAGGCATAACCCACCGGATCTGAAGTGCTGTTGCCTTCCTGGTGTGAACAGGCAGCCATTTACCTACCCATCTCCACTTGAAAGGATGTTGTCTTTACCTTTCTTACACTCAGAGATCATGGACAAGCTCTGTAAATAAGTTGGAAAAGTCAGCCTGAAATTATCCTTAACTTCTGCCTATAAGAAGAGCATTGATCCCTGGGCAGCAGAATTTCAGAAAGTCTGGAGACTTGAATGTTAGACTCAACTCATCCCTAGAGACCCCCTGAGGGCTTGTGAGTCCGCTGCAGCTTCTGGCAAAGTGACAGTCATTTTGTAATGTCTCTCAATGGTGCTGTTTGTTTTGGCCTTTCCTGGGTAAATTTGGGGCACAGCCAGGGCAACAAAGGGCACTCCTCAGACTAGAGTTGGAAAAGGCAGTTAGGGTGAATCTCTAAGTACAAGAGAGGGATGTAGGGCAAAGAAAACTGGCTAAGGACCCAGATGAGCTAAAATTCACAACTTACTCGCTTATATTTGAGCAAACAGCAAAAGCCAAAAGAATGCTACAGTGGGAGAAATGCTCAGTCCCTGGGGTGCTCTACATTTCATCTCTGTGGCAGTGAACCATGCCAGGATTTCAACCTGAGTGCTGCTCTTAACTAGTAAAGTATCTTAGGTGTTTCATAGGTATGATTAATGGATGAGACAGTATGAAAACTGACACCATCTTTGGCCTGTCTAGTTGCATTCATATTTCTTTTTTTTTTTTAAGATTTTATTTATTTGACAGAGAGAAATACAGCCAAAGAGGGAACACAAGCAGGGGAAGTGAGAGAGGGAGAAGCAGACTACCTGCCAAGCAGAGAGCCGGATGTGGGACTCGATTCTGGGTCTCCAGGATTATGACCTGAGCCGAAGGCAGTCGCTTAACCAACTGAGCCACCCAGGCGCCCCTAGTCGCGTTCATATTTCTGAGAAATTAGAAAGAGGATTAACTGGTATTTAAATATAAGCAATATTTAACTGGATGATAAATAAAGGGCATGACAAAATATCTTTGGCAAAAATCATGTTCGGGGCACCTGGGTGGCTCAGTTGGTTAAGCGACTGCCTTTGGCTCAGGTCATGATCCTGGAGACCCGGATCGAGCCCCACATCAGGCTTCCTGCTCGGTGGGAGGCCTGCTTCTCCCTCTTTCAGTCCCCCTGCTTGTGTTCCCTCTCTAGCTGTGTTTCTCTCTGTCAAATAAATAAATAAAATCTTTAAAAAAAAAATATGCTCTCATAGACTAGTTGCAGCTGTTCAAAATTACTAGAATAACCCAAGAAAAAGTTTCCGTTTTTGTTTTTTATTGCTTCCTTAAGCTGGCAAAGGTGGGCCATGCATGAAGACTACAACTAGTTGTCATATTTTAATCTAAATAAGTCACCATAATTCTTCCTAAGACTTTATTGCTTATGATATATTAAGTCCTATGGATTCTATAAAAGAACTTTGAAACCATTCTCATTGCTTCAGACTTTATGCAGTGAAAATAATTACTGAAGACATTTCAGCCTGCATTTTTTTTTTAATTTGAAGGTCATTCACACTGACTTTTCTTGCTTTGACTTCATGCAAGACATCATTAAGCACATGTACTATTAAAATGTTAACTCTCCCTTCAAATACTTCATAATGGACATGTGTGCTTACTATTTATTTTTAAATCTGAATCAATGAAAACTACTTCTTGGGTGAAGAAAAAACTTATGTGTTTTATTACACCTTGCATTGCAAGACATCACAATCTAGTACCTCATAAATATTTTTCCCTCTTAAATTGGCCTGAAAAATAAGTTTGTCTCACTTTTTCCATAAAGCTAAAGTTGTAGAGTAGGAAGCTTTATTTATGCTGAATTTATAATTTTTTTATTCTAGTTAGTTAACATACAATATTATATTAGTTTCCAGTATATAATATATTAGAATGCATATTAATTTCAGTTCCATATATCACTTAGTGCCCATCATGACATATGTACTCCTCAATCCCCATCAGCTATTTAACCCATTCCCCCACCCCCACCCCACCTCTGGTAGCTAACAGATTGTTTTCTATAATTAAGAATCTGTTTCTTGCTTTGTCTGCATCAAAGTCATTGCAAATGGCAAGATTTCATTCTTTTTTCTAAATTTAATTTAATTTTTTCAGTGTTCCAAGATTCATTGTTTATGCCCCACACCCAGTGCTCCATGCAATACGTGCCCTCAGTACCCACCACCAGGCTCTCCCATCCCCCCACTTCCCTCCAAGACCCTCAGTTTGTTTCTGAGTCCAAAGTCTCTCATGTTTCATTTCTCTCCCCAAAATACCCTACTTCCCATTTCCTTTCTTTCTCCTACTGTCCTCTGTATTACCCCTTATGCAGCACAAGTAAGTGAAATCATGTGATACTTGACTTTCTCTACTTGGCTTATTTCACTCAGCATAATCTCTTCCAATCCAGTCCAAGTTGCTACAAAAGTTGGATATTCATCCTTTCTGATGGAGGCATAGTATTCCATCATATATATGTACCACATCTTCTTTATCCATTCATCTGTTGAAGGGCACCTTGGCTCTTTCCACAGTTTGGCGATTGTGGCCATTGCTACAATGAACATTGGGGTACATATGGCCCTTCTTTTCACTACATCTGTATCTTTGGGGTAAATACCCAGTAGTGCAATTGCAGGGTCATAGGGTAGCTCTATTTTTAATTTTTTAAGGACTCTCCACACTGTTTTCCAAAGTGGCTGCACCAATTTGCATTCCCACCAGAACTGTAAGAGGGTTCTCCTTTCTCCACAGCCTCTCCAACACTTGTTTCCTGTCTTGTTAATTTTGGCCATTCTGACGGTATAAGGTGATATCTCAGTGTGGTTTTGATTTGAATTTCCCTGATAGCTAGTGATGATGAACATTTTTTCATGTGTCTGTTAGCTGTTTGTATGTCTTCTATGGAGAAGTGCCTCTTCATGTCTCCTGCCTATTTTTTGGTGTGTTCATCTTCTTTTTGGATGTTGAGTTCAAGTAGTTCTTTATAGATCTTGGATATCAGCCCTTTGTCTGTAGTGTCATTTGCAATATCCTTTCCCATTCCGTGGGTTGCCTCTTTGTTTTGTTGACTGTTTCCTTTGCTGTCCTGAAGCTTTTTATTTTGATGAAGTCCCAAAAGTTCATTTTCGCTTTTGTCTCCTTTGCCTTTGGAGACTGTCTTGAAAGAAGTTTCTGTGGCCGATGTCAAAGAGGTTACTGCCTATGTTCTCTTCTAGGATTTTGATGGGTTCCTGCCTCACATTGAGGTCTTTCATCCATTTCGAGTTTGCCTTTGTGTGTGGTGTAAAAGAATGGTCTAGCTTCATTCTTCTATACATAGCTGTCCAATTTTCCCAGCACCATTTATTGAAGAGACTGCCTTTTTTCTACTGGATATTTTTTCCTGCTTTGTCAAAGATGATTGGCCCATAGATTTGTGGGTCCATATGTGGACTCTCTACTCTGTTCTGTTGGTCCATTTGTCTGTTTTTGTGCCAGTACCATGCTGTCTTGGTGATCACAACTTTGTAATAAAGCCTGAAGTTGGGTAACGTGATGCCTCCAGCTTCGTTTTTCTTCTTCAACAATTCCTTAGCGATTTAGGGTCTTTTTTGCTTCCATATAAATTTTAGGATTGTTTGTTCCAGCACTTTGAAAAATGTTGGTGGAATTTTGATCCGGATGGCATTGAAAGTATAGATTGCTCTGGGCAGTATAGACATTTTAACAATGTTTATTCTTCCAATCCATGAGCATGGATGCTCTTACATCTTTTTGTGTCTTCTTCGATTTCTTTCATGAGTGTTCTGTAGTTCCTCGAGTACAGATCCTTAACTTCTTTGGTTAGGTTTATTCCTAAGTGTCTTATGGTTTTTTGGTGCTATAGTAAATGGATTTGATTCTCCAAACATTCAAAGAAGAAGTAATACCTATTCTCCTGAAGCTGTTTCAAAAAATAGAAACAGAAGGAAAACTTCCAGACTCTTTCTATGAAGACAGCATTACTCTAATCCCCAAACTAGACAAAGATCCCATCAAAAAGGAGATCTCTGATGAATATGGATGCCAAGATTCTTAACATCATTACTCTAATCCCCAAACTAGACAAAGACCCCATCAAAAAGGAGATCTCTGATGAATATGGATGCCAAAATTCTTAACAAGATCCTTGCTAACAGGATCCAACAATATCCACCATGCCAGGTGGAATTTATCCCAGGTATGCAAGGGTGGTTCAACACTCACAAATCAATCAATGTGATAGAACAAATCAATAAGAGAAGAGAGAAGAACAACATGATACTCTCAATTGATGCAGAAAAGGCATTTGACAAAACACAACATCCATTCCTGATTAAAACTCTTCAAAGTATAGAGATAGAGGGAACATTCCTCAACCTCATAAAATCTATCTACGAATAATCCACAGCGCATGTCATTCTCAATGGGGAAAAACTGACAGCCTTCCCTATGAGATCAGGAACAAGACAAGGATGCCCATTCTCACCACTATGCTGTTCAACATAGTGTTAGAGGTCCTAGCAACAGCAATCAGACAACAGAAAGAAATAAAAGGTATTCAACTTGTCAAAGAAGAAGTCAAACTCTCTCTCTTTGCAGATGACATGATATTCTATGTGGAAAACCCAAAAGACTCTACCCCCAAACTACTAGAACTCATACAACAATTTGGTAATGTGGCAGGATACAAAATCAACGCACAGAAATCAGCTACATTCTTATACACTAACAATGAAACTATAGAAAGATTTCATTCTTTTTTATGGCTGAATGGTACACATACACACACACACACACACACACACACACACACACTACCTCTTCTGTATCCATTTGTCAATGGATAGACAGTTGGGCTGCTTCCATATCTTAGCTATTATAAATAACACTGCTATAAACACCAGTGTGTGTGTGTGTATCCCTTTGAATTGGTGTTTTTGTATTCTTTGGGTAAATACCTAGTAGTGTGATTGTTGGGCCATAAGGTAGTTCTATTTTTAACTTTTTGAGGACCTTGCATCCTCTTTTCCACATTGGCTGCACCAGTTTGCATTCCCACTAACAGTGCAAGAAGGTTGCCCTTTCTCCTCCTCCTCACCAACACCTGTTGTTGATTTTAGCCATTCTAAGAAGTGTGAGGTGAAAAGTGTCAGAGAATTTTAGCCATTCTGAGAAGTGTGAGAAACCTGAGGTTTCAGGTCTCTCATTGTAGTTTTGATTTGCATTTCCATGATGATAAGTGATGATGAGCATCTTCTCATGTGTCCTTTAGCCATCTGGACATTCTCTTTGGAGAAATGTCTATTTATGTCTTCTGGCCATTTTAAAATTGGATTATTTGTTTTTTGGGTGTTAGGTTTGATAAGTTCTTTATATATTTTGGATACTAACCTTTTATCAGATATGTCATTTGCAAACTTCTCCCATCCTGTAGTTGTCTTTTGGTTTTGTTGATTGTTTCTTTCGCTGTGTTGAAGCTTTTTTATTTTGATATAGACTCAACAGTTTATTTTTTCTTTTGTTTCCCTTGCCTCCAGAGACGTATCTTAAAAGAAGTTGCTAGGTCTGGGGTCTAAGAAGTTACTGCCTGTGTTCTCCTCTAGGATAGTTATGGTTTCAGGTCTCACATTTAGGTCTTTAATCTGTTTGAATTTATTTTCTTGTATGGTGTAAGAAAGTGGTCCAGTTTTTTAACACCAATTGTTGAAAAGACTGTCTTTTTCTTGTTGGTTGTTCTTTCCTGCTATGTTGAAGACTAATTGACCATATAATTGTGGGTTTATTTCTGAGTTTTCTATTCTGTTCCATTGATCTCTGTGTCTATTTTTGTGCTGGTACCATACTGTTTTGATTATTATAGCTTTTAAAGTCTGGAATTGTGATATTTCCTGCTTTCTTTTTCTTTTTTAAAATAGGTTTGGCTATTCGGGATCCTCTGTGGTTCCATATAAATGTTAGTTTTTTGGGTTTTTTTTTTTTTTCGGTTCTGCTGTTGGTATTTTGATGGGGATTATATTAAATATATAGACTGCTTTGGGTCAACATTTTAACAATATTTTAACGATATTTGTTCTTCTAATCCATGAGCATAGAATGTCTTTCCATGTCTTTGTCATTTTGAATTTCTTTTATTAGTGTTTTATAGCTTTTAGAGTATAGGTCTTTTACTACTTTGTTTAGGTTTATTCTTATGTATCTTATTATTCTGGGTCCAATTTAAATGAGATTGTTTTTGTAATTTCTCTTTCTGCTGTTTCATTATTGGTGTATGTAAATGCTGCAGATTTCTGTACATTGATTTTGTATCCTGTGACTTTACAGAATTTGCTTATCAGTCCTAGCAGAGGTTTTTTTGTTTGTTTTTTTTGGTGCAGTCTTTAGGGTTTTCTATATATACTATCATGTCACCTGCAAATAGTGAAAGTTTTACTTCTTCCTTCCCGATGTGGATTCCTTTTATTTCTTTTTGTTATCTGACTGCTGTGGCTAGGACTTCAGGTACTATGTTGAAAAAAAGTGGTGAGAGTGCACATCCTTGTCTTGTTCCTGACCTGAGGGTAAAGTCCTCAGTTTTTTCCCAGTAAGGATGATGTTAGGTGTGGGTTTTTCATAGATGACTTTCACCATGTTGAGGTATGTTCCCTCTAATCTATTTCATTAAGGTTTTTACCATGAATGGATGTTGTATTTTGTGAGATGTTTTTTTCTGCATTTGTTGAGAGGATCACATGGTTCTTATCCTTTCTCCTATTGATATGATGTATTACATTAATTGATTTGTGAATATTAAACCACATTTGCAACCCAGGAATAAATCCCATTTGATTGTGGTGAATGATTTTTTTTTAATGTATTGTTGAATTTAGTTTCCTAGTATTTTGTTGAGATTTTTGGCATATGTGTTCATCAGGGGTATTGACCTATAGTTCTCATTTTTTGTGGTGTCTTTTTTTTTTTTTTTTTTTTTTTTTTTTTTTTTTTTTTTTTTTTTTTTTTTTTTTTTTTTTTTTTTTTTTTTTTTTTTTTTTTTTTTTTTTGTGGTGTCTTTATCTGGCTTTGGTATCTGGGTAATACTGCCCTCGTAGAGTGAATTTGGAAGCTTTCCTTCCTTTTCTATTTTTTGGAGAAGTTTAAAAGGAATAAGTATTAACATTTCTTTAAATGTTTGGGAGAACTTGCCTGTGAATCCATCTGGTTTTGGACTTTTGTTTATTGGGATTTATTGGTTCCATTTCTTTGCTGGTTATCGGTCTATTCAAATTTTCTATTTCTTCCTGTTTCAGTTTTGGTAGTTTGTTTCTAGGAATTTACCCGTTTCTTCTAGGTTGTCCAATTTATTGGCCTGTAGTTTTTCATAATGGTCTCTTATAATTGTATTTCTGTGGTGTTGGTTGTCATTTCTCCTCTTGTTTGTGATTTCATTTATTTGAGTCCTTTTTCTTTTTTTCTTAATCAATCTGGCTAGAGGTTTATCAATTTTATTGATTTTTCTCAAAGAACTAGATTCTGGTTTCATTGATCTGTTCTATTGTTTTGTATGTTCATTTTTTTTTTTTTAGTTTTTTTTTTTAAGATTTTATTTCTTTACTTGACAGAGAGAGAGAGAGAAAGAGAGAGAGAGAGAAAGAGAGCAATAAGCAGGGGGAATGACAGGCAGAGGGAGAGGGAGGAGCAGGCTCCCCACCAAACAGGAAGCCTGAAGCGAGGCTCCATCCCAGGACCCTGGGATCATAACCCGAGTTGAGGGCAGACGCTTAACGAGTAAGCCACCCAAGGAGCCCCAAGTTTTTTTAGTTTCTGTATCATTTATTTCTGTTCTAATCTTTATTGTTTTCTCCCTTCTTCTAGTTTTAGGTTTTGTTTGTTGTTCTTTTTCTAACTACTTTAAGTGCAAGGTTAAGTTACTTATTTGAGATTTTTCTTGCTTCTTGAGATAGGCTTGTATTGCTATAGACTTCCCTCTTAGAACCGCTTTTACTGTAAATGCCTCATTTTTGTTGCTAAGAGTTATATCCATTCTTGCTATGGTTTTACTCTTGGAAGACAGAACACCTGGACCAAAAAAATGCTGTGACAGCGATTACTGAGTGAAAATTCAGGGGGAGTATGCTTCAGTGATATTTTGCTATTATAGATATTTTAGTGCTTTTTGAGTGTTGATATAAAGATGTCACATATTCAATCTATTTGGAAAAAAATGTAAGGGAAGAATAATTGTGAAACCTCTCCTACAAATGATTGAAATTCTTACATCAACACTAAGTCATTTTTTAAATCTAGTGTTGATATGAGAACACAACTCTCTTCCAGTGAAAGTACTTGATTTCCTGAATTAGCTCCGTAAGTCTCTACCTTGTTTCCAGTGGATTAAGGCAAGTTTACATTTGAAGTATGAAGATCCTGAAACTGAAGTCAAATGTGCTCAACAGTCAATATAAACCCTTTCTAAACTTGAGGCTTTCCTTAGAACTGTGATATTAAAAGCAGAGACTAAATATGAGAAATGATAACAAGATTATGACAATAAATGTAAACCTCAAACAAATCATTTCCACCTTAATGTTTGCATTTAGGGCATACAAATACGAACTTCTTGTATTTCTGTTTAATGTTCAACATGCTCATGTGATTAGATATTCCTTTTATAATTAGTGCTTTTCATGTGTGAATATGAATTTTGAATTTCAATAGTAATTAAGCACCAAAAAACCTGCCTAATCAGTTGATGAACACAAGGTTAAATATTAGCTACTTTTAACAATAATGCATCATTTATTTAGCAAATATGAATTGTGTTCCAGTATCAGGCCATTTACTAGATGGAGGAAGCATAGTTTGTGATTTTCAGTATAAACAACCATCCCCTAAAATTTTCTTTATGGGCTAGAGTAGATGTATTGGGAAATGAATAAAACTATGTGAGCTTACATATTTTAAGAAATGGTGTAATTTTCTTTAGTTATACTGTCTGTATTGTATTTAAAATTTATTTTGGGGGCATCTGAGTGGCTCTGTTGGTTATCTGCCTTCAGCTCAGGTCATGATTCCAAGGTCCTGGGACCAAGTCCCATGTTGGGCACCATATTCAGCAGGGAGTCTGCTTCTCCCTCTCCCTCTGCCCCTCCCTTTCCTCATGCATTCTCTCTCTCTCTCCCTCAAATAAAATAAATAAATCTTAAAAACAAAAGTTCTTATGGCATGGTTGAATGATCTCTTGGGCTGAATTCTCTGGAAGGTGACCCTGAGATAAGGATTCATACACAAATATTTAGAATTTCTTAGGGAAGTGCTCCCAGGAGAAGCAGGTAAGGGAGTAGAGAAAGCAGGACTGAAAAGGGGGAAGGAAATGAGCAAGAAAGAAATTTCAAGTTATTTCTCAGCCTCAGACTGATTCCATGGGTACTCTGGAACATAAATTACATCTCAGACATGTCCTACTTTGAGGCAAAGTCTGGGCTGTCAAACTCCCACACAAGTCAGTACTTGGCTATGAGTTTTCCCAGGAATGTGATGCCTCTTAGGTACTTCCAATTTTCTGTACAAAGAAGAAGGGTAGAAGGGGCTCTGCCAGTTCAAGGTTAGTTCTCTGAAGAAAGGATCCAAGGGGCTAGGTGATTCCCAGGGGTATTTGCTACGCAGAACTGTCACAGATCTTAATATAAGTTGGGAAATGTGATTCTCCATTTTGGTGGGCCAGAGTGCCTCTAATAAGGGTTCCACTATGTGAGAGAGTTTACAAGTCCAGGGATATTTTTAGAGCTTGGGCATTTTCTTGGAAAATGTGATTGGAAATTGGAGTGGAGAATGGTGGTATGGAGCCCTAAGGTCTATGTGGTAAGGAATAGAAAAAAGAGGGTAATACAAGATCTTTGAAATTTTGAAGCATAGGAAGGAGAGGAAAAAAGTAAAATAATTACAAGATATGCAGAACATATTCATTAAGGGAGGATGTTTAGCTCAAGTAAACTGTCATTGTCCAGACTCCGGAGGAAGGTTGGTCAGAAAACTCTTAGCTCATAGCTGGAGCTTCCAGAACAGTTTCCATGTGAGTGCAGAGAACTTGACTTGGAATCTATCTAGGCTGGAATGTAGTCTGGCTCTCTGGGGTCCTAGGAAACCTGTAGAAGTAAAACTCAGAGGAGGCCTGGCGCAATGGTTTGCCTAGCAAGAAAGGACAGCGACCCTAAGGAAGGCCAAAGGCGGGGCCAGCTGCCTTCAAGAAGAACACAAGTGAAGCCATCCAACAACAGACTATTTAAGGCTTTAAACTTGTGCCAAGTTAATTGAGGAATGTGAAACTGTGTACTTGAAAATTACCTCAACACTATATAATTTGTATTCTGAATTTTCTCACACTGTAACAGATTCAGAGCCTTTTCAGATGTTTTGGTCTATGGTTGTGTGCGTGTTAATGCATACTGAGGGTCCCGCACTTCTAGGGACAGCACAAGGTTGTGTATTGCTGGGACAAAAGTGAGAAAAGAAAGTCCACGAACTCTGTGTGGTCTTGAGGGGATCTTTTCCTACCTTGTGATTATCCATAAATTTATTCAAAACAAGTCTTCCAGGGAACTCACTGAGGAGAGACATCTATTTGTGCCTCAAATCTGAGCCCTCCATTTGGCAGCTGTATGTCTTTTATAGTTGATTTACATGCTGGTAAACTGTTTAAAAAATAAATCCACGGCAGATAATAGTTGTAAGTCTTCAACAGAGAGGATAAGCTTGGTTAGTCTGTATTCTAGCAGTTATTTTTTTTCCTAGAAAACTATTTTTTAATATTAAAAAAGAAATAATAGAGAACTAAGAAAGAAAATATTTTATAACCAGGTATTTTCACTTTTACTTCATTTCTGCACCCCAAAAAACAAGTATCATTAATAAGTATCATTTAAGTTCTTAAGAGCTATCTCCATTTTCTCATACTATTCTTTAAGTTTTGCAAACATTTTAGCTCAGGGATAACATTTCTCTCACAAAGACCAGAAGATTATGAGCTCACACTTTTTTTTTTTTTTTTTTTTTTTTAACGCTCAAAAAGGAGTTCAAAAAGATTCAGACTATGCGATTTCTTCTCTGTGGGTCTGGAAGGATATCTGTGATTAGATTCACTCCCTCTTCTCTTCTCATGGGGAATACTCCAAGAGTGTTTTGTTCTTTTTAAGATATTTTTATTGTAGAAAATTTCAAACACATACAAAAGGACAGATTCGTGTAATAAAGGTCCATGTCACTGTTACCCAGTTATACAAAAATTATCACCTTTGGACAATCTTGTTTCATTTATATCTTTATCTACTTTCATTTTACCTGATGGACTATTTTGAAAGTGAATCTTAGATATCATTTCACCCATAAAGAGTTCAGTGTGTATCTGTAAAAAAAAATAAAGTCTATTACACGTCTCTGCAGTTTCTGATAATTAATAGGCTCTCTTCTTTTCTCTTCTGTCTCTTGCCTCTCCTCTGTTTCCCTCCCTCCTTCTCTTCCCGTGTTTTTTTACTTTTACAATTTGTTGAAGAAACTGAGTGATTTGCTCTGAAGAATTTTCCATAGTCTGAATTTTGCCAATTGCTTTCCAATGATATCATTTAATAGGTTCTTCTATGGTTTTCTTTTCTAAAAATTAGAAGTTAGATTTAGAGTCTTGATAATTCCGGTTCAATTATTTTATTTATTCATTCTTTTTGACTATTTGGTAGAGTTGTGGTTTTTCCATTGGGGATAAACAATATCAGGTTATCTCTTTTTGTGATGTTACCACAGTTGATCACTGCATGCCTTCATTCATTACATGTCATAAAATGGTGATATTTTAATTCTATCATTTCCTTTCCACTTATTATTTGGAATACTTTAATAAAGAGAAATTTTCTCCCACTGATTCTTTGGTTACCCTGTAATACAGCTTGTAAAAGAAAGACTACTTGATTTCCTCCTTGCTTATTAGTTTTCAAATATTACATTCATTCTTTCCAGTCCTCCAAAGATGATAAATGAGTTACTTATTTATTTGTTTTTATTTTTATTTTTTTAAAGATTTTATTTATTTGATAGAAACACAGCTAACGAGGGAACACAAGCAGGGGGAGTGAAAGAGGGAGAAGTAAGCTTCCCACCCAGCAGGGAGCCAGATGCGGGGCTTGTTCTCGGGGCTCCAGGATCATGACCCAAGCTGAAAGGCAGACGCCCAATGACTGACCACCCAGGCACCCCCCCCTTTTTTTTTAAACACATACAAGATTTATTTTAAACAACTACTGTTATTATCCTGATTAATGCTCATGTTGTCTCATCTTTGACCAGTGGAAAAAGCCCTTCAAGTTGACTTCCAAGTTCTTTTGATGGATCTGCTTGTTTGTTTTCTGTTATCAAATGATGCTCTCTTCTTACCTTGCACATTTCTGTTCCACTTTTGCATTGAGGCATTTTTCCAAGGAGCCCTCATTCCTTTTAGTGGGAGAGATATTTGCAGACCACAGTTTGACATTGCTGTGCTCAAATATGTTATGTATTGGTCCTTACTTCTAGGCCTTTGTCATGGACAGAGCCAGGAAATAAGTTTGTAATTCTTTCAAACTGGGGTGCCTGGGTGGCTCAGGT
This sequence comes from Spilogale gracilis, assembly GCA_004023965.1. Classification (NCBI taxonomy): domain Eukaryota; kingdom Metazoa; phylum Chordata; class Mammalia; order Carnivora; family Mephitidae; genus Spilogale; species Spilogale gracilis. The sequence continues at coordinate 361,134 of PITA01000009.1, forward strand.
CATGATCCCGAAGTCCTAAGATTGAGCTCCGTATGGAGGGGAGCCTGCTTCTCCCTCTCTCTCTCCCCCTGCTTGTGTTCCCTCTCTAGCTGTGTTTCTTTCTGTCAAATAAATAAATAAAATCTTTAAGAAAATGATTTCAAATTGGAGCATGTATTAATATATATGCCTCAGTTTAATATATATAATCCCCTCTTCAGATTAGATAATTTACTAGAACAACTCACAGATCTCAAGAAAAGTTTGCTCACTATGACTGGCTTATAATGAATTTTAGGAACAGCCAAATGGAAGAGATGCATGGGCAAAGTATTGGGGATGGTGGATGATATAGAGCTTCCACACCGTCTCCAAGCATACCAACTTCTCAGCACCTCCATATGTTAATCAACCAGGAAACACTTTGAATCCTGTTGTTTAGAGTTTTTATGGAAGTTATATTACTTAAGAATAATTGATTAAATCATTGACCATTGATGATTAAGTCCACCCTGTCTCCCCTTCCCAGAGATTGAAAGTCAGGATGATAGTTCAACTTTCTGCTCATTTCTTAGTCTTTTTGGTGAACAACCCCCAACCTGAAGCTATCTAGGGGCCCCTAGCCACCAGCCATCTTATTAGTATACAAAAAGAGACTCTTATCACCCCAGAAATTCCAAGGGTCTAAAAATTCTTGTGTCGGGAATCTAGGTCAAAGACCAAATATCAGAACAGAAGATGCTCCTAGCATCTCTATCACTTAAAAAAATATGAAGGTTGTAGCAACTCTGTGTCAGGAATTGGAGGCAGAGACCAAATATTTATTTCTTATTATCTCATAATAGTCTTATCTTAATTTTGGACAAAATCTACATAGAAAAATGACTAAAAGGAAATAACCCAAAGTACTAACCATAATATGGCAAAATACTAGCAAAACCAAATATTTTTATTTACAACGTGCACTTTATAATTTTATAATAAAAATACTTTAAAAGACATGAGTAAATTATAGTTAATTCAAATCTAGAAGATTATTTGTGTAAAGTGTTATCTTCTCTTGAGCTGAAGGATGAATTTTATGAAAACAATTGAAAAATCTTAAAAACAATATATTTGGCTGTATAAAATTAAAAACTTGTTGGGTGAAATGATTAACAAAATTAAAAGGTAAATACAAAATTTTAAAAATTATTTCATGTATTATTTATAAAGGCATGATATCATTTCATCCAAAAAAAGCAAAAGCCACAATGAGAGAAAATAAGTAAATGTAATATATATAGTAATTCACATTGTCAATAAACATGAAAAAACTCTCATAGACACCTAGTATATAATGATTTCTTCATTTTACAGATGAAAAAAGTGAAGATCAAAAAGGTTAAATCACTTGCTTACATGAATAAGGACAAAGTTGAGATTCATTCTTCTAACTTTGGACTCGGACCTCATGACATCTCATACCATTGACTGAGGAAATCTGAGTGGCTGTCACCTACATAGGAACATTTTTGTGGCTCCCCCTCATAGTCAATAGTTCTTAAGTTAGAATTAAGAAAGTACTCCATTCTCTGAATACAAGACCCTAACTAAATTTAAATTACATTATATTATTCAATTATTTTTTGCTTCAAAATAAAGCATATTTTCCATTAAACTTTTAATGTTAACAAAGTAATTACATGTTCATCTTTATTTTAAAGAATGTATCTTAAACTGTTCTTCAATTGTAGAACATGTCTTATGATAGTATTTTCTCTAATCAACTGCTTAATCTAGAAACAACATAAAGAGTATTTTTGATGACTTTCATACATTTACCTATTACGTTATCTTCTCCATGCATTATAGCAAATATAAATGCTATGTTCAGGCTTTAAAGATTTAATACAGTGATAATCCACTCCACTCTCCACTCCCCAGATAGGATCATAAATTCAAAGCATATTCCCATGGTTAAAACTTTCTCAATAAGGCTTTTCACATATAAATTAGAAGTCAACAGGATGTCTCATAACTGTTCATTTGTAGCATTGTTAAAAAGAAATTGCCATTTTGATCTAAAGAAAAGGCATGACTAGTTTGTTTCAATTTTAGACAATGTTGGGAACAAAACCTCACTTTTGATTACATAATTATTCTGGAAAAAACACAATAAACAGAAATGGGCTTCAGGGTTATAGCCACAGGTCAATGATTTACAATCATTTTTCCTCCCCAAATCCCAAGAAATATGTTATCATAATTGTCATCAGTAACAGAAGCACTAGTGTGGGCATACTAGAAAAAGTGCTTTTTCTTTAACCATTTTCCTCACTGATTCTGATAAGCCCCCCTCCTAAAAGACAAGGCCTGTACCCTAGTGCTTTTCCTTGGACAGGAACAATCTTGGGCTGTTACAGTGCAGATTCTGGTTCAGTAAGTTTGAAGTGGAGCCTGAAATTCTGCATTTCTAAAGAGCTCTCAGGCAGTGCCAATGCTGGTGATTCACAACCATTCTTTTCAGCACAAGTCAGTACAAACACCTCCCAGCTTTTAATCACCAGTAGATGTTGGCACATCTGTGAACCCAACTAAGGACCTGGTGCATTATCTTTGTCTTGTCTGTGCCTAGGTTCTACTCTGCTTTTATGGAATATCCTCCAATCAAAGGGGGGCCATTAAAGAATTTATGGCTATATTTGCCATAATTATTAAACACTTTGTTTAGCATTTCCTACAAATATCTTTTGCATATGTAGAAAACCAGGAATGATGACAAGAAGGAAGAGAAGGAGAACTGCTTTTGCATGTTGGTCAGCAGTAGCAGTAGTAATTTCTACATGGTTGTAGTGATAGAATAATTGAGGTTGTTGAAGGATTGCCCTGTGAGCTCATCCTTCAGTGGGCCCTGATCCCTAAAAATGTCATGCTGTGGTCCTGCCCCATTTCTGCTTTATTGTCTCCAAGTTGTCCTCCCTTCTGTTTCTTAACCTGCCTCCAAAACCAGCTCTTGTGGTTCAATTCATAATTTTTTTTTATAGCAGGTGGTCTAAGCACTGAAAAAGAATGAAAAGATTGCTGCTTCTGAACTGTCTCATATTTATTTAGAAAAAAATTAAAAGACATGCAAAAATAATGATGAAGTTGCAGAATAGCTCTGTATTTTACTTTATCAGAGGGCCCAAGACAGTAACTAGAAGCTCAGCATAAGGGGATGACCTTGAAGATCATCAAGTTCAGTTTTGTTTTGTTTTGTTTTGTTTTTTTCAGCAATAAACTGCTTCTACCACATCGTGGGCAATTGTTTTTCCAACCTCTAAGTTGTTCCAGGCACAGAAAGCTCACTGAGTCCCAGGGTAGTCCATGCCAACATTAGGGAACTCTAATTTGTTAGAAAGTTTTTATCTAAACTGGGTTGTTCCTTCTATTAACCATCAAATTATACTCATAGTCTTGCAGAACAGGAACAGCTATGGTCTGCCAGAGAAGGCTGGAAAGACCTTTCAGAGGAGGAGGCATTTGGGCAAAATCTGAAGTTCTGCTGGAGTTTAGGGAGGTGGAGAGGAGAGGGGAGGGCAGCATTTTCATGAGCCACTGTTTGAGTTTAGAATTTAGAGCTACTCTTTCTAATTGTTAATCTGGATCCTCTAATTTATGCCCCAGTGTTAAGGGATGTCTATGTTCTATATATTGAAAGGCAATTAACAATATGTCAGATACTTTGGTATCATTCCATAGAAGGTATTTCAGAAAACGAATAGAGAAAGTTTTCAGATTTTCCTTACTTATAAAGCAGAGGATTATCCACCCACTACTGCTGGGCCTGCTCTAATGTAATTCTGAGAGGCCAGATTTATCCAGAGTGCAAAGGAACTGGGCAGACACATAGCTGTTGTTTGGAGAACAGTACTGGTGTTGAAGTGAAAAATTACAGTGGCTGAAGACACAAAGTAGAGACGTTCAGGGGGAACAGTTTTAAGCAGTGTGGGTTGGCTGTATTGGGAAACCACAGTGTTTCTGTTACCCATTTCTGGTACCTTTCTGTTACCCATTCAGATGGAGCAATTCCTAGTTAAAGCAAGGAGCTCACATGCTACTTTTATGCAAGGCAAGGCAGACATCTTCTGAGCTTCTCTTTTTGTGGAGGGCAGTCACCAGAAATGCAATTCAGAATATAAATCATAGGAAACATATACGTAAGGAAATGGAAAAATATGGGTGTGTTGACAGTTTCCACTTGGATTCTTCTTAGGAAGAGAATGGCAGTTGTATTAGGAAAATGTAATCACAAGGTATGGGATAAAGTGGGAAAGAGGTCTTCTAGAGGTAGAAGTAGATGCTGTGACCTCAGGAAGGAAGTCCGAGTTCCCTCAGTTGCCTGTTCATCTGGAGAAGGAGATGAAAAACAAGAGGAGTAAAGGAGGCCCTTAGATGAAGAAGCCTAAAGATTGGTTGAAGATGCCATGCTCCAGAATGTGACCCTTCCTTGTAACCACTTTAAATCCTCAAAAGACGCAACAACAATAAAAACTTTAAACAATGCATGATGTAAGGGGATTTTTATGGAAACTGATGAAGGGATTGTGTTTTGCATCTACAGTATTGTCGAATTTTACAGATAAAGAGCAAAAGAACACTGGTTTATGGTGGCATAGAGAAGCATGAGAAAGTAAGCCAGAAGAATTTGCTGAAATTATGGAGTACTCTCCTGACTACAGAATGAGGTTTAAGATCAAGTTTAACCAGATCATTTGAAGGCAAGGAATTCTCAGGTGCCATTTAGGTTACACATTTATAAGACCATTTATTCTAAGGAAATTTTCCACCTGAAGCCATTATTTTTAGTTTCTTACTCTCTCATTTAAAATGTCTACTTTAAAAGGTCAGATTGTCTTCTAGAATAGGGAGCCCCTCCCACTGTGTTTATGCGGCTAGGCAACCCCTTCTATAAAACCCAGGGTTTCCTAAGCCCTATTTTTTAAATGTTTAAAGTTAATTTCCTTCCCTTGTCTATTCTTACAGCTTTTTAAATAAATCTAAGTTCATTTTGAAATGCTGTGAGACAGAGCACATAAAACCCAAGGTCATTTTACCCAACTTCCAGCTTATCTACATTTTGTACACGGAGGAACAATAGTTAAAACTTTTAACTTAGAAAATTCTTTTTAAGACTTTACAAGAATGCACACTTGTGCAATTAAAGTCAGAAGTCACCCAAATGGTGACTTTTTTTTGTGGACGCTTTACTATTTTCTCTCTGAGAACATAAAGATTAAAGAACAATGTTGTTTTGCAACATGACCTGACTCTAAGAAACCTGGACTGGATTTGTTTTCTGGAACTGGCCTTGTCCTCTGGCAAAATGAAATTTAAAAATGATAAATACATAGCTGCCACTGTATCTTGGACATAAACATTTCCAAAGCCTTTCGAACTTAAAACTGCAAACTAATATACTGCCTGAAGTATTATTCTTAAATTTTGCCTGTACGTTCCTAAATCACCTCTTCTTTTCAATGCTCTATAAAATGACTGAGCTGTCTGCTGAGGTTAGGCAAGATGGTTAACTGTACCTAAATCATAAACATATTTGACTTTGGCACTTCATTTTTTTTAAGGGATAATCTTAAATAAAGGGGTTAATGTGAGTTTTCTTGGTGTGTTATTTGAGTTAATATATATAAATTAAAGTCAAGTCATTCAATGTTTATCAAGCATTATGAATAAGATATGAGCATACACTGACAAAAAAGAAAGCCAAACATGACATGGTCTTAAGTCTCAAGGAGCTTATAATTAAGAAAGATAGAAGCAAATGTTTATTTAGCAGTCAAAACAAATGAAAAGATATGTGCTGATTGATATTTACTCAGAGAGTCCTTTTAAGACTATCCCAAATAATTTTTCTGAAGGTTCAATGCATAATAAAGCAAAATAAGAAACCCAATTTAATTATCTAAGCCAGCATGGTGGGTGATTGACTACACTACATTAAAATGCTATTATACTTTATAAAGACAATCATTATTAAAGCTGAAAAAATCCAATAAAATAATGTATATGATACTGGTACTATTAACCATTTTCGCTTTTACACCATTACTCTCCCTTCAAATACTTATGTTTACTACAAGGCTGCTTGCCATGAGATTTGAATAAAAAGAAGCGCACTGTTGGTCCTCAAGGAACTTTCAGTCTGGTTAGACAGAATTTCTTCCTTCTACAAGAATTACAGAATTCCAAAAGAGGAAAAATGGACTTGCACCTCGAGTTGTCAGGTATGGCACAGGGAGAAGATCAAAGAACTGATAGAATTTTGATGGGAGGGAGGGGTTGGATATTCAAACAAGAGAATGCCAAGAATTTAGTGGCAAAAGCAAAAGTGGTACAGAGTGGTGTCAGTGTAAAGGAATGCCTTCATTATGTTAGACTAGAGAGTCTATTCCTGGAGTCACGGGATATAAAACCAGAATGCCATGTTGAGGCCATATTATGAAAGTTTTGAATACAGGCTGGAGTTTGGAGTATATACTTTATTTTATAAGCATAAGAGTTTCATGGAAAGCTTTTGAAAAAGCAAGTGGTGTTATCAAACATCAGGTTAATAACGTCAGTTTAATAAGATGATTCTAAGAATGTTGCACAGACAAATCCCTTGAAGGAAGAAGAGACTAGAGGCAGAGTACTTAGGTAAGAGGTTGTGACATTAGTCTAGGTGTGAGTTGGTAAGGGAGTTAGAAATGGACAATCTGTGTGTGTGTGTGTGTGTGTGTGTGTGTGTGTGTGTGTGTTTTAAAGAGCACTTAGCATATAATTATAAATGAATAATATAATAAAAACTCCAAAGTTAAATTTATTGATAATCTTGATTGTGGTTAAGCAAATGTTAGTGAAATAATTATTAAAGTGTCCTACACAAGACTGCTACAGGAATTCTTTATCTGAATGATGTTATTATGAATCCAGCCCAGTGAGTCTCATGTTCCCTATGTAATTTTCCAAGACGTTCCACTGAGAGTTTAGTCCTAGGAAAACTTGGTGTACTTTTAAGGAACTGGAATATTTCCTTCCTTCTTTTCTTCCTATGAAGCTTCAGGCAATCTTCCCTGAATGCCTGGAGGCTCCAAACCAGGCTTTCACTTTAACCTCAGCAGCTGTGTTGACTCTAGACTGTAATCTCTGTTTTCTTCTTTGTTGTTAACTCTTCTCTCCTCCCTCGTCATTACTCTTCACTAATCTTATGGTCTTGGTTTTGCCTCTTCCCTCTGTAAGTGTCTCCAAATGGTTTTTCAAAAGAAACAAAGGATAAGGACACTTAATATGTGCCAATAGCTCTCCCTCCTCTGTCCCTAATCTGTGTCTCCTCCTGAGCTCCAGCACGGGCGTTTCTGCGTCTTGCTTGTATTTTGCCCAGCCTCTAAACACATGATACCATCTACCAACTCTCTATGTCCAACCTCCAACCTTATTCACATGTGATCTTTGAACCAACGGCAGCCACGCCACCTGGGAACTTTTCAGAAATGAAAATTCTCAGGACTCACCCCAAAGTACTGAAACAGAAACTCTGGAGAGGGTTGCCCAGCAATCTGTCCTTCAAGGGATTCAGATACATGTTGAAGTTTAAGTTTGAGAACCTCTGCTCTAGAGAATGTGCTCTGTCCTCTCTCTCCCAGTCTAGCACGTGGTATTTCTCATCTGTTCTGTGTGTTTGTTCTGTTATCAGGGTAAATTCTTGGTACACTTTTCAGAATTATTATACATTCTTAAAGGATCTTATCTGACTTGTGTAGCTAATTATTACCCTCACCACAGTTAGCATTTATGACCACCCTACCTTCTGATCACTGGCTGGCCCATGCTTGAGAATACCTTGCTTCTGGTATACACCTCTGGAATACCTTGCCACACCAGGTCCTGTCAACAGCCAGGTCTTCTAAAAAACAGCAACAACAAAACAAACAAACAGACTAACGCTGCTTTCCTAAAAAGGTGGCAGGAGATAAACCAGAAAGAAGCCTACTTGTGTCAATAAGTTAGTCTTTCATTAAATTGATATGTGCTGTATGCCTTTAACAGAGGACTAGTGGAGATTTTCTTAGTTGGATAACCTGGATTTCAGGGTTCTCACAGGAAAGACAAGAGGCCACCATTACTACTCGACAGCATTGGAAACAGGCAGAAGCAGGAAGGTCTACCTGCTCTGATATTTGAAGATGGTTCAAGTTACAGTTGAAATGAAAGATCCTACCATAAATTGTTACATGGACAAGGATCCAATTCACAAGTTACACAGGTGTCATCCCATCTGTACCTTTTTTAAAAATAATTTTTTAAAAATACTTTATTTATTTATTTATTTATTTATTTATTTATTTATTTGAGAGAGAGTTAGAGAGAGAGGGCATGAGAGGGGAGAAGGTCAGAGGGAGAAGCAGACTCCCAGCAGAACTGGGACCCTGATGTAGGACTTGATCTCTGGACTATAGGATCATGACCTGAGCTGAAGGTAGTGGCTTAACCAACTGAGCCACCCAGGCGCCCCCCATCTGTACCCTTAACGGAAATGTATCGCTAGATGTTTACATTACTGCATAAAGACACTATTCCCTACCTTTCTTTTTTAAATTAAGAAGCACTTTATAAATCCGAATGTAGTGACAATCTCAGAAATTGGTTTTAAATCCTCAAGTTGTACTGTTAAGGGCAGGAAGTGGCAGGGAGGGAATGAATTTCAGTAGAAATCTCCTATTAAATGGAGGCAGAAAATAGATGTGGGGTGGTTCTTGAAGTTTTGCATGGTGGCAAAGTAAAGAGACAGACAAATATTCTTGCCAAATAGATGCGAGTTTCTAAGATTTGTTCTATCATAATTTGAAAGCTATTGGTAGTTCATGTAAGGCTGTTTTGTTCGATAGTGGATTAGGATTAAAAAGCAAATATTTATTAGGCAATAACATAATACTCAGTTCCTACCAGGAGTTGTTTTTGTTTTGTTTTTTAACCTACTTGAAGAGTCAAGGTTAGTTTAACTTTTGGTATCTGAAGCAATACCCAAATTACAAGATAATAGATGGTTAAGTGCTAAATGACATTATCCTTGATGTGCTTCTCTTTGTACATTCTTGGAACTCTCATCTCTTGTGAGTTTATCTAATAACTATGTAGGTCAGTGTTGCTCTGTCTTGAGTAATGTAGGGATAGACTGCTGCAACAATTTCTTCCATTCCCTCAGTATGGAATGAAAGTATTTTTATTATTATTTTATCAAAACATGTGCCAATCTAAAAATAGGCACAGACCTCTGAACCTTGCGATTCTTAAACAACTATAAAAAACAAATCTACAAAGTAAATACGGGAAGTTATACAGCCCATAGCATAAACTAACTGAGTCGCATGGATGTTTTATTGAAGCAAAAAATCATGCTCTGAGCCCGAGCATGGCTCTGCATAACGTGCAGCCTTCTGTGCTCTCAATAGGTCTCTCTTACTATGAGTCTCATGATGACTCACCTCACCGCTTCTGTATTCAAACCACTGTGAAACTACCCTTTATACACTTCCTGTGGGTTTTTCTTTCTTTTGCTGTGATTTGTACAAATACATCATGTCTGCGTTAACTCTGCTTGTGATACTTTCTATTTGGCAACAATTAATATAATACTATTGATTGTCAACTTGAAATACAAATGAAAAGGTGAGAAATTTGGGGGTGATTGATGTAGGGTAGCTGTCCACATGGTTCCAAATTTTATTATTATTTTTAAAAGTGGGTCAGATGTGAAATCCTCACGAAAAGATACTTTAAAAAATCCTCACTAAAGACGGAGTGCCCCTCTGGTGGACGCAGTGGTGCCTACCAGTTCCCCTACAAGGAAGCAGGTGGTGCTGAAGACAGCATCCAGTTTCAGTTCCTTTAGGGTTTGTTCAGCTGCAAAGAGCTGCCAAGGGCTTGCCCTACACAGGTACCCACATTCAAGGACAGACGGAGGCAGTGATATTAAAACTTGGCTATTTCACCCGAGCAGGGACAACTCTGATGGGCCAGATACATTCCACTCTCCCATAGACTTGGCTGATGTTCTGTTGGCCTGCCTTGCCATTCCATCTTGCCCTCCCAATCCTGCTTTCCTACTCTCTTCCATTAGTGATGATCCTTAATAAATACCCTACATGACAAACTTCATCTCCGTGTCTGCTTCTGGAGAATCCAGCCAACAAGCACTCTCAAGAATCTCTCTGAGGATACCAGAGGAGTGAGAATTCCTCTTTTGGGGCCTTGATTCTTCTTGCAAGCTTCTAATCTCAAAGTTCAGCTTCCAGTTGTATATTCCCATCAGTACTTGAAATTCAACAGGTCCAAAACTGGCACATAACCGATCTCTTGGGCTTGTGCCTGAAAACAATTTGTGGTTTTCCTCCCTGCTTTATAATTTATATAATAGCACTACCATTGTATTCCCACAGGATCAAAACTTGAGAGGTAATTTTGATTTCTCACACATCTTGCTCTGTACAGTCTATTATTCATGCTTCTTAACATGAGAGGAACTTTACTCACTTCTCCAGGGATTCACTCTCCTCTAAACAAGGGATCTCCTAAAATTGAAATGGACACTTTCACTTTGCTCTTGGGATATCTATTCCCTTTCATTGTTTTCAGTTTCCCTTCTCTTCCATCCCATAAAATTTAAAAGACACAAAAAATTTTTTCTCATAAAGGATATATACACAAAATTTCAAACCACAATCACCTACTTATTTTGGAGTGCAGTATGTTGGCTCACCTCCTGAATAAAAGAATAATGCTTTGAGAGGATGGCAACAAGGGCCAAAGGCTTCACTTTTCCTCCTGCAACTGAGATTAAGGCAGCATAGTCATTAAAACAGAACATTAATTTTTTTAATCAAAACAAAAAATATCTTCCATTTTCTTTTCCTCTTTATCTTTTATATTGTACTGAAGAGTAAAGAAAACCAAATCTCAATAAATGCTGAAATAGTAATTTTATAATACACAGACTAAAACATGTGAATGTGATGAGGTTTAGAAGTCGTTGAAAACATATATACTTTTGAAAGCAGCCAACTCATTAAAAGATACTGTTGTTTAAAACTGAAAGTTGTGTTGTCAGTTGAAGATGAGAAACTGAGATGTTTGTGAGGGAGAGATTTTCGGGAAAGCAGTAGAACATTTCCTGCCCATGGGTGCAGTCTTGAGGATCTGTGATGGCCATGATGAGTCCAGCAACCATCACCATGACACCGACAGGAAGCATGACACAGGACATTATCTTATCTGAGTGTGTCCTCGGTTCTTCAGACAGTTTCAGATAGCATGCTGATGGAATGATAAAAATTAGTGGAGTGGCACAGAGCACACCCTGCATATTGAAAACAAGAAGTAACAATATGTTACCAAATGGAACATTCTTTGGACAATTTTTGAAATACATTTACAAAATGTATTTATCTTTGTAAAAGTTTAATAGCTTAGTTGAATCAGCCAAAGGAAAGAAGAATAACCCACTTAGGAATAGGTTTTCTCCTTTCTAATGATAGATTTACAAGTGAGAAGAACAAATAGTGTATCAGACCTAAGAATAAATAGTGTATCAGACTTAAGAAAAAATGATCAGAGAGGCGCCTGGGTGGCTCAGTTGTTTGGGCGACTGCCTTCGGCTCAGGTCATGATCCTGGAGTCCCGGGATTGAACCCGGCATCAGGCTCCCTGCTGGGCAGGAGACCTGCTTCTCCCTCTCTCACTCCCCCTGATTGTGTTCCCTCTTTAGCTGTGTTTCTCTCTGTCAAATAAATAAATAAAATCTTTAAAAACACACACACAGAAAAAGTGATCAGAAAATAACAATTTAGGAAATAAAGCAGAAGGTAAGACCAACTTCTGGCAAACTCTTGAAATGTCCCATATTTTCAGCACATCGCATTTTCTTATGTTGTTAGTTCAAATTGCTGAATAACTACTATACTCTTCAAATGTGAGTGGTCTATTTGTCATTTATGTACAAGTGGGGACTGACTACTGGGAGGTATGTGAGGGATATTATCTCTCCTCTTTCTTGAATTGGTGTGAAAGTAGGTGCACTTCTATACTGAGAAAAGAAAACTCTCACCCAGAGGGCATTTAACATGAAATAGCATTTCCAAATCCTCTTTCAAGGAGGATTAACAAAACATGTTAATTACTCTAGAAAATTGACAGCAGAACTAAATCACTATGACTCATTCACCCTCCCCTACACTAGCTTATGGATAAGTCCAACTGGGGGGGGGCATGTAGTGTCAACTATTATAAAAATACCAAGAGGGACACAGTCAGTTAAGCTTCTACTCTTGATTTTGGCTCAGGTTGTGATCTTATGGTCATAAGATGGATCCCCATGTCAGTCTCTGAAGTAAGCAGGAGTCTGTTTGAGATTCTGTCTCCCTCTCTCTCTGCCCCTCCCCCTACTCACACCATGTTGTGTGTGCACTCTCTCCTCTCTCAAATAAATAAACATTTAAGAAATTTTAAAAATACCAAGAATTATTGACTTCAAAGAAAAGATACTTTCCCTTTGAGGAGGCTAAATTTACACTAGGCAAATAAAGTAATGTTAAAATTTAATGCATTTTAGGTGATATAGTTTTAAAATTATATTAAATATTAATATATATTAAACAAAATATGACATACTATTAAAATATATTACATATAATTGTATAACAAATGACATTCTCTTAAGCCATAAAACACAAGTTTTTAAAAATAGACAATAGCAAATGTGTTATTGATTTAAAACTAAAAGCAAGCTTCCCATAAAATACATGTTTTGTTATATTTGAGAAAGTTATTATGGAAATATGTAAATATACAGAAAAGTAGAAAGAATGGTATAATGGAACCCAATGCACCTATCACCTAAGGTTTAAAAGCTTTTTGACACATTATTTGGTAGATGTCCCCAGGGAAATATAGAAAACTGGTTTTGAAGTTTGATGATGTTAAAAACAGATTATACCTTAAAATAGTTTTAAAAGAAATATTTTTCAATATCATCAGTTACTAAAATTAGTGTGTTATACTCAGCACCATCCTCATACCAGAAATATTACAACTATGATTTCAAAAATATAACTTTTTCAGCTTTTACAAAAATAGCAGAAGTCCAGAGAAATGGCAGTTGATTGGAATACATTATGAAAGGACTACTGAGACATCATCTAAAAATTTAGAGAAGAATAAGAGGGACCGCACTTCATAGTAAATATTTCAATGGCCAGAGATGTAAGGATGTGAAAAGAGGTGCCAACTGTATTCTAATTTAAAATCTATGGAAAATGTAATTTGCCATTCATAGTATCTGCATACAAATGAATACCTACAAAGGTACACAGATAAAAAGAATTTGTTTTCATATGGCAAGAACTGAATGAATTATGAACTCCTTAGGCTGTCTCGAAACACTTGAAACTGACAATGTTCTTTTTTTTTTAAAATTTATTTATTTGACAGAGAGAGAGATCACAAGTAGGCAGAGAGTCAGGCAGAGAGAGAGGAGGAAGCAGGCTCCCTGCCGGGCAGAGAGGCCGATGCAGGCCTCCATCCCAGGACCTCAAGATCATGACCTGAGCCGAAGGCAGAGGCTTTAACCCACTGAGCCACCCAGGCACCCTGACAATGTTCTTTTAAGAAAAATTTTGTAGAACTCCCATCTCTGTGTATAATAATTATTATGCTTATCAGTCTTTGAAAAAATTTGAAAGCAATGAAAAATAATGAAGATATAAATATATGTATGTGGGTGTGAGGGTGTGTATATGTCTAGAGTCTCTTCTCTACGGGAAGAAACAAGTGAGGCTAATTCATCTGAACTTCAGAGTGTTGAAAGTGCAATCAGGATGAAAACTGCCACCAGATGCTGCTAGGAAGCTGTCATCAGTCAGCATTTTGGGACACTTCCAAACCTAACTTGCTGGGCAGTCTAAAGCAATGGGTGTTCTGTTTATACTATAATTCTTAAGAGTTGAGAAAGTAGTAATTAGTGGGAAAACTACATAGCTGATGTCTGTACTGGAAGAAGTCCAGTGGAATAGCTTATCTAGATAGCAGTTACTTTCGTAATATTTGAAAGCTCAGTCTTGTTAGAGGTTGTTGTTAGGACCCAAGATCATCAGTAGAATGATACAGCAGTTCCATCTGCTCTTTTTCCTGTAAATTCATCCTGCGTATTCGATATATTTAATATAGGCTTGTTTGAGATTATACCACTGGCTTTGGAATAATTTTTGGAATTGCTTGACAGGATATAAATATCCTAACTTTCATTAAAGGGACAACAAAATATAGCCTTATTTTAAAGGTAAAGCAGCACTACCCTTTGATAATAACACCATTAATTCCAGGGCATTCTGCTATTTGCTGTAAGGAAATAACAGTCTGTGCTAAAGATTTTTACTTGCAATACAAATTGGGAACTTATCTGAATTCTTCTACCAGAATAGAAACCTCTCAAAGGACACAAGGAAGCTGAAAATTAAACAATTTTATACCTCTTCTGAGTTTCTACTTTATAATCACTTTGGATTCGTGAAATGCATTCTGATACCTTAAAGAGAAACTCTGGCTAACTCGGGAGGTTTTTAGCAGCGTGGACGACACCTTGCTTACCCTAACGACTGTATCTCTCTATGTGGGCTCACTCTGGGTCATTCGCTTGCTTGCTTCCTTCTACCAAAGCTGTACACAATGCTTTGCTGGGCCACAGGTCCCAGCTGCTTCATCTTTTCTCTTTGTACTGTGAGTAAAAAACCCACAGGGCCCAATTACTGTAGATGCCTTTTTTTCTCTAATGGCAACATCAGTGCCCAGATCTTGGATTCTTAATACCAAGAATGGGACTTCTGTTTATTTTATTTGCTTCTAAAACGAATCCTCTAAAATTGAGGGTGCATTTCCTTTGGAAACTATGTCATTGTTGTCTACTGCTATGAAAACAATGAAATAAAAATGCAGCTGAGTTCTAAATGGGGTTTTGCTTTTTATTAACTAATATAATTCCAAATAATTTATCCTATATTATTCTAATCATAGTAAGTAATATCATTTCCCTAACTTTGCAAATTGAAGGTCTGATTCTATTACACATCTCATTAGTGAAGATCATTATTCTACTTCGTGATGATTCAGACACACAGTAGAAAAGAATTCTTAGAGTACAACAGTTGAAAACTAAAATAAAACTATTTGCTAAAAATTAGATGAAAAATTTTCAGTTCTATGTTATTTCATCTCCTGGTATTGATTTTAACTCATTATTAAAATCTAACCATCTAGGGGCGCCTGGGTGGCTCAGTTGGTTAAGCGACTGCCTTCGGCTCAGGTCATGATCCTGGAGACCCAGGATCGAGCCCCACATCAGGCTCTCTGCTCGGCAGGAAGCCTGCTTCTCCCTTTCTCACTCCCCTTGCTTGTGTTCCCTCTCTGGCTGTATTTCTCTCTGTCAAATAAATAAATAAAATCTTAAAAAAAAAAATCTAACCATCTATATTATATACTACTCTTAATCTCACTTATAGGTAAGTTTAATGCATAGATTTTTAACTTAAAAATTAGATAGAGAAATGAACCTATTTATTTTACACAATTTAAAGCCTTCTATTTAGGAAACCTTAGACTAGTGTAAAAATTAAAAATGTGGGCTACAGGGGCTGAAAGCCTGTGTTCAAATCTTGATTCTGCCACATACAGCTAGTGTGAACTATTTAGTCACTCTATTTAATCACTCTGTGCCTCAGTTTCTTCATCTGTAAAACTAATAAGATTAAGGAAGATAACATGTGCAAAACACTTGGCACAGAGTAATCAATACACGTTAGTTCACACTGTCATTCTGAAGTGGGACACAGCATGCTTCCAGTACTTCTAAAGCGTTGCATGATCTGGCCTACGTTAGTTACTGAGAGAAATTATGCCTCATCTGGCTCTATTAAGTGTGACAAATGTCCACACGAAGGAAGTTGAGTAAAGACCTGAATATGTTGTTGTACGTGCCAAAAGACTTTTGTTGATCGGAAAAACATATGCTCAGGTGGTCTGTAAAAGAATGGAGATCTTATATTTTATTACATTCTCACAAAACGCCCTTAGTGATTCAGCATTTCCATGCAACACCTGCTGCTTATCACGAGTGCACTCCTTAATCCCCACCACCTGTATAACCCATCCCTCACCTGTCTCCCTCTGGCAATCATCAGTTTATTCTCTATTGTTAAGAGTCTGTTTCTTGGTTTGCTTCCCTCTCTTTTTTTCCCCTTTGATTTTTTGTTTCCTAAATTCCATAAATGAGTGAAATCTTATGGTATTTGTCTTTCTCTGATTTATTTCACTTAGCATGACACTCTCTGGCTCCATCCATGTTGTTGCAAATGACAAGATTTCATTCTTTTTTTTTTTCGATTAATATTCCATTGTGTATGTATCCCACATCATCTTTATCCATTCATCACTCGATGGACATTTGGCTGTTTCCATAATTTAGTTATTGTAGATAATGCTGCTATAAACATTAGGGTGCATGTATCCCTTCGAATTTTTTTTTTTTTAATTCTTTGGGTAAATACCTATTAGTGCAATTGCTGGGTTGTAGGATAGGTAGTTCTATTTTTAACTTTTTTTTTTTTAAAGATTTTATTTATTTATTTGACAGAGAGAGAGATCACAAGTAGGCAGAGAGGCAGGCAGAGAGAGAGGAGGAAGCAGGCTCCCTGCTGAGCAGAGAGCTCCATGCAGGCCTTGATCCCAGGGCCCTGAGATCATGACCTGAGCCGAAGGCAGAGGCTTTAACCCACTGAGCCACCCAGGCGCCCCTATTTTTAACTTTTTGAGGAACCTCTGTACTCATCTCCCAGAATGACTGCACCAGTTTGCATTCCCACCAGTAGTGCAAGAGAGTTCCCCTTTATCCACACTTTTGCCAACATCTATTGTTTCTTGTGTTATTAATTTTATCCCTTCTGACAGGTGTGAGGTGACATCTCATTGTAGTTTTGATTTGTATTTTCCTGATGATGAATGATGTTAAGTATGTTATCATGTGTCTTTTGGCCATATGTATGTCTTCTTCCCACTTTTAAATTGGATTATTAATTTTCTGGGTGTTGAGTAACTTCTTCCATTCTACAGGTTGCCTTTTAATGTTGTTGCTTGTTTCCTTCTTCTGTGCAGAGCTTTTTATTTTGATGTGGTTCCAATAGGTTATTTTTACTTTTGTTTCCCTTGCCTCAGGAGACATATGTAGCAAAAAGTTGCCATGGCTGATGTCAAATGGGTTACTACTGCCTGTGTTCTCCTGTAGGAATTTTACAGTTTCAAGTCTCACGTTTAGGTCTTTAATCCATTTTGAATTTATTTTTGTGCTTGGTGTAAGAAAGCAGTTCAGTTTTATTCTTTTGCATGTTGCTATCCAGTTTTCCCAACACCATTTGTTGAAGAGATTATCTTTTCCCATTGGATATTCTTTCCTGTTTTGCCAATGAGTAATTGACCATATAGTTATGTGCTTACTTCTTTAAACTTAGTGTAATTGTCTTGGGTTATTAGTTCATAACAGACACCTTAAAACTCTTATTTAATTGTCTTTTCATGAGTAAAAAGCTAAGAATCTAGAATCATGTTTTAAATTTTTAAAAATAATCTTCCACAACTAGCTCAGACTTTGACTTTATAATAGACATTCATCCAATATTCTTCCCTTATTATTCTAGAATACCAGAATTCTGTCTTAACCACAAAAAAAAATTTCAACATAAGTACAATAGGGAATATTTAATGTAATTAAGTGCTTACAATTTTGTCAGAGAGATGAACAAGTAACAGAAAGTTATGGTAATATTTATAAAAATATATCATTACTAAAAAATAAGCAATATGTATCATGTTGCTTAACTTAAAGGAAATAAAAAATTGCTAGACTATCAACATGTGGTGAGCTATCAGGCAGTTGATAAACATATTTTTCATATCAGAATTCTACAACATTAAAAGAACACACAACCAAAGATGAACTCGAATGAGACATTTAACAAAGTAAGAAAATAACAGATCCAGGAATCATTATGTTGATCACATCCAGCACAGATGAAATATTACTATTACTGTCAAAGCCATCAACTTTTGGTAATACTTAATATCCCAGTGCTATACCAAAGGATATCTTTCATGTCTAGGAACATTTGTAGAAATAGTTCCTGATCTGTGGTCCCAAAGGATATTTGCCCGTGCAGTAATTTGAGTACTGTGTTCTTAGTGCTATGCCATATACTGTAGAGGATGGAAGAGGCAGCTAAATATCTTGCCTTAAAAGAACTTACTCTCTGGTAGGGAAGGCAAGCTTATGGACAGTCCAAACAGCACATGATACATGATAACAATACACAAATCAAGTTAGTGCATTAAGGTAGCAGTCACCCACTAACATAGATCTAGGTTAGAATATGAAATGATTTTTTAATGAACTTTCTAGCCTTTAGTCTATGCAAAACTGAGAACTAAGTAAAAGTTACCTTTGATATTTATGCATCTCTCCTATGAGCTTTCTTTCCATTGTTGGTGGAATAGATGTTTCCCCAGGCTCCTGTGGTTTTGGGAAGATGCCTACTCCCTACTCTTCATATACACTGCTATGAGAACATCTTCAAGAGTGTATTACTGACTGAATCTGCTTTTCTCTGAAACTTCAAATCCAGATGGCATCTTGAGGGAATAGTGTCTTTGGCATAGACAATAATACCTTCACCTATCCCTCAACTCTCAGTGGAGTTACAGTAAATAATGACTTGGGATCCCCTCAGTAAAAGTCTGCCCTCCCTGTTGTGCATAATTAATAAATGCTAAGTGGTGGGATATTGAGTAGAAATTCCATAAGGATTATAGAAGAGTAAGATTAATGACTCTAAAGTGGTAGATCCATTTCTGTTCATTCTCACCAGATGGCATCATTGTCCCAGCTCCACAAAGTAAAACCAAGGAGTCATTCTTTTTTTTTTGTTTAACTCAAACCAATTTTTATTGTAATTTAGCTTTACATGACTTTTTATTGCAAAGGTATTATCATCAGAGGCACAGACAAATTATCAAATTTTTTATTAACATATAATGTATTAGTTGCTTCAGGGGTACAGGTCTGTGAATCATCAGTCTTACACAATTCACAGCGCTCACCATAGCACATACCCTACCCAATATCCATCACCCAGCCATCCTATCCTCCCCCCACTCCCCGGAAATCCTCAGTTTGTTTCCTGAGATTAAGAGTTTTTTATAGTTTGTCTCCTTCCCTGGTCCCATCTTGTTTCATTTTTTCCCTCCCTTCCCCCCACGACCCCCAACCCTGCCTCTCAAATTCCTCATATCAGAGAGATCATATGATAATTGTCTTTCTCTGACTGACTTATTTTGCTTAGCTTAATATCTTCTAGTTTCATCATTACAAATGGCAAGATTTTGGATTTTTGATGGCTGCATAGTATTCCATTGTATATATACACCACATCTTCTTTTTTAAAGATTTTATTTATTTATTTGACAGAGAGAAACACAGTGAGAGAGGGAACACAAGCAGAGGGACTGAGAGAGGGAGAAGCAGGCTTCCCGCCGAGCAGGAAGCCCGATGTGGGGCTCGATCCTGGGTCTCCAGGATCATAACCTGAGCTGAAGGCAGTCGCTTAACCAACTGAGCCACCCAGGTGCCCCTACACCAAATCTTCTTTATCCATTCATCTGTTGATGGAAATCTAGGTTATTTCCATGGTCTGGCTATTGTGGACATTGCTTCTATAAACACTCAGGTACACTTGACCCTTCAGATGACTGCATTTGTATCTTTAGGGTAAATACCCAGTCATGTGATTGCTTAGTCATAGGGTAGCTCTATTTTCAACTTTTTGAGGAACCTCCATACGCCAAGGAGTCATTCTTGATGTGTCCATCTATCCCCCTTTGTCACCAAATCTGTTAATCTTTTCTTATAAATGTCTTTTGGGAATCCATCTATTTGCTTTCTCTTCTTCTTGATTTATATAGCAGCTGAACTTTCCATGTTTATTTGTGAGATTGTATGCTCCATGAAAGTATAGATCCTTTCTGATTTCCTCCCATCATTGTATCTCAATTATATGGTAACAATACATATTTGATCAACAAATAAATGAGTTAGAAGTTGCACTAGACCTTAAATCTTTGTAAGATTTGGGCAGAAATGAAAGGAAAATAATAATTATAAAAGAATAAACATAAGCCAAAGGATAAGAGAAAGAATTAATATGGCTTACGTATAGGCCAAAAATAAGACTGACTAGAACTAAAGGTGGTTGGGA
Source organism: Spilogale gracilis (assembly GCA_004023965.1). Classification (NCBI taxonomy): domain Eukaryota; kingdom Metazoa; phylum Chordata; class Mammalia; order Carnivora; family Mephitidae; genus Spilogale; species Spilogale gracilis. Next base: position 381,473 of record PITA01000009.1, read on the forward strand.
AAGTATATGGTAATAAATTTCCATAGAAGGCACAGGGTCAGATTATAGAGGCAGTAGAGTTTATGTTTGCTCTGATGGGAAAGTGGAGATTTTTAAGCATTGTCAAGAGAAACTGGAAGCAGACCTTAAATAATTGCTAGCTGAAACACAAAGCCAGTATTAATTCAGGTGTGATATGACGAGGACTTAGACTTGGGAGAGAGAAGTAGAGATTATGAGGGAACGGTCTAGAAAGGGAAACAAAATATTTTAAAGAAAAAGAACTTGGGCTGTGGTAAGTGAATGTGGGGTATGGATATAGTTCTCTTCATTCACACCTATTTAATGAATCCTTCTAGACCTATTTTTATACAGCAACTTCCATATCCACTTAATATGTAGTTATTTTTAGTAATATTTATGTATTATAGAAAATAAACTATGAAAAAGTGCTCCAAACCAGGGTGTATCAACATCAGCGCTACTGATGTTTTAGATTGGATAATTCTTTATGATGGGGGCTGTGCTGTGCATTGTGGTGAGTTTAGCAGCATCCCTGGACTTTCCCAGTAGAGGCAGTAGCACCCACATATCCACCTGTGAAAACAAAAATGTTCCCTGGTGAGGAGGGGCAAAATCTCTCTCCTGGAGGACCACTGCTTTTAAAATATATAGTCTTGGGCACCTGGGTGGCTCAGTGGGTTAAAGCCTCTGCCTTCAGCTCAGGTCCTGATCTCAGGGTCCTGGGATCGAGGCCCGCAGGGAGCCTGCTTCCGCGTCTCTCTGCCTGCCTCTCTGCCTATTTGTGATCTTTCTCTCTCTGTCAAATAAGTAAATAAAATCTATAAAGTATATAGTCTTATAAATTACACAAAAACATCATTGCAATATTTATTATCACATAAACACATTTTCATCTCATTTCAGAAGCTCATACCTTTGTTAGGGAAAACGCTTCCTTCATTAAATGTAAACATTATTTTTAAAGAGATTCTTAGAATGGAAGGTGTAAATTTTTTTTGATTGCTAATACAAATGATTTTGTGTTTTTATATTTTTAATTTAATTTTATTTTTTCAGTGTTCTAAGAAAGTATTCTAGAAAGGGAACACTGTTTATGTTGTTTATGCCCCATACCCAGTGCTCCATGCAATACGTGCCCTCAGTACCCACCACCAGGCTCTCCCATCCCCCCACCCCCTTCTTCCAAGACCCTCAGTTTGTTTCTGAGTCCAAAGTCTCTCATGTTTCGTTTCTCTCCCCGAATTACCCTACTTCCCATTTCCTTTCCTTCTCCTACTATCCTCTATATTACCCCTTATGCACCACAAGTAAGTGAAACCATGTGATACTTGACTTTCTCTGCTTGGCTTATTTCACTCAGCATAATCTCTTCCAATCTAGTCCATGTTGCTACAAAAGTTGGATATTCATCCTTTCTGATGGAGGCATAGTATTCCATTGTATATATGGACCACATCTTCTTTATCCATTCATCTATTGAAGGGCACCTTGGCTCTTTCCACAGTTTGGCGATTGTGGCCATTGCTGCGATGAACATTGGGGTACATATGGCCCTTCTTTTCACTACATCTGTATCTTTGGGGTAAATATCCAGTAGTGCAATTTCAGGGTCATAGGGTAGCTCTATTTTTAATTTTTTTAAGGACTCTCCACACTGTTTTCCAAAGTGGCTGCACCAACTTGCATTCCCACCAACACTGTAAGAGGGATCCCCTTTCTCCGCAGCCTCTCCAACACTTGTTTCCTGTCTTGTTAATTTTGGCCATTCTGACTGGTGTAAAGTGATATCTCAGTGTGGTTTTGATTTGAATTTCCCTGATAGCTAGTGATGATGAACATTTTTTCATGTGTCTATTAGCCATTTATATATCTTCCATGGAGAAGTGTCTCTTCATGTCTCCTGCCCATTTTTTGATGTGATCATCTTCTTTTTGGATGTTGAGTTTGAGTAGTTCTTTATAGATCTTGGATATCAGCCCTTTGTCTGTAGTGTCATTTGCAAATATCCTCTCCCATTCCATGGGTTGCCTCTTTGTTTTGTTGACTATTTCCTTTGTTATGCAGAAGCTTTTTATTTTGATGAAGTCCCAAAAGTTCATTTTCCCTTTTGTCTCCTTTGCCTTTGGAGACATGTCTTGAAAGAAGTTGCTGTGGCCGATGTCAAAGAGGTTACTGCCTATGTTCTTTCCCAGGATTTTGATCAATTCCGTTTACTATAGCACCAAAAACCACAAGACACTTAGGAATAAACCTAACCAAAGAAGTCAAAGATCTGTACTTGAGGAACTACAGAACACTCATGAAAGAAATTGAAGAAGACAAAAAGATGGAAGAGCATTCCATGCTCATAGATTAGAAGAATAAACATTGTTAAAATGTCTGTACTGCCCACAGCAATCTATACTTTCAATGCCATTCCGATCAAAATTCCACCAACATTTTTCAAAGCATTGGAACAAACAATCCTAAAATTTATATGGAACCAAAAAAGACTCTGAACCGCTAAGGAATTGTTGAAGAAGAAAAACAAAGCCGGGGACATCATGTTACCTGACGTCAGGCTTTATTACAAAGCTGTGATCACCAAGACAGCATGGTACTGGCACAAAAACAGACAAATGGACCAAAGGAACAGAGTAGAGAGTGCAGATATGGACCCACAAATCTATGGTAAAATCATCTTCGACAAAGCCGGAAAAAATATCCAGTGGAAAAAAACAGTCTCTTCAATAAACAGTGCTGGGAAAATTGGACAGCTATGTATAGAAGAATGAAACTAGACCATTCTCTTACACTACACACAAAGGCAAACTTGAAATGGATGGAAGATGTAAATTCTTAAATGTACTTACATTGAGTTCTAAAACTTTTCCAAGGCAGTCAGTCAGCAATGATGCAAGCATGGCTACAGTAATGATAACCACTGTTACAATAATGTGGAAGACCAATGAAAGATTCCCACCAAAAAACACATTGGTAATTACCTGCCAAATAAGCACATTATTTAGAGAGGGAGTCTCAGAGGCAGGCAGGACTTATTAAGAGAGTATATCATATTAGAACACTTAGGACTGTATAAAACACGACCAGTAAGGCAATCAATCAAATCTTAAGCCATGTGAATGTCCTATCTTTTCCAAAGTACTTACACATAGAGAAACACACACTTCAATAGCAAGTATTCTTTGCTGAATTATTAGATAGGTGGTAGATTATATTACAGACCCAAAACATGGTATATAATGTGTGAAAAAACACATTTCTCAGGTGTAAAAAAGATCTTGGGAAATTACCTTACAAGGTATTTGAGTCCAACTAAAACCATGGATGCTATTGAGATTATTTGGATGAGAGGAGATTAAAGAGAGTCAACCAATGTAAGAAAACAAATAGTGATCAATTTGTGACTGGCTAATAAAGATCAAATAGAATTTAGAAATAGAAGGAGCTTTAGTTACCTAGATTCAACTTTCTTAGAGTAATCAGCTTTATAGCAAATCTGAAATGTTCTTGCCCTACCTTGGCTTGAAATAGGGTTTGAAACATGGGTAGGATTTAAGGCAGTATTAGAGACTGAGGCAACAATGTGAGAAGAGCAAAAAAGGAAAGAAGAATGGGAAAAATACCTATGGAAGACAAGGAGACAATCTGAATAGGGTTGACTTTGTGCAAGAGAACCCTGAAACAAGAGTTGGAAATGGCAGGTCAGATGCTGGGGGATTTAATGAAGACAACCCTGCAAGCTCTTACTTACCTAACATTCCTAGATAAGTAACATTCCTCACAGACTGGACACTGCCATTACCCTGCTAATAATTACTGAGATGATTAATAACTTTCACTCATTTATGATTTTGCAATGGGTGATATTTTTCAGATATTTAAAATTCATTCTTATAGAAACCTCTAATAATGATTATAATAGTAGAAAAATCACTGAGTGTGGCAGGCTAGTGAGAGATATTCATTAGGGGTATGGACAGGCTTTCTGACACCCTGTGTGTGGCTGGCTACTTAACCTATGAGTAGAAATGGCTTTGACTGTGTTAATGCTGTGTGTGTGTGTGTGTGTGTGTGTGTGTGTGTGTGTGTGTGTGTGTGTGTGTATAGAAAGGAGAGAAAAAGGAAGTGAATGAGTGAAGTATATTTGAAGTTCCTCGGCCTAGTATTTGCTACCATGGAAGAGATCTTGATTTAGTTCTATGTTCCCGTCATGGCAGCTAGAGAGGAAACAAGTTCCAAGGACTAAAGACATAAGCTGTGCAAGTTGAGTGACTCAGATGGTCACCAGAAAGCACATGAGAATGTACCATCTGTTACTGCTGATCTATAGATCAGATCTGAACCCAAAGTACTAGGCAGAAACTAAAATAAAACCATTTCCTGTGTCCAACAAGAGCAAAATATTTTCAGGATTCTTAGATTTGAAAAGTCATCATAAAATAAAGTTTAGTCTACTTCTCCCTTATACTCACCGTGGAGAACTGGCCTGTGAGTTAGACATTTGGAAGTGAGGACAGGTGCTAATTGTAAAGGATATACAGATAAACATAGTGCTGAACATCTCCTTATTCTACTTCCCTGAGCAGTTCCTTACCCCCAGAACTGGCATAAGGTAAGCACTGGTCTTCCTCTAGACGCCTGTGGGTTACTTAGCGTGTTTAAAGCTCTGTAGGCGTTTCACCTCACACATTAGACCCATTCACATGGTACACCATGTAAACAGCCTCTAGGAATAGATCCTAAAACTAAGCCCTTTTCAGTGTGATTGGTGAAAGAACCACTGTGAAGCAGGATCATGTTTTTTCTGCTGACTGGTACAGTGGATTTTTTGCTGACTGTATAAGGGATTCCTGACAAGCCACGTTATTTAGCTTTACACAAAAAGAATGAGTTCTTTTTCACTTAATTGTCCTTCACAAATCCATACATATAATACAAATACATCACAAATACATATATATGTAATATACTATCTTTATTATTTTACATGGTGTAAAAATATAAATATATTCATATAAATATATAAATGAAATATAGCCATAAAACTAGTGGTTTAAATTTAATTTTAGTTTTTCCATAGACAAAGTGCATTTCAGTTTTTTCAGAATAACAAAACTGATCAAAATCTCTTCAAAGTTGCCTTTAATACATATTGACTTACAAAACATCTTAGTAAAAGGATGATTTTGTAAAACGTGTTTTTAATCTTAGTACTTAATTTCTTTGTAAGAATGCTTTTAAGGAAAAACAACTTAGTTTGGCTCTATCAAAGGCTGGCATTCATTTTGGAATGCAGTTGTATAAATATTTATACTTATGCTAATATAAACTAAACCATCAAACATCATCTTTAAATCCAACTTCTGAAAAAGTAACTTGTAAACTATGTGAAGATAAATTTAACTTTAAACTGGTTGAAAAAGAAACTTTTAACTTATATGACTCGTCATGCACTTGTGAATATGCAGAATGAAATTATTTACAAATCTTCCTAAATTAAATGTAGTAAAGGAATTGACTAGTTAAAATGTTGGAAAGGAATTGTGCTTACCTCTCTAGTCACAAAGCATTCAATTGGGTATGTTAAAATGACAGTGACTCCGTAACAGAACCTCCCGAATGTTACCAAATCATCATTTCTGCAGTAGTTTTCAAATAAGTCTCCTAGAGAATAATATAAAATAGATGAATTTCAATGTAATATTTAAGATAAATATCTAACAAATCAGATATTGGATATTTATTAAATAAGTGGAGCTCCATAAACTCCATTTAATTAATAGAAAAGACTGCCAAGTCCAAATACAAGTTTTTTGTTTTCAATAACTATACAATTATTGACTGATATTAAAACTAGTACAAGTTCCACTTGAAGATGAATTCATCAGTGACAGTTTTTCTCTTACTCTCATTGTTTGTTTTTAGTAGATCTGCCTTAAATTTGTATCGACTTCTGAAAAATATTTTTATCCATTGTCTTCTGACACCTGAATCAACTCCCTAAATTCTTGTGCACTAACTCTATAAATTTGCTTCTGGTCTTTGTTTCTAGTAAATAAGTGACTTCGTTATTAAAAAAAAAAAAGTTCTGTTAAAATAAACAAATTTCCTTTTGAAATGTTATTCTTAGATCAAGGGCAATCCTGAAAGGAAGAGTAGACCAGGACATCTGGGGAGCTGAATTTCCTGTAATCATGCTGTAGGGTTTAACCCCATACCCAGGGCCACAGCAAGGATTCACCTTTTGTGGTATTTGACATGTGCCCGAGTGCAAGTGCTCTGATTCAAAACAGTAAAAATATGTTTATTTCTGAGGAAAAACATTATATTTAATTAGTTCCAAACTAAACAATGGACCATGTATACCTTGAACCAGTTCTTTTTTAGAGACAATATTTTCTCAGACACCCATGAAGAAATGGAGGGATCTAATGAGGGCCCAAAAGTCATGTCAGCAAAAATTTTCCCAATACTGAAACAAACAATATTTGGGACTATTTATTTCCTAAATATAATATGCTTATATTTTAAAATTTGGGTCATATTTTCCAGTTAGACTGAAGAGAAAAGTCAGATCAAAGTTACACACTACCTCACTATTTAAGAAGAAAACAAAACTATACTTCTGTCCTTTTTTTTTCATTAAAAAGCTAAATGACCCCCCCCCTCCCGCCAAGACTTACTCTAATGACTCTTCTTCCCTCCTTCTATAAATTGGAACCAATGTACATTACTTGCTAGGGTCCCTTTTGGGCAGAAAGGGATGAAACCACAAAGCAGTCCTGGCAGAGACCTGCTTCAAGGTTGACTGAAAAGCTTCTACCACTCACAAAAGAGGACCAAAGTTCCCTGATCACCAACCTTCACTAAAAAATGGATCCTACGCCTTTTCCAAAGTGACTGAGAATGTCAAGAACAACCTCGAGTTCTTTACTGCCTCATAAGCCGAAATTTATCTACTAATAGGGAAAACAAAAGAAGCATGCAGTTTGCATAGGTAAGGCCAGATTTGCCTAAAAATGAAATGGCCTGAAGAAACAATGTCAGTTTATTCCAGCTTGAGTCCAAGTACATCTTCGGGAATTATAGCTTGGTTAAAACAAAAACAAACAAAAACAAACAAACAAACAAACAAAAAACCAACAAAAAGCCCAAACCAAAACCAACCTGTCAGCTTTGTTATATAAAGATTTAATTATGTCTACGCAATTACCACCAATAACAACACTAGAAAGGTGTGACTAAGAAAAAGTGTTTATGTCTTACAGGGAAGGCATTTAAAAAGCAGGGTTTTGTACAGACTGGAGTTTACAGGCCATTCACTCTGGCTAATGATGTAGTAATAGTGATCCATGGCAATATTTTGAAACACAATTTTTATCATGACTTTCACGGTCACTTCATTGCTGCACTCAAATGGCACATCATGGATTATATTTTTGATGGCACTAGAATTACGTTAAACACTTTGTCTTGAAGCCATTTTTACTTTTTTCTCTATTTCTTGAGAAATCTCTGTCCATCATCATAGTTACCCATAACCTCTATTTGAAACAATACACACAAGAGTACCTAGTACCATGAGAAGACTAAGTGAAGAGGAGCTGGAGGAGAAGAGACAGTATTTAATGGGTTGTGCTTGACCAAAGTGGGCATAGACAACAAAAGAGAATGGAACAAAAATTGAACTGGAAGTCAGGAGACTTGTTTTCTACTTTGTCACCAGCCAGCCTGGGCAAGTTCCTTCACCTCTTTGTGTTTTAAGCAGGGGGTAAAACTAGTTATTCCACTTACCTTCATAGGGTTGTTTCAAGGTCAAATGAGATAATAGACCTGCAAAAGCTGTGGCATGTTTGAATCACAGCATTTAGTGGGCTGTCAGATTACCCTGGGTATTACACGACACAGAGGAGTGAGTGTATAGGTCAAAGGAAGCAGAAGAGATAGCCACTCCACTGTTGGGCCTGGGTGAACAGGGAAAAGAGAAATAAATTCAGTGTAGGGTGGGGTGGTTGGGGAGGTGAGGGGGAGGGGGAGGGCTGGTTTTGTGGAAAGATGATGTTCTGTGTTTAAGGCAAGAATGGGATAACTAAGTAGGAATGTCCTGCAGGCAAGAGGCTGGAGATGAAAAGAAAGATCTGGACTAGAGTTTAAAACAATGACAATCTCCAGAGATCTGTTGAGAGAAAAGAAGGCAATTTGCCTGAGCCAGTTAATGGAAAGGGGAGGGGGGAGGAGAAGGGGAGAGGAGGTAGGAGAAAGCAAAGAACAATCACTCAGGGAGAAAAAAAATATTAACAGAGGGAATGATGATATGGTAGTGCTCCTTCTATAGGCGGAAAGACAGGACATTCAGAATGGTTATGTGATTCACAGAGGTGCATGAGAATCAGAACCAGGAAGATTTTTCACTTTGAATAGTGGGAGGATGCTGGTATTTCTGAAAGTGAAGCTGCAATAGGGCAGTGGAGAAGGAAGCCAGGTTTCAAGTGTTTTTAAGTGAAAGCATGGAAGAAGAGAGGGAAGGAACTACAGAACCAAGTTTAGCAGTTCAAAAGGGAGAAAACCAGGCAAACAAACAGCAGAGGTGGGAAGGTAGAGGAGAGAATGGATTGAAGAGATTGGCGATACTTTGAACTAAAATACTAAGTATAATTGTGTCTAAAATGAGAGGCGACAGAACCAGTCCACGTGAATAACAAAATATGATGAGAAACGAATCTCTCATTTTACCTTGGGTGAAGTCAGTAAAGGTCCAGTATCCACATGTAGCAAAGAGAGTACTGAGAAGTCCAGAAGCCAGTGTGGACATGTGGATGATGTGGGACCACTTAGCTACAGAGCGGTCTTCCAAAGAACCATAAACTAAGAAGCAGTTATGGTGGCAAATAAATGCTACAATACAAAAAAGAAAAGAATTTTTAAAAAAGAGCACCATTAAAGCAAGTGTTACTGGATTTCCTTCTCCTTCGGCGCCTTCTCACGGGGCTTTGAGGAAATAGGTAAACCAGACAGAGAGCTAAGTGGCAGAAAAGCAAGGTTTATTGAGTGAGAGTGATGTGATAGTACAAAGTTCCTGAGGAGGGAGGGGACCTGAGAGGGTTGCCATTAGAGTTTCTAAAGCTCTAGGGGGTTTTATGGGCTTGTTGGAGGGCTGTTTTAATCTGATTAAACCTCTCTGCACTTGTCTTCCAATCAGATTTTTGTCATCTATCTATCTATCACACTGGAAAGGGTGGAGAGCTCCTTCCAGGATGTATAAAATCCTTTTAAGGGTGGTTTCCTCTTAGGGCAGCAAGGCCCTTGTGCTTGCCTGCCTGCCTTCTAACTGTCCTTCATCACAAGCATTAAGGTTCTCTTTTCTTCTAAAAATTCGGAGATGTATGGGACTTGGGAATGCTACTGAACTGAAGTTCAAATACATTGATTTACTAGCTCTGTCGGAAAACAACTTTTTTAACAACTGTAGGAATGAGAAATTTCCCTCACGTTAGACTTACGTGGTCTCTTCATGTCACTCTTGATACAAACCAGGCCTATCCAACTTTCTCTCCCATTTTCCATTTCCTAGTGGCCTTCCAGTCTTACGGGAAATCTAAACAACACTGTATTTTCTGTCCATGGCTTCCTTTCCAATCTGGGATATAGCAGAGTAGCTTTGGACATCTGGCCAATTTGTAATACTTTGTGTGCAAGGTTTTGACTAAGCACATAACACTTGCTAGATTTTCAAGTTAAAAAATAAGATGATCATAATGAGTTTTCTGCATGAGAAAGAGACTTGTCCAAATTAAATCAAATTTTAGTGATGAGTGAGAAAAGTTTGAGCCTAATTTTATGTTGGCATAAACTAGATCATATGCTGCTAATAGGAAGTCTAAAACTTTGGACATCTGCTCTCAAGACATAAATATGAAACTTTTTCATTATACAAAAGACTCCATATTGAGAAAGGGCCTGTGAAATCATATACTCACCAAATGACATCACGCCAAGAGCCTGAATGGCATTGGGCTTTGCAAATACCCAAGCATCTTCTGTTTTCGGTCTAGAAGATAAATCAGGTAATTTAATGAATGAGCAAACAAATGCAAGCCTAAGGATGTCAAAGAACAAGAAATGGTATCACAATAAAAACTGAGTATCTTTAAGTCAGAATTAATCTTCCTTAATCGCAAACAATTTCCCAGGAACATGCATGTTGTGGTCACCTCTGTCCTCTAAAATGCACGTCAAATGCTTGGAAAGACTTTGTTCTTACATATTTAAAATATCAACTGACTACTTAATTTTATCTTTTTTTTTACTCACCGATTTAACAACAAACATATGTCACGCACTTGTCATTGGAGATACTAACGGAGGGAGATACAAAAGTTAATGACGCAATATTCCTCTTTGGCTGATGAATACTTCCTTTATTCCCCTTTACCTGTTTCTCCAGGGAAATCCAGAGTCGACACGACAGTTTACTGAAGAAGGGGGAGATGAACTAATATCGATTCAGGATGTAGGTGACTACATTGTGGGAATTACCCTTTGATATTGCAGTCTTCACAGTAACACTCAAGTATCATTGTCATTAGGAAAGTCAAGCTCTGGGTGGTGATGAAATGTGTCAAGCTTCCACAGATAGTAAGTGAAGCTGAGATTTGCTGTCCATCCCAGTATCTCTTTCACACTCAACTGTCGGCAACCTCAAATTCCCATCTGTGGAAATAGTTCTCAAAGACATTTTGAAATCTATGAACTTTAAATTACCTGAAGTATCCTATTTTTTAGTGGAATTAAAATTCTTGCCAACCTGTCTATTGGCAGAGATTGGTCTCCCTGGTTAATATATCCCTGAATAACAGGGAAGAGTCTAGGTTCTGAGATCAGACAGCCTATGTTAGTCTTCTGGCCCCTTCCACCTATTAGCTGTGTGATCTTAGGCAAGTTATGAACCTTTCTGTGCTTCAGTTTTGATATCTCTAAAATGAGAGTAATGATAGTAGTACCTAATCCACTGAGTTATTGTGTGACTTAAATGAGATAAAATAATATAAGATTTCTGGAAGAGAGCCTTACATATTATAGTCAGTGTTCGATAACTGGGCACCAATATTATCAGCTTATTATTATTCATTGTCATTTAATAAAAAGTAGGCAAAAACAGCTAAGAGACATCCTGCTTTCCTGAAAGGGAAAGGCTTGAGTGAAACCCAAAAGAATATATTAAGATGGAAGAGAGGAAAAGGGGAAGGGTCTCAGAAAGCATAAAAACAATAGGTGTAAACCCACCTATTTCATAAGTTTGTTATTCATTGTCCATGTAAAAAAGATACACAAAAAAGTCTCATTTGCTTTTGTCAAAGTTTGTGGGATTTATGCATTGTATCATTTCCCCCGCCCCCCCGAACATTTGAAATAAGCAGTTACAGGCACAAAAGAACTAGCTCCTGAGATTAAGAGTCTCATAATCTCAGGAAACAAACTGAAGGTTGCTGGGGGTGGGGGTGCGGGAGGGTAGGACACTGGGGAGGATATGTGCTATGGTGAGTGCTGTGAATTGTGTAAGACTGATGATTCACGGATCTGTACTCCTAAAGCAAATAATACAGTATATGTTAATTTAAAAAATCAATCTTATGAAGTAGGAACAGTGGATTCAATGGTGAGAACCAAAAAGATACATTTGCATTCTAACTCATACAACCAGTAAATTTAAGTTTATTGAAAACAAAGAGTGTTTTCACTCTTTATAAATAGGATCATCCTGGATAATCGAGGTACATCTTATATCAAACAACAAATGTCCTTAAAAGAGACACAAGGGGAGCAGAGAAGGCCATGTGAAGATAGAGGCACATGGGAGAGATATAGACAGAGGAAATATCAACAAAGAAACTAAATTCTTTGAAATAAGAAAATCTTTTATAATTAAAATAAGACCCACACACACAGAAGAACTAGCTCGCCTGCAAGGGAGACCTCAGGCGGCTACAGGCTTTTGAGTGGGAGCTGCTGCCACCTGCTGCCTCCACTATTCTTAGTGCAGTGAACATTAACTGATAAAAGCACACCTGTCAGAGTCCAAAGTTATCATGGAAAACAACAGATTTTGTCCACAGTCTTTGAAAAAAAATGACTCAGAAAAAGTAGCACTAAAAATTACAGAAACTTGGAAGATTGTAAGCTTATTAATACGTTTTTAAAAGATTTTTACTTATTTATTTGACAGAAAGAGGGATCACATGTAGGCAGAGAGGCAGACAGAGAGGGGGGGAAGCAGGCTCCCCACTGAGCAGAGAGCCTGATGTGGGCCTCGATCCCAGGACCCTGAGATCATGACCTGAGCTGAAGGCAGAGGCTTAAACCCACTGAGCCACCCAGGCACCCCTGTAAGCTTATTAATATGCTTTAAAATATTTACTTTCTCTGTGAGGGTATCTGCACATGATTAATACTTATTTTTCCCTTAAGTACAGATTATAGTGGTGTCCTACTTTTTAACTCTTTTATTAGTAATACAAAGGTAGGAGTTTGATTTTCACTTTCCTTCCTCCCTTCAAGTTTTTAAACTCTTTCCCTGTCCGTTTGTTGCACTGAAAACATTCCTAGATAAGATAGAGTGGGAACTAGTACATAGACATAATTTTGAATTTTGTTGTTCACCTTAATGATGCTGATTTTATGATTTATTTGTTTATTCATTTATTTATTTTCTTTTTTAGAGAGAGAGAGAGAGAGCAAGTGATGTGGGGCAGGGGCCAGGGGCAGAAGGAGAGGGAGAGAAGGTCTTAAGCAGGTTCAATGCCCAGTGCAAAGCTTGACTCAGTGCTTAATCTCACCGCCCCTGAGATCATGACCTGAACTGAAATCAAGTCATACTCTTAACCAGCAGAGCCCCGAGGCATTCCAATGATGCTGATTTTATAAGATAGAAAATAATAAAAAGAGATGTTGCAGATAGGAAAACATGTGCATCCAAATCTGGGGAAAGGGACATTGAATATGGCTATCTGATATTTCATAAAATAGCCTGAAATTAGAATTAGTTGCAGAATTAGCCAGCTACACACACACACACACACACACACACACACACACACACACAGAGAGAGAGAGAGAGAGAGAGAGAGAGAGAGAGAGTGTTAGTTCCTTGGCATATTTAGAGATTTCTGGAAACTTGATACCCATAATGATTAAGAAAATGAAGTTATGTACTGTTCTGAATTTAGACTATAGATGCTGAAATACAAAATGAAATATCAAATACAACAAGCAGTGTATAAGAAAAAATCATGAGTAGGCAGAGTTTTCAAGTAAGTGAAAGGGTTGTTCAATAACAGAAAAATCAATTAATGAAATTCATCTCATCAACAGATTAATGGAGATAAAATGCTTATGTGCTCTCAAAAATATATAGAAGAGCCTATAGTCCAGTATCTACTTTGAAAAACATGCTAAGCAAGCTATTAATAAAATAGAACCTCTTTAATCTGATAGTAATATCTCCAAAATCCATAGCAAATGACACATTTCAAAGTGAAAATTTAGAAATATTACAACTAAAGATGGAAACCAGATAAAGATGTTTACTATCACTGCTTCCAGACTATGTCACAGGAATTCCTAGCTAATGCAATAAAATAAGAAGTGATAAGATAGTTAATCATTGGAAATGGATAAATTATTTGAACACAATAGAACTGTGTACACAGAAAATTCAGCGGAATTTACTGATAAGCTACTGGAATTAATAAGAGTATTTAGCAAGGTTATTGGATATATGAAATATATACTTGATAGATGAAAATCAATACGGTTGAGGTGCATAAATAATAACCAATTAAAATGTTTTTTAAATGGCAGTGGCAATAAAAATACTACATACTTTTAAAAGATATGCATTATCATACTGGCATCATATAATTGTATGGAAAGACACAGATAAATGAAGAGACACACCATATCCATATATAAGAATAGGAGGACTCAATATCATGTAGATGTCAATTCTCTACCAAATTAATATTTAAATTCAAAGAATAAAATATGATAGTCAAGGAGAAAATATATATTGTTTAAAAACCCATTAAAGTAACACAAAAGTAAGGATTGATAAATCTGATAATGTTTGTGTAATAAAATAATCCATATACAAAGTTAAAATATAAAGAAAAGCTAAAGACTTGGAAATGAGATTTGTCAGGCATAGAAGATAATCCAATAAGCAATGAACAATAGACACTTGACAGAAAAGGAAATGAGAATGGTCAATAATTATGCTATTAAGTTGCCACTTTCCTTTATTATCAGAGAAACTCAAATGAAATCCAAAGAAAAAGACATTTTAAAGGAAAAATCATAAATTATAGAAGAGAATGTGCATTTTTTTTACCAGAGTGGTTATTTATGCATATTTTACAAACATACTAATCGATCCTAGATATTGTTGTCAATACATAAATGCATAGTACAAGTATAAAAGCATAAATAGAAATAATTTAAGCCAATTTAAGAATAGTAATTACCTCTAGGGAAAAAGAAATGGATTGACCTTTAAATATGATAGTCTATTGCAGGGAAATACTGAAGTAAATATAGAAAATTATTTCAAAAAGATCTAGCCCAATTTCCTGCTTCCTGAACTTTGTATGATTATACAATATTTTCTACATAAAACCTTTCTGGATATGAACCTAATTTTTAGCCTTAAATTCCATAAATACTCTCCAACTGATACTACATTCTTCCTGCTTTCCAATCTCTTGTTCAGTTCATTCAGTTTTCATCAAATATCTGTTGACCGCTACCAATGTAGCAATCACTGTTATAAATCGCTGAGGATATTGCAGAAAAAAAGACAAAAAAAAAAAAAAGAAATCAACTCTCTTGGTGTATATTCTATGTCATAATCTAGAACAGCACTATATAATAGTGCTTTCTGTGATGGTAGAAATGTTCTATACCTTTGCCAGCCAATATGGTTACTATTAACCGCAGGTGGCTCTTGAGCCTTTGAAATGATGGCTAGTGTGACAGAAGAATTCATTTTTTAAAAAATGATATTTATTTATTTGAGAGAGAGAGAGAGAATGAGCAGTAGAGGGGGCAGAGAGAGAGAGAGAGAGAAGCAGACTTCCTGCTGAGAAGGAAGCCCGATGCTGGGCTTGATCCCAGGACCCAGAAATCATGACCTGAGCTGAAGGCAGATGCTTAACTGACTGAGCCACCCACCCAGGCACCCCTGAGGAATTCATTTTTAATTTTATTTAATTTTATCCAACTTAAATCGTCACATGTGACTAGTTCCTACTATATTGGGCAATACAGAACTAAAAGGAATCATGTAGGTAACTTTTGTTCAGAAACCCAATTCTTTTTTTTTCTTAATTTTACTTATTTATTACAGAGAGAGAGAGAGTGAGCGGGAGAGAGAGAACATGACTGGGAGAGGAGGGACAGAAGGTGAGGAAGAAACAGGCCCCCCACTGAGCAGGAAGCCAGCTAGGGGGCTCAATACCAGGACTCTTGGATCATGACCAGGCAAAAGGCAGACATTTAACTGTGCCTCCCAGTCATCCCAGGAAACCTAGTTATTTTCTAATGGTCTGAAAGAGTTAAAGAAATTACCTAAAAAGGTTTAATTTTTTCCGATAGTGTAGAGGTAACTGGGTGGCTCAGTTGGTCAAATAAATTAATAAAATCTTAATTTTTTTTCCCTATACTGTAGCTTATGCTGTATATTTCAGTATTGTTTACCACTTGAATTTTCTGAAGGCAAGTAGAAGAATGGAAGGATTGAATATAACAATAAACAAAAAAAATACTTTGTTACCTTATAAAGAACCATGGATATCAGACAGTCTTCAAAATAAAAAAAAAAAAAAAGCAAAACAACAACAACAAAAAAAACCCCCAACAAACTGGGAGAAACAAACTGAAATTGTTATTATGAATAGAAACCTGGCAAAAAAGTCATAGTACATAATAGTCGTAACTGAAATACTATAAAATATGAATCAAATAAATGAAATTTAATTTGTATTAAATAATTAAATTATGGGATGAGTGCATTTTTTTTAAATTTTAAAGTATAATTCATGTTAAATTACTTATAAACAGGGAATGGCTTTCAAATGATCATTCGAATTCAAACATATTAATTAACATACCACTCTTCTGGAGTATTGATTTTGTACAAAGTGAGGCAAATTTTCTTCTGAAAAAAATCTCCAAATAAGAACTGCTCTCCAATTCTTCTTTGTTTTAGATTCTTCTATTGCTACTGTTGAAGTTTATTTCCCTGAGGAACTGAAACCAACTGCATTTACTGGTAGAGTCTAGAGTTTGCAGTGAAGCCAATACTTTTGAAATTAGTCCACTGAGGTTAATAGCATCTCTTCAGCAAGTGTTAACGTTACCTGCTGATGAACAGACTAGCTTTTTACCTCTACGTGGTTCCCACCTGCTTCTTTTATTTACTGTGATTATTTGCTGACTACAGACAAACTGTGGTTAATATCAATAAAGGACAACAAAAACAATAATGAACTTAATTTCCTCTGTGAAGGACAATCTTTCTCACAACTAAGAAAAACCAAATGGGAAATAGAAAGCTGTAATGGGGAAAACAAACAAACCAGGCTTTGAGGTCAGACAGACTTGGATTTAAATCTTAGCATTATGCTGTACTAGCCGAGTACCTTGGGGCAGATTACTTAATGACACCCGTCACAGTTTCTCTGTCAAATAGAGATAATATTAATAATTCTATTTACATATAAGACATAGGGTTAAATGAGAAAATGAATGAAAGAGTGTATTATATGGTGGACAATCAATATTGGATGACATCTCCTTCTACTCTTTCTCCTTTTCCTTATGTTATCATTAGAGTAATAATACATGTCTTAATCTAGTTATAAGGACCTGCAAGTACACAAAATGGAAACGTCATCATGGTCTTCATATATTTTTAGGGAATGAAGATGAGCGGTTTTACTTAAATGAATGATTAATTTTGAGAATAGATAGACATGCTATCAAATGGACTGTCATTTGGTCGATAATGATGAAAAAGATGAAATGATTCATTTATCCTTTGGATATTCACAGTAAGTATTCAGTATTCTGTCCCATAGACCAATTTTCTGCATAAGTGGGTCCGTCAAATTGGTGCAAACTCCAGCCTCATAAGGTCATTTTCGACAATCTCAGGGTATACAGAGCTTTTCACCTTATTCTAGGGCTTATATCTTAGCCCAGCCCTCAGTCCCCCCCGAAGGAATTGTATCTCTGTGTAGATACAATAAGTTCTGCTACAGTGGTGTGGAGATTACTGTCAAGGGAAGATAATTAAATGTTTCACTAAACCTGAAGATATTTGATATCTTGCCTGATTATTTAATCACCCGGTAATATATTAGGCTAATCACTAAAAGCCTAATTTTACATTTTTAAAGCTTCTGTCTATACCTACACACAAGTAGCCATACATACACAAATTAAGGATTCTTCTTTTTATTTTTTGTTATATCAATTTTAAATTATAGAAAGGGGTTTATTCTGTCAGTATTGCCAAGATAAAAGTTTTTTTTGTACTTTACCACAGAGAAACATTATGAAAGAATATATTTATATTTTATCATTGACATTGATAAAATATATGTACAGTGACATTTAAGTTCATTTCTCGAACACTTAGCACCACCTTTTTAGAGATAGCCAGAAGCTACCAACCTGAACAGGAAACTCACGAGTTTCACTTTCATGAATTGATTGGAAGTTCTGCATTTTGTTTTAATAAGGTGAAATGGTCTCACACATATAAAATCTTAAGGCATGCATTTGTGCGTGCATGTGTGTATTAATAGTCTTCAGAAGTAATAGGAAATATTTTCTCATGATTTTTGCCATATAGAAGACACAGTAACTTTGACTGAATGCATAAAGGACAGGCAGAAATAATCAGTTCCCAATTTTGGGTGCTAAATAAACACCCGGCAAAACAAGATAAATCCTTAGTTTAGCCATTGTTTTTCATAGCTATCTCTTCTCAAAACTTTAAATGAAGTGCCAATACAGATGGTAGTTGTTTTTTCTTTTCTTTCCTAATCTCTCAATCCAGTCATAGCATAATAGCAGCTATAAACTAAGAGCTAGTGAAGGGGATTACATAATCCAGTAACTGGATAAATTTTGAGACAGAATTTTCTAATCATCCTCCACCTGTATATATGCATAGTGGGTCTACTCCCTTCATGTCATAGTTGCAAGCTCCACACCCCCACAAAAATAATAACTTCTCTAAGGAGAAGAATATATTTTCAAAAAAATGTTTGAATTTATACTTAAATCCTCAGGTAAATTAATCCATCAAAAGTTAAACTTGGACATCCAATGAAACATGGTGGATGGGCCAGATATATTTACTATCTTTCCCTCCTCAGACCTTACTAAAATGATATTAAAGGAATTTAAAATGGGGATAAATCCATGGGGGGAAGGGATAATGGAAAAGAGACATCAGTGGAAAAGACATTTTGGGAACAGGAAAGCAGATGCTTATATGGTAACTGCAGAGAATAGAAGAAAAAACAAGCACATAGAGGGAGCTAATGTTGAAAAAGAGCTGAAACTTCTGTGTGTGCAAGACTCACAGACAACAGAAAGCTATGTCAGATGCCAGGGAAAATGGAGAAAAATAAAGAAAAATTAAAGACATGAGATCCTGGATATAAGGCCTCTAACACAAAAAAAAAGAGGTAAAAGGAAGCCTAGAATGCCAGTGGGACAGCACATGGAAATCAATCCATTCAGAAAGGAGCAAGGAAGTAGAAGGCCCTGGGAGGGAGGTCTCCAAGAAGAATAATAAAATATGTAGATTACCTTAAATGTTTGAGCATTTGAGGAAGGGGTAACAAAAATGATCAAAATCAAAAGCTAAACTAGGAGAAAATATTTGCAAAAGACACATCACATGAAATATTCTTATCTAAAATATACAAAGAAGTCTTAAAACTCAACAAGAACACAATCCATATAAAGATGGGCCACAGATCTTAACAAACACCTCACCAAAGAATATCTAAAGATGGCAAATAAGTGTATAAAAAGATGTACCATATCATATGTCATCAAGAAAATGCAAATTAAAACAATGATGAGATATCGCTACACACTTAGAGAATGGCCCAAATCCAGGACATTAACAACACCAAATGCTGATGATGATGGGGAGTAAAGAGACTCATTCATCCCTGGAAGGAATGCAAAATCATACAGCCACTTTGGAAGACAGTTTGGTGGGTTCTTACAAAACTTATATACTCTAACCATACAAGTCCAGCACTTGCATTACTTGTTATTTATCAAAGGATTTGAAAACTTCTATTCACACAAAAACCTGAACACGATTTTTATAGCAGCTTATTCATAGTGGCCACATCTTGGAAACAGCCAAGATGTCCTTCAGTAGCTGACTAGATAGACTGTTGCACATCCAATCAATGGAATATTATTCAGTGCTAAAAAAAAAATGAACTATTAGGTCATGGAAAGACATGGAGAAATCTTAAGTGCATATCACTAGGTGAAAGAAACCACTCTGAAAAGGCTACATGCACACTGTATGATTCCAACTATATTTCATTCTGGAAAAGGCAAAAGTATGGAGACAGAAAACAGATCAGTGGTTGCTTAGGGTTAGAGATTGGGAGAAGGGTGTGACTAGGTCAAGTACAGAGGAGTTCTAGAGCAGCGAAGAAAATACTCTGCATGATAATATAATGAGGGATACATGACTTTATACATTAGTACAAACCCACAGAATGTACAACACAAAAGTGAACTCTGTTATGAACTATAGACCTTAATGATTATAATGTACTAATCTGGGCCCATCAATTGCAATCTGTGTACCACTCTGGTGGAGGACATGGATAAGGGGGAGGCTATGCATGTGTGTGAGTAGTGAGTATATAGAAAATCTCTGTGCCTTCCTCTTAAATTTGCTGTGAACCCGAAACTGCTTCAGAAAACTCAAAGTCTTAAAAAAAAAAAAAGAAGCTAAACTGGACAACCAGCTAAACATGGTTTAAAACACAAAGGGCCACCTGCCTTCAGCTCAGGTCATGATCCCTGGGTCCTGCTTCTCCCTCTCCCTCTGCTTCTCCCCCTGCTTGTGCTCTCTATCCTCTCTCTCAAAATAAATAAATAAATAAATAAATAAATAAATAAATAAATAAATAAAATCTGGGTGCGTGGGTGTCTCAGTGAGTTAAAGCCTCTGCCTTCAGCTCAGGTCATGATCTCAGGGTCCTGGGATCAAGGCCGGCGTTGGGTGTTCTGCTCAGCAGGGAGCCTGCTTCCTCCTCTCTCTGTGCCTGCCTGTCTGCCTACTTGTGATCTCTCTCTCTGTCAAATAAATAAATAAAACTTAAAAAAAATAAGATAAGAGTGCCTGGGTGGCTCAGTGGGTTAAAGCCTCTGCCTTCAGCTCAGGTCATGATCTCAAGGTCCTGGGATCGAGGCCCGCATCAGGCTCTCTGCTCAGCGGGGAGCCTGCTTCCTCCTCTCTCTCTCTGCCTACTTGTGATCTCTCTCTCTGACAAATAAATAAATTTAAAAAAAAAATCTAAAAAAATAAAAATAAAATAAAATCTGAAAAAGAAAAAAAACATAATCAAAAGCAAGTATTCATTCTAGGAAAAAAAAAATGTACCAAAAGAGAAATACAATTAATTTTGAACATAGGGTTTTATCTCCACATATTGGGATATGGTCAAAAGGAAAGATAATTTTTTTAATTCTTTTTTTTTTTTGTACATGAAAAGAAATTAAGGTTAGTTGGCCACAGCTGTGACATCCTGTACTCATCTTTTCTTTGGATATATTTCTCTTTTCAAATGTTCTATATTTAATTTTTTATTTAAATATTTTTTAAAATTTAAATTCAGTTAATTAACATTTAATGTATTATTTGCTTCAGGGGTACTGGTCTGTGATTCATCAGTCTTATATAATACCCAGTCCTCATTATAACACACACCATCCCCAATGTCCATTACTCAGTTACCCCCCCAACCAAGCAACCTTGTTTGTTTCCTAAGGTTAAGAGACTTTTATGGTTTGCCTCTCTCTCTGGTTTCATCTTCTTTCTTTTTAAAAAGCAAGATAATTTGAGAG
Source organism: Spilogale gracilis (assembly GCA_004023965.1). Lineage (NCBI taxonomy): Eukaryota > Metazoa > Chordata > Mammalia > Carnivora > Mephitidae > Spilogale > Spilogale gracilis. Next base: position 402,656 of record PITA01000009.1, read on the forward strand.
AGAAATCTTCATCTACTACATAAGAAAAGCATGAGAATTCAGAAGTAACAGTTACAAGCATATTATCCAGAAGTAAAGAGTAAATGTCAAAAGACACAGCCGAAATAGAAAAGGATTTGGTATGAGGAGTCTCTATTTCATTAAAAGTCATTTATAATATTTGATTTTTAAAAATATGTGAATGTATTCTTTTGGGAAAAAATAAATCCGAATAAAGCTATACTGGGAAGAAGCAGGATCCTATAAAATGTCTTACAAAATTTCAAATAGATTACAGCCACGTAACAGAGGTTTACTATAAGGTTTAAATCATCTAAGGTACAATACTTCAAGTGTTTTAATGTATTTTACTATTCACAAAAATAGAGGCCGGCTTATAGCACTTTATATCCTTGTATGGTAAATTACTTTCCAAAAAATGACTGCTTCCCTTACTCTAAAAACTCTAGTCAGATGCTTAGTCATATTCTTTTCAGAAACCTTTTGTGGGTGTGAAGGTGGATGGGAGTGGGGAGATTTGGGATAATCAGATAAATTCACTTTGCAAAATTATTTAAGTTTGGATTCTTGGATTCAGACATTTCATCTTGTATTGAAAGGTAAACTCCACCTTATCTCCACAATAGCTGAGTAGTAATAAGGCAAAGCTGTAGAAAGCAGGTCCTATCAAATATATCTCCAGTCTTCACACACTTATGAAAATAAGCTTCAGGGGAATTGCTTCTGATCCCCAGAACGCCAGACCTCTGATCGGAAGGCTCAAACATCCTCCTTTTTGTAATACCTGCCCAAACTCTTTTAGCTACACATAGGCACCTCCTGGATCATATCTCAGCAGAACCTGTGTTTTTGCTAAAAGAGACTTATATATTAACCTCTTCAACCAGATACACCCAAGAGTTAAGTGGTCTGTCTGGCACACAAAGGCTCCCCATTTCCTGTCATACCAGGAATTACACACAAACTCTTAATGACATATAGGTCTGCCCATTTCCCCATCTTGGGCATCAGCTGACAGCCCTCTACCACCCTTTGTTCCCACTCGCATTTCTTCTGATTCTCCTCTATAAACAACTGTGGTTTATGTGAACAGATAAAGCTGTTCAAGAAAGTTCTTCTTCGGAATCACTTGAAATTTTAAAAAAGAGTCAAAGCTGACTCTTTTTTTAAAATCAAATTTTATGTAAAGATAATCTTGAATTAAGATTTACATAAAACATCATGCTGATTTTTTTGGTCAAAATATAATTTTTTATATGAATCATATAAAAAGTTTGCACAACTTGACAGCATAAACATGACAGATACTTCCTGTTTTCCATTTGGGACACCAGCTACCTCTGATTCTTATACTGTTATCTACTTTTTTCCTTTTTTCCCACTCTTGGCTCCAGTTCCCCTGTGAAGTTGGTGTTAACTGTTTCTGTGAGTTGGGATTGAAGGGGCAGAAAACAGATGTGAAGGGGCACACTTCAGTTTTTAATGGAATGAAAACTTGTTAGAATTATGAGTTGTTTTGGTTCTCTACTATATTTATCACAATGTTATTAAATTAAAATACAATGTGAATTTCAGACATGAGTTCCAGATAATTATTTTCCAGTGGGTTCTCTTTCGGTTATACCATTTTTCATCTCCCATATTGTTCCTGTACAATCTTACAGACTGTTCCTACACTCGACTTACCTTTCCAAAACACTGAATGACTTCTCCTTTGTTTTCTTACCCACTCCAAGAGTTACTCAAATTCAGAATATTAAAATATTAAACATCTACCATTCCAGACCCTCTTCCTCTCCTAGTTAATAACTTAAAAGATGCTAGGGCCCTTCCTCTATGTTTCTATAGCACCGTGCTCATAATTCTAATAAACAGTTTATTGAGGTTACCTTTTATGTGTTTATCTGCCCTACCTCACCCCCAGTGAGTTATAAGAGACCCACAGAAAAGGACTGTGTTATATTGGTCTTCAAAGCCCCAGACTCTAAAAAAGGTGACTGACCCAGTAAGCAAATGCTAATTGACTGAACAGACCCTCCCATTTTCTCCTTTTGCTGGTGAGTTCTGGACCATCTAACAGTCTGGTGGTCCAAGCTATACACCTTGGCATCACTTTCCTTTTCTTCCTCTTCTTCATTTCTATCAGCCTTGTGCTTATACTCATCAGTTTTCTTTTACTTGGGTGCTTGCTATAGATAGCTTCCTTCCAAGTCTTTGCACTTCCAAGTCTATCCTCACCTCTGCTGTAAGATGAATCCACTGATACAGAGGCTTTCTCCAGTTGCTCTCCTGCTGAAAAACCAATGCCGCATTGGCTACAGAACAATTTCAAATTTCCTAGTGCTACACATGAAGCTTTCCTTCCCGTTGGTCTCTGCCAACCTGTCTATGATCATTTCTTTGCACAGTTACCAAACTTTCAGCTCAGAATCACCAAAGTCTAGTTACTTCTTAAACTCAGAAGCTGTGATGGTCAGTGGATCAGGAAAGTACCATCTTCAGTAGTTTTTCAAATGAGGTAACATGGTAATATGATTGTCATTAGAACTGTGATAAAATACATATTTGAGGAGTAATGTAAGCAAAATAGAGTTTTTGAGAAAATTCTTAAGGCCAACACTTTTTCATTTGAGGGTTCCTGAACCAATAGCAATATCCCTCCTCTCTAGGTCCTTCCCAGCGTTAGAACCTTGAACTGCTTCTGCCATTATTCACATTGCATGTCTGGGCCTCATACACATCTGCCAACAATAGCTTCCAACCTCTATCCACTTTCCTTTTTGATGCAACTAAGACTTGTACATTTTTTCAAGCAGCAGATCACATATTCTCTTATGTTGAAATTTTATTACCTGCCTGCCCAGGTTAGACTAAGGGCCGTTTTCTGTTTCCAAGGCACTTTCCCATAACTCTATGAATGGTTATATTGAAGTTATCTTTCAAATGTCTATTCTCCACATCCATTAACTATAGGTATCTAAGGTCAGAGACTGTGCTTCCTTCATCTTCATAGCCAGAATTCCTAGTTGAGTGACTGGCATCAGCTAGATATTTCATAAATCCTTGTTGATTGAAAGAACAGAATATTCTATTTTTGCTCTCTGTATGCCACAGACCAGTCTGGCTTCTTGCTGGAAATAACAGCCAGTTGGCAAAACTCACTATGGCAGCCATTAATAAAAATAGTTGATAATGAGTGGAATAAATTCTTAACACGGAGTAGCCTAGACTATTCCTCCAGCTCCACTAGCATGGTGACTGGACTAATCTTCTCTGAGAATATATACTGTCTTGCAGCTGTTTTTTCCTCTTTGCCTTTAGACTTAAGTCAAACAATGGTTCTATTTGTTGCTTCATGTAGGCAATCTGTCTGGTTAAATGTACCACTAATTCTTTTTTTTTTTTTTTTAAGATTTTATTTATTTGACAGAGAGAAACACAGCCAGAGAGGGAACACAAGCAGGGGGACTGAGAGAGGGGGAAGCAGGCTTCCTGCCGAGCAGGAAGCCCAATGTGGGACTCGATCCCAGGTCTCCGGGATCATGACCTGAGCCGAAGGCAGTCACTTAACCAACCGAGCCACCCAGGCGCCCCGAATGTACCACTAATTCTAATAGTGTTGCAGAACTTGAAGTCCAACTGCATTTCAGCAAATGAGTTAGCTAATTTTGCTAGTCTAGAAGTAGGGTTAGGAAAATTTTCTTTGACAGGGAATGCTTTTGCATGAAATTTTTATCATCCCAAGATGATCTTTATTGTCTTGTTACTTCAAAAATATGGTTAGTTAATTTCCAAGTTAAATCAACCAAAAAAAGAAGGCCCCAGGGTCCACTGGTTTTTTCAAGTGATCATTTGACAGTTTTTGCTGCAATTCTAATTCTGTGTTAGGCACTGTGCTGAATAATAGGTATATCATGAGGAAAAAGCAAATGTGATCCTTGTTCTCATGGAGCTTACAATTGTCTGAAAGGCATAAAATATACAAGAAAACACATAAAATATGAATAAGATAAATAACCTATAGTGTGATTATTTTATTCCTTTGTGTAGATCCCTTCTCACTTCCTATGGTGAAACTTCCAAATATAACCAACTAAAATATTAAGGTTCTAGACATACCTTTGTCTACCACATTCTCCGATAAAAGTTTCATCTCTAAAAAAACAGAGCCTACTGGCCATGAATATTCAAATACCCTTCACTGATCTTCAGAATGTAACCTTATTTTACTCTCTATACTTGATCTTATTGTTCCAAGAGGAAGAAGAAACATCCCAGTTCCTCTTTAAGGATTGCTCTATATTATAAATTCCAACTTTTCAAGATCTCCTGGTGGACTTGGGTTGCATCTTTTGGCTTGAACTGTAATAAGCTCAATATCTACCATGGTAAAAAAATAAATAAATAAAAATATTTGTTAACGATCTTACTGTCTCAAGCCACTATCTTGTCATGTTATTTTCATTCTTTGATGCTCTTAAAAAACAAAAGGAGGTGGATATTTGCCCAATTCACTTCCCTATCATTCACTTGCATCTTAATTTTATCTAACCTGATGTCCACCCATATCATTTGATTGCTACTCCTAAAGGTTACCAGTAACCTGTCAGCTGAAGTGGACATCTATAGCTTGTAACTATGCAAGTGGCCACTTCCCTCTTCTCCTGGCATCATTGCCTTGACTTTGTTTACAACTGCCTTTTCCTCTACTCTCAGTCCATGTGCTTTCATGGGTGGGGCTGACCATACCCTTAGCATCAAGGGTAGGCATGTTATATAATATAAACAGGAACAAGTCAACATAGACCATGATGTTAGGGTTTGAGATCATAATGGATCCTCATTGGAGCTAGCCAAAACTAATATTGGAAGTAAGGTAGGAGGTAATCTATAAATTTTGTTTGTTAAGGTTTTTATTTGTTCATTTGTGTGTGAGAGGGAGACAGGGAACATGAGAGGGTAGAAGGTCAGAGGGAGAATAAGACTCCCCACAGACCTGGGAGCCCAATGCGGGACTCCATCCCATGCGGGACTCCATCCCAGGACTCCAGAATCATGACCTGAGCCAAAGGTAATCGCTTAACTACGGAGCCACCCAGGCACCCAGTAGCAGGTAATCTAAAAAAGAAAGCTCATCCTCTTGTTATGGACTTGGACCTGAATGAGGACGCAGGCTGGTTCTGCTACCTCGTCACACACAGTGAGGGGAGAGCCTTCCAGAAACTAGAGCCAAACAGGAATCAAAGCCCACAAGTGAAAAAAGAGAAACCATGTCTGATTTCATTGAGTAAACTCCTAAACCCAACTAAATCTAATAACAGGAATACCCATGAGCTTTAAAGTTATGAGAGACTATAGACTTTCTTTTGCTTTAAGCAGTTAGTGTTCTATGGTTGCTATCTTCTATAACAAAAAGGGTAATAATTTAATAAAAAATCAGTGGTTAGTATATGACAGAACTAATCATTTTCTTTTTCAAATATGTACTATTTCCCTGTCTTTATTTTTTTTATCCTTTCTTTAATCCCCTCTAGATCCTCTTTATATATAGCATCAAACTGGAGAATTTCAGGGCTAAAATGGATAAGGGTAAAGAAACTGATACATCTTGAGCTCCTTGGAGATGGCATATCTTATGAGCATAAATGCCTGCTGAAAATATGGACACACTTTTTGGAATTACGTTTGGAATACACATTAAGGACTGAAATGCTGTAAAAGAGATATTAGATGAAGAGAAAATAATTATAAATTTGGGCTGCATGCTATCATTTCCATTCTAAATGTAAAGAATGGAATATTAATGAGGGACAAAATGAAGGTTTTCACAGTGATAATGCCCCCAATTGTAGTTTGAAAAAAAGGAAGAACTGTCATTGCATTTTCATACTAGCACACTTTCTAGAAAGCAATTAAATTGCTTTGCCACCTCAGTTTTTAAGAAAGCAAAAGGTTAGAAGATACAATAAAAATGAACATTATTTCCAAAGAGAACTGAAAGTCATTGGACTATAAGATATTTGAAATCATATCAAAAAGCAGAATTTACGGCCTTATGAGTTATGGAAAAGGAAATTGAATTGTGTGTTTTATTTTTAAAACACAACTACTAAAAAGATGTTTCCATAGTAACAAGGTCAACACCAGTAGCCATTACAGACCTTCCTCTTTTCTGATAGCGGGTTTAAAGATCTTTTCCAAATACCATTTAAAAAGCCCTATGGAAAAGTACAGCTTTTCTGATCATTCCTCTGAACCAAAAATGAGGAAAAATGCACATGGAGTATTAAATTTCTCATGTTTTATGGATTATAAGCATTCGTGGCTGTCATATTTCAGAAAGAAGCCTGCTCAACTAGTTATTATGCCAACCCTTGAACATGGGATTTGATTAGCCTGATTGCAAATCTGGACAAACAGAAGTTGTTTGCAGTAGTATTCAAACAGAAATAAAAGGCAGAACACATTAAAAAAAAAAAATACACTTCTTTAACATCTAAATATTGAAAGAGTTAAGTAAATAATCCCTGTTATTAGAAAAATTTCAAAGGCTCAGATGAAGTCTGGTAAACTGCATAAGGAAGGTTAGAAAGATATAGACCACATTTTGTTTACAAGAGAAATAAATATCTCTTTGGCCATAAAATCAATTCATTTAGCACCACCAGGAAGTGGCCTCTCCTTCCGTTGTATCAAGATAGGCTCGCCTATATGACAGTCATTTGTGCTGCCTTATCTTCTCCACTAAACGGTGAGCCCCCTGAGAGCACACATCTTTTCTCTTTGTATTCACAATAGTATCTCACACACATGTTGTGTAAAAAAAAATTGTACCAAAACAGTAAGTGAAGAATGAATCCTGAAAAATAGTGGCACAACAGTGCCTAAAATAATACAAAATCTATGTCTATTTTTAGAAATGATGTATCAGTTCAAATGTGTACTCATGGCTTTAATCTCTTGAAACCAAGAGGTTCTAGATGTGTGCTCACAAACTCATACGGGCTCAATAATGAATTGGTTCCTAGACTAAGTCCCTCAGATCTCGGCAGGTGGGCCCTGGCATCAGTATTTTTTAAAGCTACTCAGGTAATTCTAATGTGACCCTAGAGTTGAAAATCATTGTTTTAAACTGTCCCCTTGGGGCTCAGTTAATGATTAATTTATTTATCTCCAACTTTTAGCTACTTGGGGTTTTTCCTCAATATTGCCTCACAGTGCTATATTTGCCAAATCTATAAGACCTTTTACCATAACCTAATAATTTATTCTTTAGAATCACTTTTTATAATAAAAGTTCCAATTAAAAAAGTTCTGTCTGCCTTCAGTTCAGGTCATGATCCTAGAATCCTGGGATCCAGCCTGCCCTGGGCTCTCTGCTCCACAGGGAGCCTGCTTCTCCCTCTCCCTCTGCAGCTTCCCCTGCTTGTACTCTCTCACTCTATGTCAAATAAATAAATAAAATCTAAAAAAAAAAAATACTCTGTCTTACAATTAACAACATTAACCAACAATCACTGTATTGTATTCTGTTCAATATACTTATTGGCTTTTTGTTGTATAAATCCAGCTTTTGAAAATCAGAAATGAATACAGTACCAATACAGTGGATACTAAATAAAAGTCAGTAGAATTTAACACAAATTTTTGTGCTTTTATGCTTACCTTTCCTGGGCCTGGAATGTCTTTTACACTTTAATCTATCTGAAACAATTCAGATTCATCTTTCAAAACACCTAGATTGTATTTTGTTTTCCTCCAGGAAGTCCTTCCTGATTCAAACTATTAAGCACTCTGTTTTTTGGCACTGCTCCTGTTCCAATGCTTCTATTTTGCACTTCTACTGCACTGCTGTTTCTTTTTCTTCTTTTTTGTTTTTAAAATGTCCTCTGCTTGATTGTGAACAACTTGCAACAGGTGACTTTTGCCTGTCTGCTCCCTTTTTCTCAGGGTACAGCAAGATAGCCAGGAACAACGCATTCACTAAATCAGAGAATAAATGGCCACAGTAAAAGGAACTGGGTGCATTTCAGAACTGCTATTGCTGAGGACTGAATTGTGTCCCCTCCAAAAATCCGTATATTGAAGCCAGAGCCCCTTTGTGATGGTATCTAGAGGTGAGGACTTTGGGAGATAATTAGATTTAGAGGAGGCTTTGAGGGCAGAGTAGCGTCATTCTAGGTAGAGATACCAGAGGTTCTGTAGATACCTGGGATTAGCGTCATTCTAGGTAGAGATACCAGAGAGCTTTCAGGGTCTCTCCGTGTCTGCCCTGTAAAGACACAGCAGGAAGGCAGATTTCTGCAACTAGGAAGATACCCCTTGCCAAAACCTGACCATGCTGGCAGCCTCCAGAACTATGAGAAAATAAATTGCTGTTGTTTAAGATCCCTATAGTATTTTGTTCTGCTAGCCCAAGCTAATACAACCATGAACTGGGATCAGTTATCTGAAAACATTAATATAAACACAATAAATATTTATGCTTTTCTCTTTTATTTCAATCCTTTAAAAAATAGTGGGTTTTTTTTCAAAGTAAAGGTTATAGCAAATGCAATTCGACTAGATGTTTCATGATTCCTTCCAAATAAATTTGAGGCATAAGTATTGGAACTTTCCTGGTAGATTAAGAAGCCAGACATAAGGACATGAAGTGGAAAATGATACCATCTCGCAGGCCAGTTAATCAGTAGGAAAAAGAAGTTGTACCTTGGGAACTACGTTATCGCAGATAGTTATTCAACAGGTTTGCTTTTCTTGCCCCCTCACAGGTAACACTCACAAGCTATCACCATCAGTTCATAAATGACAAAGCAGTTTAATACAAAATAACCAAAGAATATAACCTTAGTAGAGAATAAAGGGTGGTTTGCCAAGTGATTATATTTCCTCTGATGGACAAAACTTCCACTATATTCTTTATTCTTCTCATTTCAGTCTACATTGGTGAAACTTTGTTAAGAACAAATTCATGTCTGGGATAGATATAAAAATTTCTGCCATTTACCATTTTCCCTCCCGAGTGCTCTACTTCATTCTTATTTCTCACTATTCAAATAATCTTCCTCATTCTAATTCTTAGGACTGGTCATTAACATACAAAGTAAACTCAGTTTAATCTCATTAGCCATGGAGGGGCCAAATGAAAAATGCCCATTTACTTAGATGTAATTATCTTCTCTCTTTTTTTTTTTGTCAAATACTAAAGATAAATGGTGCTTCTGGTACCATGATTACTTTATACTTTAGCACTTACAATATGTCATATAAATATCTATGTGTCATATAAATACACTATGTTATATAAATATCTATGTTTAAATATAAGTTAAAGACTAACTGAAGCAACAAAACTTACATGTATGGACCCAATGAGACCACCCTTGCCATTACAATTCCAAGAATCAGAGTTGTTAAAACTGTAGAAAGAAAAGAGATCTGCAAAAAAATAAAAAACTAAAGATTAAAAAAATGCAAAGATATCAGTTTGGAAGAGATTATTGTATTGAAAATATGAAACGTTTCTCTTTTTACTTGAGTAAACATGTATACAGCTTTTGTTTATACAAACCTGTAGTAGTTTTTCTTACAGACTGTCGTTGATAATCTCAGGCATGTAACTTTTTATCAGACCATAGCATTATTCTTTTTCCCCAAATAGGGAGGCAAGTATCATAAATGACTAATCTTGCAACATGGCTTTAAACATTTTCAGTGGTTTACTGAATAGAATACAATACTAGTGATTTTAGTTTATAAAAGTCAAATGGAAGTTGTTTTCTTTCTTCTTTGGGTCCTATTTTGGTCTTGACTTGTGTGCTTTTTTTCTATCCATAATTGCTTCTTCTGCTTCTGTCTTTATCTTACCCTCCCCCTATCAAGTCAGGGCTCCCCCCCAACACACCCACTCACACGCATTTTTGAGGTGTCTCTCTCTTTTCCCTTCTGTTTGTTAGCTCTGTTAGTCTAGATTTCCTATTTGATTTTGCCCTTTGTTGTGTGTTTCCAAAATCTTTGTTTTTCCTTTCTATTTTATCACTATTTCAACTGGTTAAAATATAAATTGGTCTGTGTGTGTATGTGTTCTGTGCACTCATTATTAGATCTGTGTTTCTGCCCTTAATTTTTTTAATGGATAAGCACATTTTAGACTTCTTTCTCTAATAAGAAAAATATACTGTAAAATTGCTTTTATTTCATTTGGTTATCATTAACCTTGTTTCCTGGGTTGTTGGTTTTTAACTAGAAAGAATGCTCTGTAATGAGTCCTCTTATCTACTGAGGAAGGGATTTTTAAGTAACATTCCCAAAGTCACACAGTTAGAACGTGGCAGAAGGAGAATTCAAATGCAAGCAGATCAGGGCTCCTAGGTGTTCTGGATTTGCTCACTGAGAGATTTACTTAAATATTCCAATATGACACTTTTAAGGGATACTTAGGGAAAGATGTTCAGGTATTAATAATATGATAGAATATTAGCTTTCTTTTCATGAATGCCTGGCCTTCTGCTCTCAGAAGATAGCATTTATGTCTACAACATGGGAAATGGAAAACTGTTGAGCAATCAGATAATTCACAAAAAAGCCACTTTTGATAGATTCTTGTTTATTTCTGGAAGTCTGTTAGGGAACAAAGGTAGAGTGGTCAGAATACTTTGGACTATCATCTCTACTCTCAGCTTTAACTGGAAGGACCATGTGTAATAGGATCAATAACAAAATCCTTAAAGAAGGATCCATAACCGTGGATACACATGAAACATCACAGTGAAAAGTAAAATTCACCTAACTTTTCAAATTAGAACATAAAAATATATAAAGAGCTCTTTCTAAAAAATTTCCACCAGAATGCTTGGCATAATGTGGACATAATGCCAATAATATTTTGCATAAAATACAAACACTCCTTTGGAGTAAGGAAATAAAAATACAGATAGATAAAGGCTAACATATGCCTTATGGTGAGTTGAATAATTATTTGGTTCGTTTCATCAGAAATGTGTCATCATTTTTCTTTAGCAATAAGTATCATATACATTGGCCAAATTCTCATGAATTAACTAATGACACATTGATAAATTCATTGGATGAAACACACTGTAGTTAAAAAAATTTTCAGTCAGTGAAGTGATTCATCCTTACTTCTTAAACTGAATCTAAAGTATTTAAACTACTATCTATAAAAAAATGATAGAACATTTTTTCAGTAAATTAGACTTGGTGTAAGTATAGTTCTTTTTATTTTCTAAATTGGAAGTATGCTGTCTTACATTAGAGTATCTACCTTAGATAGAAACGTAAGAAAGAAACTAAGATAAATACTACAATTAAGAACTTGGTCACATAGGCAGTAGCTTGACAAAATTAGTGCAGGTAATAAAGTGTATTTCTGAGCCTTTTAAGATGTAAGTTACCTTTCCAAGCTTCGCTATATCTCGATACAAGGACAAAGGCAGAGTAAAGGCAGCGGTGGAAAGCGCAATAATGAAGTGGCGACTGATAAGCAAGTTTTCAGGGTCAACTGAAACACAATAAATAGTATAAAGTCTTTATAGGTACGAGTTAACACACCAGTAATACAAATAAATAGCCACATTTTTAAGTGCAAAAATAACTTATGTTTAAATGTTATCTAAATGACAAATATTTTGAGTAAATAAATCCTATAAAACCATGTAAAAATAGAAATGACTCACGACAACGTAAATACAAAATAACTTAAGGATGAGCGTATAGTTTAATCTTATAATATTTTGCATTCAAATTATTTTAAGAGCCTCCTAATCAGTTCTCCTGCTTCTACTCTTCCGTTGTCCCCTTAGAATATAATTTTAATCTAGAAGGTATAGAGATCCTTCCCCAGGGCTAAAAACACAATGTCACTCTTTGTCCAAAACCCTCTAATGGCAAATTCCTTCTCTAGGAAGTAAGCTACGTGAGGAGAGGGCATGTTCTAAGACTTTTTTAAAATTTAACTTCTGGGGCGCCTGGGTGGCTCAGTTGGTTAAGCGACTGCCTTCGGCTCAGGTCATGATCCCGGCCACCCGGGATCGAGTCCCACATCGGGCTCCCTCCTCGGTGGGAAGCCTGCTTCTCCCTCTCTCACTCCCCCTGCTTGTGTTCCCTCTCTGGCTGTGTTTCTCTCTGTCAAATAAATAAAATCTTTAAAAAAAAAAAAATTTAACTTCTGTATCCTTAGAGAGATTTGAACAGTAGAGTTTGAAATTTCAAGACTCGAGCTTTAGATAAAAATACTTTCTTTCTATACTTTTGTTGGGAAAGAAGTGGTTTCCCTGAAGAAAAGTAGACAGAAGCAAAATAGGGAAGCCTCCGGGAAGCTCTGCAGAAACTGGTATTCCCTGCAGTCTTGGCTCTCACAATGAGTACATGATTGTGTGTGTGTGTGTGTGTGTGTGTGTGTGTGTGTGTGTGTGTGTGTTGTGGAGGAGGGGAGGGGGTTTGTGTCTGCACATGCATCTATCATAAAATACAAGCAAAAGTTGTAAACATAAAATTCCAAGGATTTATATATTTTTAAGGCCGTGTTAATCACAGTGTTAACTTAAGGAGCTATATATCTATTCCAAGAACGATACCACTGCTTACATTTTTTAGCTCTTATTGAGTTCCTTCAGAGATCATATCATTATGTTTTGGAAATGTACTCAGTGGTACCAAGTTTTTGTTCATTAATTTCTGCAAAGTCTAAAGTCTATAGAACAAGCAAGTGAATGTGGTAAAAAAAAAAAAGACCAAAAAAAAAAAAAAAAAAAAAGCTATTACTGGGAAAAGTAAGTGAGACTAATTTTCTTATATAGTTAATAAACTCACTTGGACATTCCCACATACAATTTCAAAGTAGTATACATGTGACATGCATATGTATACACTAATAAAATAATCTTAACTCAGATATAACTAAACAATCATCATAAAGTTGTGAATCAAGACACTAAAACAGGAAATTCAAGTTCCAGAAACCATGAGCTCAACTATTTACATATTTCTGATGAGTATAATTTGAATGAAATTATTTGCATATTTGTTTCTGTTTACCCTTTCAAATAATTTACTTTACCAATATGTTTGGTAGAAAATACAGATTTCCTTCACTGAGAAAATTCTAAGTCCTAGAAAAACACTGAAATAGAATGCTATGAATTGCAGAGAGGAACCTAATAACAAAGGATTTCTATTACCACATTTTTAAATAAGGTTCTCATGATGAGATCTATTATTTACCCTGATCTTCTAACAAAAAATACACCTCAATAAACATTTTAAATGAAAATAAAATGATAAAAGAATTTTCTAAATTAATATATGCTCCTCTGAAAAGCCAAAACAACAAAGGAAACAAAAATCTCATGGATCCTGCAATTAAAAGATAATCAGTTTATATGTGAATATATATTTTCTTGTTTTTTCCTTGGTTGTGTATGAAAATAGAGAATTTACATAATTAGGTCATATTTTACATATGACACTATGTTCTTTGCATTTTTCCTCAGCATTCTATCCACTCACATGATCTCAGTTTATAAAAGCGTGGTTTGTAGTTGGGGGCTAAAACGGAAGATGCTGCTAACACTTAACAGCTTTGGGAGAGCCTTCTATAGGAAAAGCACTGTCTGTATTACCTCTGTTGTTTCACATAATAATTCTATGAAGCAGGTGATACTCCACTGTTTAAAGATGAAGAAACTAAAACTCAGAGAAGGTATTAACCTTCTTAAGGTCACACAGCGAGCAAGCAGTGGATCTGTGATTTGATGGTCAAGTCTCCCTGATTTCCATTTCCACTAAATTATGTGAAAGGAATAGGTACAATTTCCAGTTTTAGGTTTTGTTTTTGTTTTTAAAGATTTTATTTATTTATTTGACACAGAGATCACAAATAGGCAAAGAGGCAGGCAGAGAGAAGAGGAAGCAGGCTCCCCGCTGAGCAGAGAGCCTGCCGTGAGCCCAGGAGCCTGGGATCACGACCTGAGCCAAAAGCAGAGGCTTTAACCCTCTGAGCCACCCAGGCACCCTAGGTTTTGTTTTATTTTTGTTTATATGTCTCTAGAAGGAGTGATTCAGCACTAAGAGGAAAAGTGTTTTTGCATCACTTTCAACTATGATAACAACTATAGAGTAAGTTACTATAAAAGAGATTTGTGTGGTGTGGTGAGAAGCTCTTCAAAACAAAAAGACTCATGATCTCTGAATTATTCACATTGCCATGATATGGTGAAAGGTTGACTGGGGTTGTGGCACATGTTGAAAAGGTCTGCCTGAAATATTCGTAATGGTTTTTCAGAATCATGCCAAATGAAACAACCCAAATGTCCCTCCACTGGGGGATATACAAACTCTTGTTCATTCATATGATGGACTACCCCTCAGCAATTAAAAAAAAAGGGAATAAAAGAAAAAAGAGCAAACCACTGATACAACGCAGAACTTGGATGAATCTCAAATGCAATATGCTAAGTGAAGGGTGCCAGACTTGAAAGGCTACATGCTATATGATGCCATTTATTTGTCATTCTGGGAAAAACATAACTAGGGAGAGAAATCAGATCAGTGGTTGCCAGGAGCTGTAGATGAGGGAGGGTTTGACTACGCAGGAAAACAAGGAAAATTTTGCAGGGTGGGTGATGGAATTATTCTGTATTTTGAGTATAGTTGTGGATATATGACTATATGCATTTGTCAAACTGTATGTTATGGAACTACACATTAAAAAGGGCTAATTTTACTATATTAAATTATATCTTAATACAAATAATGGAGAAAAAAGTCAGCTTGCTTATTTTAGAAGTGGCATAGTAAAGAGTACATGAAAAATGTTATGGTGTACAGTTGGTGACTGTAGGATAAGATATTTAAAATACAAAGTATTTTAAGTATATGAATAGTAATGATATCCTTTAAAAGCTAAATAAGAACTAAACTATCTATAAAAGTACATTATGCTTTAGGATCAGAATGGATGGTGGATATTGCCAGATACTTGAAGTCATTCAACTCTTTCACTTGCAAATATTTTGATCGTAAATTATTATAAACCACATTAACTATGAATAATACATAAAATAAATACATTGACTCACCTCCTGGAATTCTTTGAAAAACTTTGCTCAAAGTATCTCCAGTTATTATGTTGTAACTTATCATAGCTAAAAACACAATTAAAACAATATAGTCACCAAGAAGCCATCACGTATTTCATCTTGAATATTTTGATTTTTTTTTTGCATTTAACGCTTTATTTACCCCCCCCAAGTTTTTATTTAAATTCCAGTTAGTTAACATGAAGTGTAATATTAGTTTCAGGTGTAGAATTTAGTGATTCATCACTTACATACAACAACTGGTGCTCATCACAAGTGCTCTCCTTAATACCCATAAACTATTTTGAAACTAATCAGCTATTCCCAAATATTGACATAATCCTACTTCTTTCAAATATATATTGTGATTACAAATATATATAATTTCAAAAATAACTAGACAACAAATATATGGGGAAATATCAATTTATATTACAAAAACATTTTCACTTCACTTCATTGATTCTTTCCAGAATAACTTTAAATAACAGTGAGTTTCTGTAGTCATTCAAAATGTGATTTGTTAAACAATGAACCTCGGAACACTGAAAAAATAAAATAAATTAGAACCCCCCAAAAAATAAAAAAAAATAAAAATAAAATATGATTTGTTTTGTTACTCAAGTTCAGTTTCTGTATATGTTTTCAGGAATACATGCATTGCTCAAAGTGAGGAACAATAACAGAAAATTGTGAAAGCTCCCAAATATCCCCTCATTTCAAAAAGTCAGATTTGGGGGAAATACATTCTTAGCTTTCCACGTGGAGACATAAGAAGCTAATGGTTTGACCAATAGCTTCTATATGACTGATTTAAGAAAATGATGTCAATTTGGTCATTGGTGAATGTTAACAATTTATATAAGAAGGGCTCGGGGACATGTTCACCATTACGATACAGATTTAAATTATGCGTTGGTATTGTACCTGGCTTCCACAAACCCTTAGATTTTCAAAAAAACATATTTCAGCCTCTGAAAAAAATCTATAATTTTACCTATTCACTTTTTTTTTTTTTAAGATTTTATTTATTTGACACAGAGAAACATAGGCAGAGAGGGAACACAAGCAGGGGGAGTGAGAGAAGCAGGCTTCCTGCTGAGCAAGGAGCCCAATGTGGGGCTCGATCCCAGGTCTCTGGGATCATGACCTGAGCCAAAGGCAGCTGCTTAACCAACTGAGCCACCCAGGCGCCCCTACCTATTCACTTTTAATCTCCATTTGAAATTACTTTCTTCAGAAACAGTTGTATGTTTATGAAAGAGTTATGCTTTCCTTTTTCACATTTAACTTACCAATAAAAGGATAAAAAAACTGAAGAACAGAGAGGAGGAGATATCCTGGAAAGCCGAAGGTTTTATTGACCAAAGACTGGTAAGTGTCTGTTCCAGAGAGGACCCCTCCTTTTATCAATAAAATAAGCGAAAAGTCTGTGGCAAAAACAGCCATTAAACAAACGTCAGACTACATTTAATACAAAAGATTTTTGTTTTGACATAAAGAAAGAAACTTTGAAGAGTTTAATTCCACAGTCAGTTAGCTTAGCAAGGCTTACTTTCCTTTCATAAAACACTACCTTCCATGAAACAGTACTGTTTCCAGTTATATATTTTTCAATTGAGATGCAAATACACCTGACATATCTGTGCAATGGACTGGACAGAAGAGGGTACGCAGACTAGAATCAAAGCACCAGGCTTTACTTTCCTAACCTAACCAGTGTAATGACTAGTAACAGGCTGTGTGCAGCTCAACTGTCCAAGTAGCAGAATGTAGGTGATCAAATATATCATAGACGTTCAATGTGTGAAAACCGAGAATAAAAAATGATGTAAGCATTCAGAAAAAAAATAGATTGAGGAAAATCAGATCATTTCTTTTATAACAAAGTACAACTAATAACTCTATTTTATAATTATGTTAAAGAGAATGACACTAAAGTTGGACTGGGTACACAACTATGCACAGGGTGTGATTCTTATTTTTTCTCTTCTCTTGCTGATGCTTCCATCACAGTGGATTTTTTTTTATCCTTTAAATACTTTGGAAATGCATTAAAATACAAAGAAGAAAACAGAAATCTTTGCAATGTGTTTTCTACCTTGATTCCCTCCCACATCACTGAATTGTCTTTCAACAAATTCACCAATGAGCTCCAAGTTGATAAATCCAAATGACATCCCCAAATCTTAATCTAATTTGCTATTTCAGCAGCAGGGTGTTTTTTTTCCCTATTTACTATTCTCCTCTTCCTCAATCACCTTCCCTTTGCCTTTGTGACTCCACTTTCTTGTGGATTTCCTCCTACCTTTCTGACGAATCATATATAGTTTTTCACCAGTTTCTTTTACTCTGTTTAAGACTGGATTCTTGGACTTTTTTCTCACTCTTCAAAATGTCCTACTATGATCTTATTCACGCTTGCAGCTTTAATATTGATAGAGATGCTATTAACCCCTAAAATTGTATCTTCAACCCAGACTCCTCCAAAACTCCAGATTTTTATATATAGCTATCTAAAAATATTTTATCTTGGAGATCTCATAGATATCTTGACTTTAAATGTCTGAATTCTGATTTATATATTTCTTTTGGAAACTGCTTCTCCATCTTATTTCTCTAAACTGTGAACAGTGCCAATAGAAATCTGGGCATCATCCTAGACTTCTCAGACCCATTACCTGCTACATTCTTTTGGTCATCAAATCCCGTAACTATTGCATCATAAATTACTCAGTGGTATCTCTTTACTTCTAATCTCTAATCTACTTTATTTTAGGGTTTTATCATTTCTCGCTTAGATTAGTTTGAAATATCATAATAGTTCTCTCATCCACCAATGTGCCCTCCCTTCAAAACACTTTTAACATTCCCACCCTACCAAGATTTTCTTGACATCCCTCCTTTACCAGATGGATCTGACCATAACATAGATCTGATCTTGTTTTCTGCTTAAAATCCTCCGGGGGGGGGGGGGGGCACCTGGGTGGCTCAGTCGGTTAAGCGACTGCCTTCAGCTCAGGTCATGATCCCAGAGACCCAGGATCGAGACCCGGGATCGAACCCTGCATCGGGCTTCCTGCTCGGCAGGAAGCCTGCTTCTCCCTTACTCAGTCCCTCTGCTTGTGTTCCCTCTCTAGCTGTGTTTCTCTCTGTCAAGTAAATAAATAAAATCTTAAAAAAAAAAAATCCTCCAGGGGGATCCTCTAATACTTTTGGATAAAAAGATCTTTTTCATGAGGCAGAAAAAATTATAGTTATGTGATCTTGGGGGAAAGACTTGTCTTTCTTGAGTCTCATCTGTAAAGTAAGACCATACACCAAGCCTTGAAGTCTGTGAGGATTATGATGTACATGTCTACCACAAGGCCTGGCATGTTCCTATAGGCTGCATCTAGTGGTAGAGAAAGCACCATATCTGGAATCTGATAATAATAATGATGAGAAGAACCACAAAAATACTAGTGAATATTTTCACAAGCCTTTTTGTGTGCCAAGATTTTTCCTAAATGCTTAAAGCATATTAACTTGTTTAAGTTTCACAACAACTATAAGTAGGTGCAAGTATTATCCCCTACTCTCCCTTAATAGATGGGAAAAGTGAGGCACCAAAGGTTAAGCAAACTGCTGAACTTCACAGAGCTAGAAAGGAAGAGTTGGACTCAGATCCTGGTAGTCTGGTTCCAAAATCCATGTACTTAATAAAAAACTCAACTCTGTTGCCTGTAATTGCTGACCCTGGGCAAGTCCTTTTAACTTGCTAAAGTTTCAATTTCCTTCTCCATAAAAGTAGAACATGAATACCTCCTTCATGAAGTCAGAAGGATTAAGTACAGTGGCTGTATCATGCTCAGCATCAAGCCAGTCCTCAGGAAGTGATAATGATTATCATTACAGGAAAGCCTTCATAAATGCCTCTGCAAACCTCTAACTTCTTCCCTTTCCACTCACAAACATCAACCCTATGCTTAAGCAGACAGAATCACTCACACAGTTCTCTTTTGAATCTCCACATTTCCATCTCCTTAGAGTGCCCTTTGATTTTCTTTGCTTACTCATGAACAGTCAGTGGAGGTGTCTCTTTGTCCCCAAAATGTATCTGCTCCTTTGAGACTGAGTTAAATGCCAATATCCCTATCATCTTGTACATATTTTTAATATGGTATTTTCATAAAGTATTATAATTCTTTTTTTTTTGTCTGCCTAACACTACATTGTGAACTTCATACAGGCAGGAATAATGTTCTTCACTGATACAATAGCAACAGCGTCACTAAATATTTGTTGAATGAGTTAATATAGCAGGATTGCTAGATGTCTACATATGTGATTAAAATTTAATGTGATAAATGGTCTAATGAGTATATTTTAAAATACTCTGCAAGCACAAAAAACATAGCAATTAATTATATCACCTTTGTTTAAAACCAGGAAGAGCTTCACAGAGGACTTGGATACAGGATTTCACCAGGTAGAGGACAAAAAAGAATGTCAAACAGAGGATCTACCTGTGGCAAGGCAGCATGAAGGCACATTTTACAGGGAATGGAATAGTCCAGAATGGCTAAAACATAACCTCTACACGTGGTAATGCTGGTGACTATGTGAATAGAGGTTAGGTTAATTGGAGATGAAACTAAAAGTTCAGATTACGATTGAGCTATGAAGGAATTTGAATATAATAATTTTTTTCTATTGTCATTATACAGTCTTGGAATGTCTTGGCTGGGGACATGAGAGAGACCAGTCTGAGGTTTTATGAAGGTAATTCTGCAGCAATATGGAAGATTTATCAGGAAATGGACAGATGTTAAAGGCAGGAAAACTCAACAGCAACTTGACCAAGGGAGAGGATGAATGAGGACCTCAGTCACAGAGAGGAGGTAACCAGTTTCATAGATGTTGTGAAGTTTTGGTGAAGAACTGTATGCTTGGGATGAGAATGCTGACTTTTATAGAAGTTCAAAATACATTGCTTAAAGTTAACAATTTGCTAAGAATTTAGTCAGTAATAAGTGTGTTTCTCTACTTGTAAAGTACAAGCTATAAATATATATCTTAAGAGCTTTAGGAATCTGAAATATCAATTACTAAAACATTTTCATCTCACTTTAAATATATTGCATGCAAATTTTAGATAAATCCATGAATGAGTCCATATTATTCAACATAAAAATTTTCTTTTAGATCAGTATGTGTGTTTGGACAAGAAAATTGTTACACTCTAATCAACAAATATGAAAATCTTAAAGCAAATTAAAAAAAACATGTTATAAATAATTTGTTCTTATTCCTCAACATTTCACAAACATGAAAACAGAACTTAGAAAAACTAACTGCTGAGCTGGACATATCTCATTAGAGGCCTTAAAAAGAAAAGAGAATAGTTATGGAGAAAAATCATTTTGTAATTAAACTGTCAATTAAAAAAAATTTAGTACTATACCTTATTTGTAGATTTCCCTCTTAAAAGCCTAATTAAGAAATAAAATGAATCATAGTCTACAAATTTTATTGCTTCTATGTGGTCATCCTTATTCATCAAAATTATTTAAAGAGTTTGATCATGCAACTGAACAACAGTAACTAGTTTCTACTGATTAATAAATTTGCAATATATATCTTTGCAAAGGGCTGCTCACAGTCATTGCTGTAAGTTTATGCATAGGATGAGTTGAGAAAGTTATTCACATTTTAATTTATTTGTATATAATGTGACTTAATTCACCTCAAGTATTTAATTCTTAGGTGATATATATTTTGAATATTTTTTCTTTTTTTAAACTATAAGAACCCCCAAACTTTATTTCTGCAAGAAGTAGCTTACTTTGAGATTCAGCAACATGTTTTCTTAAAAAAGAACCTCAAAGATTTGAGTCTTAGACTTAGTCTTGATGACATATATACTGTCTTTGGTATTCATACAGAAAGTATTTTTAATTACATGAGTAAGAGAGCTACACAACTACTGTCCTCAACCTAACTTTGCAGAGACGACCATTATTAATAGTCTCATGTATTGTGACAAATCTGTCTCTAAGCACTGACAAACATGCATGAGTATATTTAAATTTTTTTCTATCCACCGGTTTACAGTGTGCATAAATGTTTATAATGTACCTAAATAAGCCATGGTTATTATGCCTGGGTGGAAATTAATTATTTGTCAGTGCTGACTGACTAGGATACAGGAAATTAAAAATGAACAAGGGTAATCCTTGAAAGGGATTTTTTAGTGTGGTGAATGTTCTCACGAATGGAGTGCAATTTTTAAACACCAGCAACCCTGAATAAGCATGTTACTGGTCCCACGTTACTATGTTAGGGGTCTTAAGCTACAAAGTAAGAGCTGTAGAAGCTCAAAGCAGCTTAGGTTTGGGGAGAACTGGGTGAGAAGAAAGGAGGGAGGAAGCCGGTCTGTGGTTCTGACTTTGGCATCCAAGGCATGCTTTACTCTCTCTTCTCAGCCTGAGGGGAAAAAATGGCAGAGTTACAGGCCAGGCTGGTTTTCCAAACCTGAGATTTTATGAGGACACGGCATCTCGGTCAGGGTTTCCAGAAGCAGAGCCGGGTCAGAGATTCTTGGACACAGGACTTTGAGGGAGTGCCCTTTTTTTTTTTTTTTTTAATTTTTAAAAAAGATTTTATTCATTTATTTGACAGAGAGAGAGATCACAGTAGGCAGAGAGGCAGGCAGAGAGAGAGGGGGAAGCAGGCTCCCTGCTGAGCAGACAGCCAGAAGCCAGCCTTGATCCCAGGACCCTGAGATCATGACCTGAGCCGAAGGCAGAGGCTTAACCCACTGAGCCACCCAGGCGCCCAGAGTGAGTACTCTTGAAGAGGAAGGAGTGACAGATTAGGCCGGGAAACAGTTCAGCACAGGAGGTGGTCTCCAGGGCAGACCCACGGCACCTGCAACATGCATTACTCTCTCAGGACACAGGTGTGCGTGTGTGCTCAGGCAGGCAAAGCTTTTGCATTCCTATCAGTCATTTATTGGTGGAAGGCTGCGGGAACATGGTGACGGAGGGACAGAACCCCACAGGAAGGTGGTGCCATGGAGAGCCAGGTCAGCACTGAAAACAAGGCTGAGGCGTTTTGCATTCCCTGGCTGAAGGGCGTCTATGTGACCGCGCATAGTGGCCACTGTGAAAACCACCAGTGCGGGTGGTATCCGTGATCACTGCCTTGTTCACAAGGATCCTCAGGTAGAGGAAGGACCCTGTGATTGTCAGGGGGTGATTGGCTGTGGTGACAGGGCAGGGATGAGAACAGCAGAAAGAGGAGGTGACTATGAGTTGTAAAGCCTGCATTCAGATGGAGGAATGGCAAAATGTTTAAGTGTGAGCAAACAGGTTACATGGAAAGAGGGAAGCAGAAGTGATATAAAAGCACCTTACAGCTACACGTAAAGATAGTGGCAGGCAGGGAGCCTGGGCAGGCATAGGAGAGGTGGAGAGTGGCTGGTGAACCCTGCTGGCTAAGCACCAGGCCTTTCAGTTGTACCTGCACCAAAATAGCTAGGAAAGTTTGCTCATTCGTGTGCCTTGCTTAAGGTTTTTGTGGGAAAGGAAGGCCTGATGTCTACACTTTCAAAGCAGTCTCTCTCAGCATTAATCAGCCTTTAAAATGAATTCCCTTTCTACCACTCTCTACATAAAGTGAAAAGGCACATGAAAAGGATTTAGGCTTAGTAATATATAATGGTCTTCTAATCTGTTCAGAGGATTAGCAGGAAAAGTAACTCTTCTCAGACATAAATGTCTGAATTCTTTAGGATCATTTGATGCACTTCTTAATTAGGAAATTCAATGTGCCTGTGAACATGTGTGTATTGTGTGTTGTGTGTGTGTAATCACCATTGCACAGTTTAAGTTGCAGGAAAAAGCAATCGCATAGTATTTTACCTGTAACATATGAAACCCCGAATAAAAGCAATATTCCCAGAGGAAAACCAGCTTGCTTCATTGAATAAGGCAATCCTGGAAAAATATAAAATGCCCCACCCATCACATTAATAAAACATACAGAAATATAGTATTTCTGAGTTTCCCCCTCACAAGTCCTGTACATAACAGGCTAAGTAAATTGACATATTTATAGGACATAGTCGTAAACAGTGTATATGGCTACTCAAACTAATGTTAACATATTAACACTATTTCCAAATAAAATGCAAGCTAAGGACACGTCAAGAGAGCAAGCTCTTGAGGTGATTGGAATAAGAATTTAAAAAGCAGCAAATGAAAAACAGATGCCAATTCACACAAATAATGTTCACTTCAGGATGAGGAGGAACTATGACTTTGAATATACGGAAAGTAATGACCTACAGCTTTCCTTATACACTAGCTGGGAAAGCAGAGAGGGTATTAAGAGCATGAAAGGATTATGGGATCTGAGGAAAGACTGACTCTGGAATCAAAGTGGGTAACCAGGAGAGAAAAATGAGAAGGCAAAAGTCTTTTTAAATTATTTATTAATTTTTATTTTTTTAAACTATTTATGTATTTTTAAAAAATATTTATTCATTTGCGAGAGAGCAAGAACCGGAGCAGGGAGAGGGAGAAGCAGACTCCTCTCTGAGCAGGTTGTCTTGCCCTGGGCTTGATCCCAGGGCCCTGGGATGATGACCTGAGCCAAAGGCAGATGTTTAACTGAATGAGCCACCCAGGCGAAGCAAAAGTATGTTTTATAAACCTGAAAGGATATATAAAAGTATTTCTTATGAACTTTCTTTTGAAATGGTCAATTTTAGATTATGGGCACTAAAATATTTAAGATAAAACATATTTAAAATATATCCACATAGAATTTTTATTTTCTGGAAAATTTTCCCTTAAAAATCTGCTGAAAATAATTAAGAGATACTTTTTAATGTTGCTGACATGAATCAGCTTAAAGTATTCACTTCAGAAATTAACTCTGGAATTCTACCACACCTCCTTAGTCCATGGGGGTAGAATTTCAAACAAATCTTTGCCCCTATTTGATTACTTTGTCTCACGTACCTCTATTTCATGTACCATTAAAAGAATGCCTGTGTATGGAAACAGGTAACATAAAGAAATGCATTAGCTTGCAAAAGATGAAAAAAGTGATTCAATTCAGATAAATGTTCAATGATGACTGTAATTAAAATATTAAAACTTTACAGGAAAATGTAGTATTCTCAGTGCATATTGCAGGATTTTATTTTGTCCTTGCTTTTTCTTAAATTTGTTTTTTTTAATAAAAGAAAGAATAATTAGGGGTGCCTGGGTGGCTCACTCAGTTAAGTGGCTGACTTCAGCTCAGGTCATGATCCAGGGGTCTTTCGAGGGAGCCCTGCATCAGGCTCCCTGCTCAGTGGGAAGCCTGCTTCTCCCACTCCCTCTGCCCCACCTTGTGCTTGCACTTGCGTGCTCTCTCTCTCTCTCTCAAATAAATAAATAAAATGTTTAAAAAAAAAGAAAAATCAGCACTGAAAAAATAATTGCCTTAACTACTATAATGCAACACACTTTATTTTGTCAGAATTTCCCCCTTCGTTCAAATTGGGAAAATACGAGTTGCTCATTTCTTTCAATTCTGATTATTTGGCTCCTTTGTTAAAAAAGAAAAAAATATATATATATATGCATCTTCATTTAACCAATATTTACTTATTGATTAAATAATACTTAAAATTTATATAAGAAGTTTGTACTTTAAAATTAAAACTGTGTAGATAGGTAAGGAAATACTGTATGTATTTAATTTTTCACAAGATTGTTGTTTTCACATTAAACTTATGTACCTTCAATACTTCTAAATATCTGTATATTTACAGTCCAGAAGGTCATAGAAAGATGGTTCAACTAATGGTAGACACTTCAGGAAAACGGAAAATTTGTATTAGGTAGCATTATCAATTAACCGTATAGCCTATAAAAATAAATTCAGCATATCACATATATAGTTCTACCTTAATCTACCACATATGGAGGATGCTGTGAATTGAGGAAAAAGTCTGATCAACCCCATCTTTAGCATAAAAGACATTGGTATGGTGCACATAGTTACATTGGGAAAAAAAGGAAGGTTTTTATGGAAAAAATTACCAATTTTATTATTTAATATTTTTTGCCTTAAAAATAATCAATACTAGCAACATGGTAAGAGTTTTAAATTTCATCTTTTTATTTAAAATTTAAAACAAAACACTTACCTATTATACCGGAGCCTATGATGGAGTTGACAACATTAAAAACAGCTGTGAACTGATGATAAGTTTTCCCTTCATATTTATGTTCAGAAAGGAGGGTTTTTCTGTCATCTAGACTGCTCTATTTTAATATATAAGATGGCAATTAAATATTCGCTAGGTCAAAAAATTAGAAAAGTGTCAAACAAATATGCAACGCAGGACACCCACACATTAGTAGTAATAATTAGTAATGTCAGTAACTATAAGGAAATAATGATTAGCATAATACAATTAAGAGTAACAGGTAATTCAACAAAGCATTGTAAGCAGATTCCATTCTAAGATGTCCGAATTACAGCTGTGCCAAGTTCAAGAACTGCTGCATGGAATCCCAGAATACAGGATCTGTTAGGGAGCCAGTGATGTGATTTTGTGAGATTAAAGGGGTTATATTGCAATGTACCCGCCAAGAAAAAAAAAAGAAAAAAAAAAAGTCAGATGGCCGCAAAACTTTTTCTCCTGGAGAACATTCCGCAGTGCTAAACCAAGACCCCAGGTGAAGTTAGTGGCTCTCTAATTGCAGGGTGAATGAAACTGGAAAGGACCTGGCTTCAGAAGCTGCCCGTCATCCCAGCTTTACCTGCGGCGGGATGACCGGTCCCTGTGCCTGGTAGCCCATGGCCGCTACAGAGTCCTCAGCACGTGGAGCCTCCTCGGCGACCTCCCCTAGCTAGAGTCCGCGCTCGAGTAGGGAGAGGGGAGCGAGCGGTCCGGTAGTCGTCCCTGGCCCCACCTCCTCAGCCTCCCCCGCGCGCGGGCTGCCGCGCTGAGCTCACTTAGCAGCCGCAGTCCCTCGGGCTTTCTTCCCGGAGCTTGCCGGGCCAACGCACCTTCCTCCGAAGACGGGATGCTACAGGATGTTTCTGATCAGGGCAGCCCTCTCTCCCTGCACCCTCCTTTTTCACTCCACCTCCAGATGGAAAGTAACTGTGTGTCCCGCCCCACGCCACCCTGCCCAGATTATAAAAAGAGTTAAGGTGCCTTCGTTTTAGTCCATTCTAACGTTAGCAGCTTTTTGGCTGGAAACTGATTTCCAGGTAAGAACACAGTAATACCACTGCTCCCATGGAGCATCGTTTCTGTTACCACCTCTCCCTACTCCCTGCACATCTTCTGATTCAGAGATGCTAGATGAAAATGTAGAACTTTTATTTTAATAGAAACCAACCAACCAAACAAGAAACTTTTCTAGAGTTGTAGCAAAGTGAGCATGCTTTTGTTAAATGTTTCCTGATGATTTTTCAGAAAAGGAAACTTAAAGAGTGGAAAAGGAGATGGATTGATGATGGATTCGAGCAGTGAATCTTAAAAAGCAGGGAGGAGGGAAGTGTAAGGGAGATGGTAGACGGAAGGCACTTAGAGTATCTGAGATAGAAAGAGTCTTCAGTGATCACTTATACACCCTTTTATTACGATGAGGAAACTGGCCCAGGGAATATGGGAACCCCTTTGTCTATCCCTATTCCTTTCTCTTCATCCCTGAAGTCATCTAATTCATGAAGTTGGTGTATATTTTAACTCATTCATTTGTAACCATAAATAATATATGACATTGATTTGTATGTTTTCAAGATTTACAAAAGTTGTTCCCATATTGTATATGTTATTTTTCCCACTAGGTATTTGTTTACCCATATATAGTTTTCAAGATGTATTATATAGATATAAGCAGGTACAGTTTATTCATTTTATCTCTCACAGTTCAGTTAGCCATCCTCCTACTAAAGGAAGGTTGTTAAGGTTCTAATTTTATACCCTTCTGGAGCATATTAAGTAACAGATTCTCTAGCAGTAGAATTGTTAGGAAATAAGTCATGCATATTTAAACTTCACAAAATATCCCCAAATTGCTCTACGAATTGGTAGTACTAATAACACTTTTACCAGCAGAGACGGAATTCCTGTTTTTTTGGCATTGTCTATGACACCAGAACTTCCTTTTTTTTTTTTTAAGTTGTGTTTTTCTGATGGGTTTTTAAATGATATAGACTTACTGTATAAATTTGTATTGTCCCAATCTGTAGTGTGGTTAAGACTCTTTTTTATAATATTTCATGAATATAATTAAATATTTAGGTTGTCTTCTTTGTGAATTTTATTTTATGTCCTTTGCCCTTTTCATTTTGTTAGTCTTTTTCTTATTGATTTGTGAGAGGTACTTATATATTTGGGGTGCCAGTTTATGTCAGTTACATGTTTTGCATATATTTTCTCCCACCTTCTTTCTTTTAAAACTATTTGTGGCATTTTGTTATTATTCAAAATATATACTTTTGATATATTCAAAAGTAGTAATATTAATCCTAAAACAAATGTATTAAGAGAAAGAAAATTCCAGCATTCTTTTACTAAAAAATGTAGATTCAAAAATTCCAAATAAAATATTAGCAAAGTGGCTCCAATAGTGTATGAAAAGTTAACAATATCACAACAAAGTTGGGTATATCTCAAGTACAAAAGGGTGGCTTAACCAAAAAAAATCTATAAATGAAATTTCCCGCATTAACAGATTATAAGAGAAAACCATGTAATTATTTTACTAGAAACAGAAAAAAAGTTTGATATTGTTGAATTCACAATTGAAAAATTCCTCTTTGTAAATTAGAAATAGAGGACAACTTCCTTAAAACAATGAATTATAGCAGATATTTTCATTAATGGGGAAATTTTGGAAGCATTTTCATTTAATTAAGAAATGAAACAAAAATACCCATGATTGGGGCGCCTGGGTGGCTCAGTTGGTTGGGCGACTGCCTTCGGCTCAGGTCATGATCCCGGAGACCCGGGATCGAGCTCCCTCTCTCATTCCCCCTGCTTGTGTTCCCTCTCTGGCTGTGTTTCACTCTGTCAAATAAATAAAATCTTTAAAAAAAAAAAATACCCATGATCATGACTTTTATTTAACCCATGTTGGAATCTATAGCCTTAATCAATAAGAAAAATTAATTAGAAATATGAGTATTGGAAAGGTAGAAATAAAACCATCATTTTTAAATAATAAGATTACTTATGTAAAAAATCAAAAAAATATTAGGAGGGAAAATATTAGAAGTAATAAGAGACTTTAGGGAGTTGACTAGATACACGAGTTACCTACAAATATATTAATTTTTCTATAGCAACAACAAATAATTAGATATTATAATAAATATAAACTAATTTTTAATAGTGTCAGAGAATATCAAATACTCAGGAAGAAATTTAACCAAAGATGTATACAGTCTGTTTAGAGAAAATTACAATAATCAAGAGAAATTAAATAAGGTCTAAATAAATGGAAAGAAATATCAAATTCATGGATAAGTAGGATAAATAAAGGTATTGATTCTGTCCATGTTGGCTTATTGAGTAAGTACAGTGTTTCACTATATGGACCACAAATATCTAGGACTGTAAATTTGTAAAATTTGTAAACTTTTCCTTTTTTAATTACTTTTTAAAAAGGTTTTATCTGTGTTTGAGAGAGAGATTGAGAGAGCATGAGTGGGGGAGAGGCAGAGGGAGAAGCAGACTCCCTGCTGAGCAAGAAGCCCAGTGCAGAACTCATCCCAGGACTCTGGGATCATGACCTGAGCTGAAGGCAAAGGCTTAACTGACTGAGCCATCCAGGTGCCCTCCTTTTTTAATTACAAAAAAGTTTGTTTTTAAAAAGCATAAAATAGGGGCACCTGGGTGGTTCAGTCCTTAGGTGTCTGCCTTCTGCTCAGGTCATGATCCCAACCTCCCAGGATCGAGCCCCACATCGGGCTCCCAGCCCGGCGGGAAGCCTGCTTCTCCCTCTCTCACTTCCCCTGCTTGTGTTCCCCTCTCACTGTGTTTCTGTCAAATAAATAAATAAAATCTTAAAAACATAAAAATAAAAAATAAAAAGGAGAAATAATTTTGAATGACTGTATTTGTACTTTGAATTATCTTTAAGACTTTTTTCAATATATCATATGTGTTTCTGTATGTGTGTGCATTTTTTCTTTTTGTGGATATGGGCTCTATGGTAGCTTAAAATATGTCTACAGATTGTTAGACTCCTTTCTTCAGGAAGTGGAGCTTCTTTCCCCCTCCCTTGAATGAGAGCTGGACTCAGTGGCTTGCTTCTAATAAATTGGATATGATGGCAGTTATATGTATAACCTCTAACTCTAAGGCATAAAAGTCATCGTGGTTTCTGCCTTGTTCTCTCTCAGATAACTCACTCTGGTGGAAGCGAGTTGCAATGTCATGAGTGCATTCAAGGCCCTCATAGCAAGAAACTGAAGCCTTCTGCCAATGCCATGTGAGTGAGACATACTGAAAGGGAATCCTTTAGCTCCAGGCAAGCTTTCGGATGACTGCAGCCCCCACCAGCATTCTAACTGCACGTGAGCGGGGGCCACTCAACCAAGCTGCCCCTTCCTGACTCACAAAAATGTGAGATAATGTTTATTTTTGCTTTAGACCATTAGTTTGGGGGCTATTTGTTACACAATGATAGATAACTAAAACCGAATTTCCTATGCTTTTTTTTTTTTCTCTTTAGACTTTACTTATACCTCAAAAATTGAATGTGTTTTATTTTTATTTTGAGCAGCTTTAGGTTTACAACAAAATTGAATGAAAGGTACAGAGATTTCCCTTATACTCCTTGATCCCACATATGCATAGCCTCTCTGATTATTAATATCCCCACCAGAAAGGTACATTTTCTAGAATTGATGAACCTACATAGATACCTTTTTATCGCCTATACTCCACAGTTTACGTGAGTGTTGCTGTTATGTTACACATTCTGTGGATTTAGACAAATGTATAAGGACATGTGCCCACCATTACAGTATCATAGAGTGGTTTTAGCTGCTCTAAAAATTCTCAGTGCTCCACTATTTTATCCTTGTCCCCCTGCCCCCTAATCCCTGGAAAAACTGATATTTTTACTATCCTTTTGTCTTTTCCAGAATATTATATATGTGTGCTTTGGTGGTACAGTGGTGACCAGAGTCACCTTCCAGAATGTCATATAGTTGGAATCATACAGTATGTAGCCTTTTTAGATCAGCTGCTTGCACTTAGTAATAAGGTTTTAAGTTTCCTTCATGTCTTTTTATGGCTTTATGACTCATTTCTTTTTACTGTTAAATAATATTTCATGGTCTGTATGTACCACAGTTCATCCATTTGCTTGCTTTTTCCACATCTCTCTCTTTTTTTTTTAAGATTTTATTTATTTATTTGACAGAGAGAAACACAGCTAGAGAGGGAACACAGCACACGGAGTGAGAGAGGGAGAAGCAGGCTTCTGGCCGAGCAGGAAGCCTGATGTGGGGCTTGATCCCAGGTCTCCAGGATCATGTCCTGTGCCGAAGGCAGTCGCTTAACCAACTGAGCCACCCAGGTGCCCTTTTTTCACATCTCTTGCCTAACTTTGTTGTTGTCAAAGTTCTATATTTTGGCCATTCTAATAGATGTGTACTGGTATTTCATTGTTTTAATTTGCATTTCCCTAATGACATATAATGTGGAGCTTCTTTTCATATACTTATTGGCCACCTGTGTATATTCCTTGGTCTGCTGTCTGTTAAGGTCTTAATTGGGTTTATTTTCATTGTTGACTTTTAAGAGTTTTTTTTTTTATATATTTTGGATAACAGTACTTTATTGGGTACATCTTTGCAAATATATTCTCCCAGTCAGTGGGTTTTCTTTTCATTTTCTTGACAGGTTTTTCCCCGCCCCAGGCATATGTTTATAATTTTAATAAAGTCTCATTTATTAAGGTTCCTTTTTGGATTGTGACTTTGGTGTTGTATTTAAAATTCATTGCCAAATCCAAGATCATCTAGATTTTAGATGCTATCTTAGATTTTAAATGTTATCCTCTAAGACTTTTATGATTTTACATTTTATATGTAGATCTGTGATCCATTTTAAATTAATTTTTTAAGGATGTTAAGTTTTGTGTTATGTTTCTTTTTTTTTAACATGTATATGTCGTATATGTCCTATTGTTCTAGCACCATTTGTTGAAAAAGCTCCATTGTATCATTATTTTGTTGATTTTGGTTTTTGAATTTATGTTCCTGAGAGATATTGGTCTATAGTTTTCTTTTCTAGTAATGTCTTTGTCTAGTTTGGTATTAGGTCAATGCTGGCTTTATAGAATGAGTTAGGAAGTAGTTCCTCTAATTCTAATATTCTGAAAGTGATTGTAGCAAACAGGTATAATTTCTACTTTAAATCTTTGGTAGAATTGACTAATAAATCCATCTGGGCCTGGTGCACTCTGTTCGAGAAGGTTACTAATTATTGGTTCAATGTATGCATTAGATACAGGCTTATTCATATTGTCTATTTCTTCTGTAAGTTTTGACAGATTCTATTTTTCAAGGAACTGGTCCATCTCATTTAGGTTATTGAACTTATGGGCATTGAGTAATTCATAATATTCTTTTATTATCCTTTTAATATCCATTATATTATTTTAATATCATTTTAATATCTATTATATATCCTTTCATTTCTGAAATTATTAATTTGTGCATTCTCTCTTTTCTTTGCCTACTTATAGGCTTATTGATTTTTTTCAATCTTTTGTGTTGTTTAATCTCCAAGTATTTGGGGTATTCTAGCTATTTTTCTGTCATTGATTTCTAGTTTAATTTTGTTTTGGTCTGTAAACATATCTTGTATGATTTCTATTCTTTTAAAGTTGTTAAGGGTGTATTTTATGGCCCAAAATGTCATCTGTCTTGATGAATGTTCCATGCATGCTTGAGACGAATATGTATTCTCCTATTGTTGGTGAAGTAGTCTATAGATGTCAACTATATCCAGTTCATAGATTGTATTTTTGAATTCAACTATGTCCTTACTGGTTTTTTGCCTGATGTATATATCCATCTCTGGTATAGCTGAAATCTCCAGCTATACTAGTATATTTATCTATTTTATCCTTGTAGTTCTATCTACTTTTGTCTCACATGTTTTAATGTTCCATTATTAATGCATATACATGTTAAGGATTGCTATGATTTCCTGTAGAAGGGACCCCTTTATCATTACACAATACTCTTCTATCCCTGATGACTCTCCTTGCTCTGAAGTCTGCTCTGTCTGAAATTAATGTAGCTATTCCTGCTCTCTTTTGATTAGTGTTAGCATAGCATATTTACATTCATTTACTTTTGATCTATACATGTATTCATATTTAAAATGGGTTTCCTGTATACAAAATACAATGGATTCTTGTTTCAATCCACTGTGCCATCTCTCTTTTCACTGACTTTCAAAGTTATTAGTGATATAGCTGGATTTAATATCTATCTCATTTCTTTACTGTTTTCTGTTTGTTGCCCCTGTTCTTTGTTCCTATTTTTGTTTCCCACACTTTTTCTGTGTTCTATGGTTTTAGCATTTCGCATGATTCCATTTTCTTTCCTTTCTTATATCTCTTATAATTATTTTTTTTTACTTTTTTAAGTGGTTGCCATAGAGTTTGCAAAGTACATTTATACCTAATCCAAGTCCACTTTCAAAAACACTATATTGCTTTATAGTAGTGTAAATGCCTTATAATAATTTAAAAATCCTAATTCATCTCTGCCATCACTTGTATCATTTCTGTCATTCATTCACATATATAAACATATATATGTATATTACAATATAAGTGTATTTGATTAGATACATTGTTGCTCTTATTTGAACAAACTGTTATCTGTTAGATCAATTAAGAGTAGGAAAAATAAGTGCTTATTTTGCCTTCACTTATTTCTCCAATGTTTTTCTCTTGCTTATATAGATTCAAGTTTCTGACATATCATTTTCTGCCCTCCAAATAACCCGTTTTAATATTTCTTGCAAGGCTGGTCTACTGGTAACAAATTCCCTTAATTTTGTATTTCTCTTTCACTTTCAGAGGGTATCTTTGCGGGTTACAGAATTCTAGGTTGGTGAGTTGTTTCCTCTCTATACTTTAAAGATTTCACTCTACTTTCTTCTTGCTTATGTAGTTTCTAAGGAGAAGTTGGGTAGTTCTTATCTTTGTTCCTCTATAGGCCAGGTATTTCTCCCCCTAGCTTTTTTTTTTTTTTTTTTTTTTTTTTTTTTTTTTTTTTTTTTTTTTTTTTTTTTTTTTTTTTTTTTTTTTTTTTTTTTAGAACTTTTTCACTATCTTTGATTATCTATGGTGTGAAAATAATGTTCCTAGATTTTTTTTCTTTTATCCTGCTTGGTGTTCTCTGAGTTTGCTGGATCTGTTATTTGATGTCTGATATTAATTTGGAGGGAAATTCTCAGTCATTCTTGTTTCAGTATTTCCTCTATTCCTCTTTTTCTTCTCCTCTTGTCATTGCTAATATGCACATGTTACACCTTTCATAGTTGTCCCATAGTTCTTAGGTATTCTGTTATGGGTTTTTGTTTTTTGTTTTTGGGTTTGTTTTTTTTTTTTCTGTCTGCTTTTCAGTTTTGGACTTTTCCATTTAGATATCCTTAAGCTCAGAGATTATGTCCTCACCACATCTGGTCCAGTAATGAGCCGTTAAAGAAATTCTTCATTTCTCTCACAGTGTCTTTTATCTCTAGCATTTCATTTTGGTTCTTTCTTAGGATTTCATTTATCTGCTTACATTGCTCATTGGTTCTTGCCTGCTTCCTACTTTGTACACTAGAACTATTAGAATCTTAATTATAGTTGTTTTATTCCTTGTCTGAGAATTCCAACATCTCTCCTGTATCAGAGTCCAATTGTGATGCTAGCTCTGTCTCTTCAGACTGTGCTTTTTGCCCTTTGGTATATCTTATAATTTTTTCTTAATAACTGGATGTGATTTATTGGATAAAAAGAAGTGCTATAAAAAGGGCTTTAGTAATGTGATGCTGAAGAGGGTAGAAGGGAAGCATTCTGTAATTCTGTGAGTAAGTCTCTGTCTTTTAGTGAATCTGTGCCTCTGGATTGTGAACTCCACATGTGCTTCTCAGTAGTTCCTTCCCCCTTAGATGGGATAAGATGGCTAGAGGAGGCTGGCATTATTTGTTTTCTTTCCCCAGGTCAGTTAGGCTCTGATAAAACCACAGCAGGCTAGGCTCTGGTTAAATAGCTTTTCCTGAGGGTGGATCTTGTTAAGAGGAATAGAATGCTTGGAATATTTAAAGATGACTCCTTTCCCCCCTCCTCTTACAGTAAACAAGAGGAAATTTTTCTCTAGTATTTATTGTGAAAACTTGTTTGAGCTTCTGGAGGGAAAATTCACAAAAGTGTAGGCACCCATGATGACCATGTCCCCCTGAGCTCACCTCTCAGGCATGTAATGCTAGGCCTCCAGCAATTCAGGTTCAGGTTATCCTCCCTTGGCACTGGTTCCTGGGAGGGTTAGAGATTCTCTGTATTTGTCTGTTGGTCTATCTAATTTGGGGGGTTGTGGTTTGCTCTGTGAACTCATATCTCTTAAGGATCTAAAGAATTGATTTTTCAATTTTGTCAGTCTTTTACTTGTTTTTAAGATGGAGTGGTGAATACCTGCTTTTTATGCACTGGACCAGAAACTAGAAGTTCTTTATGTATATTTTAATGACCTTTCTTAAAGAATTTTTTCATGTTTTTAAAGATTTTATTTATTTATTTATTTGACACAGAGAGAGATCACAAGCAGGCAGAGAGGCAGGCAGAGGGAGAGAGAGGAGGAAGCAGGCTCCCCGCTGAGCAGAGAGCCCGACGTGGGCCTCAATCCCAGGACCCTGATATCATGACCTGAGCTGAAGGCAGAGGTTTTAACCTACTGAGCCACCCAGGTGCCCAAGACCTTTTTTTTTCTAATTTCAAAAGTATCATTTTTTTAAAAATATAATTTCAGAAGTACTATATTGTTTTATAATATGAGAAGACATGAAGAAAGTAGAACACAGAATTACTGGAAATCCACGCATGTAAAGGTAAACACAGCTAATGTTTTTAGAATCCTACAGTTTATTCAGATTATACAGTGTTTGATGTGTTCATATTTACATGCACATAAATGGCTTTACTGTGTCCATCTTAGCCCCAGATAAAGGCCGTGGGATCCAGACTTCCAGGAATGTAGAGAGCCTTACTCTGAACTTTTTATCAGATTATATAATTGTATAATAGTATACTATGCTTATATAAGATTATTCCTTTATTATTAGGTTACAGTGACCTCCAAGAGCACCTAGCTCTCCTAGAAATAATCAGAGAAGGCTCTATCTTGGCAGAAGCCTGAATTTATAGAGTTTGTTCTGATGGCTAACCTAACTTTTTTCTTGCATTGTTAAAGCTCAAATTTGGATGAGAATAGAAATAACAACTTACAATCCACATCTCTGGGAAAGTTTCTTTTTCCTTAACCTTGTAAAGGAGTCTGGAAGAGGAGCAATTTTGTTTTTTGTAAAAATGTATGCTTGATATTCTCCACAATAATATGTTATTGGCTTAGTTACTGTAATCATTAGAGCCTTAATATGCAAAGTCTCAAACAAGAGAGACCTTTCTTTCTCTCTTAACTTTCCAGGAATGGGGTTGTTCAGTCTTTAGAGGTCTGGAAGAACAGCTCAGCTACTTTTGGCTAAGTAATCAAGATGTATTCTTTCTTTTTATGGATTAATTATCTTATAAAATCATTCCTGTAACTATCTTTCATGATCTGTATATTTGTATATTGCTCATCATCAAGAAATATTTTTGTGGTGCCATGTTATTATTATTGCATTGTTAGGTATTTTTGATGTTTTCTAACTGTAATTATTAAGATTAGGTAAAGTCACTATATTGTCATTTCTGGTTGAGAGTCAGGGGGAGGGGCACTGAGAAATGAGTTAAAAATAGTGTGTGTATAAGCCTTGATTTCCCCAAGACAGTTCTTTTTCCAGTATAATTAGGAATAGCATCTTTTTCATTCTCAACACCATCCCAGTTTGGTAGCTATGGTACAACATCATACTAAAATGCACCTGGGGGATAATAAAACCACGTAATATTTGCATAGCACTTCACAGTTTTCTCTAGTGATGGCCAAGCTGACATAGGATGGAGGCTCCAAAGACACAAATTTTTGTTAATTCTTTGTCTAGTATAGCAGATGAGGAGTTCAGTCTCTGGAACCAGAAGTACCCAAGTTTGAGCCAAAACTCAAAGGATCTTGGCAAGTTGCTTAACTTTTTGAGCCTTAATTTCTTCTTTTGCACAAAGTGAAGAAGAAAAACAGTACCTCTTTCATAGCAGTAGTTGTGGGGATCAAGGAAGTTAACTGTTTTATCATTCCCTATGGCTGCTGTAACAAAGTACAGTAAGCTGAGGGACTTAAAACAACATTAATTTATTCCTGAAGTTCTGTAAGCTAGCATTCTGAAATCAAGGCATCAACAGGGCCATGATCCCTCTAAAAACTATAGGAAGAATCCTTTCTTGCCTCTTCCTAATTCCAGGGAGTTTGCCAACAATTTTTAATATGACTTGGCTTGTAAATGCATCACTCCAGTATTTCCTCTTCACATGTGTTCTCTCTGTGTCCCTTTGCATACTCTTCCCTCTGTGCGTGTCTGTGTCTTTGTCCAAATTTCCCTTTTTGTAAGGACATCAGTCATATTGGATTAGGGTCCACACTAGTGCCCTCATCTTAACTACATTTGCAAAGTCTCTATTTCAAATAAAGTCGTATTCTGAGGTACTGAGTCCAGTCACATTTTGAGTCCATAGTGAAATTAGGTCTCAACATTTCTTATTAGGGGACATAAAATCCATAATGATCTTTGAAAATACTTTGTTAGGAAGTGTCTGGATGACACAATCAGCCAAGTGTCCTATTCTTGGTTTCAGCTCAGGTTTGATCTCAGAGTCTTGAGATTGAGCCCTGCCTGGGGCTCCACACTAAGTGCAGAGTCAGCCTGAGATTCTCTCTCCTTCTCCTTCTATCCCTCTCTTTTGTGTTCTCTCTCTCTAAAAATAAATATATTTTTTAATAAAAAACTTTGTTAGGGCAAATCGTATAATGTGGAGGGAGTTTGGGTTACTATGGTAGAAACTGCCATTTGGTTGTAAATAGCTGTTCTCCCTTCTTCTACCATGATAGAGTCTCTGATTTTTGTCTGGATCATGGCCCCTTAGACAGAGGAATAAAATTTACATCTTCATTTGCAGCTGATTGTGGCTAAGTTCTGACCAGGAGGATAAAGGTAGAATGCATGTCCTTAAAGAGAAAGGAACTACTTTTACCTCTCTTTTGCACCTTCCTATTGGATGGAGTGTAAAGACACGATGGTTAAAGCTGGAGCTTTATCCTAGAACAACCACCTGTTGGATATAGTGAAGATGGCTGAGTAACAAGACAAAGGGGTCTGGTCGCTGGTGGCTATGTCAGATCTGGATTGTTTAGGTAATGGGAGAAGGAAATAAACTTTAGTCTTATTTAAACTTCCGTTATTTGAGGTTTTTCTGTCATTTATGGACAAATCTAATCCTTATTAATTAACATACCTCCTATGGGTACCAAAACTGTGACTTAAATGGTCAAACAGGATTCATCCAACTCAGATGTTTATATATAGTAGCACTTAAAGGGGTTCCTCAATGGAGGTCCTTGTGGAGATCATAAGAGGGTTCATTGTGTTTAAACTCTGTACTAATAAATGTGTATAGTTTCTTATTATATTCATACAAAATAAACCAGAAGTCATTAGATTCTGATATTTTTAGTTTTGCCTCACTATGAACTGAGAAGAACCTTGACTGCCATGGTTAGGAGAGCACTCTCTCTGTCAATATGATGTGGGTTCCCTCTGTGTGTCCCATGTTGGTCTTATTTTTAGATACTTAGGTATCTGGGCAGCACTGGCTGTCCATGTCTTGCTTTGGGGTGTACCTCACTTATTGCAGAGAATTTTTGGCCTTTGATTATTAACCTGAGGACTGACTCAGAAAAACTGCAGCTCTGACTCTGACTTGAGGTGACTTTCAATATCTTCTGAGCTACCACCTGTGTTCTCTGCATATGCGAGACAGAACACCCTTTTATGTATCTATGGAAACATATTTCTACTGGGAAACAAATTCAAATTTGATCCTTCATGTTTGTAACTTATAATATTTACTCTGTAAGAGCAGAACTGTTTCCCAAGCTCCAGAAGCTGAAGGTTATTACAGCTATTACAGCTTAGTCCACGATCATGTGAACATGAGGCAAAAAATAGGTGAGTGAGCTATGATTTATCCTTGGTAGCACATGTTTTTACCACTCATTAATAAATATTCCCAAGCACACCTAAGGTTGAAAGGGTTGAAGAAATGAAATTGAGGGTTGTGTGCTCTTTAGAGCTTTTAGTCAAGGTCACTGATGGTGGTTACCCTAGAATAAGTAAGAACTCATATACCTATTTTGATCTTCCTTTTTCTTTTGTGTGTGTGTGTGTGTGTGTGTGTGTGTGTGTGTGTGTTTTAAAGATTTTATTTATTTTGACAGAGAGAAACACAGCCAGAGAGGGAACACAAGCAGGGGGAGTGAGAGAGGGAGAAGCAGGCTTCCTGCTGAGCAGGGAGCCCAATGTGGGGCTTGATCCTGGGTCTCCGGGATCATGACCTGAGCTGAAGGCAGTCGCTTAACCAACTGAGCCACCCAGGTGCCCCTTTTTCCTTCGTTTTAATAAAGTTCCATTTGTCCTGTTGAACCCCAGTTGAAATAAACCGGGAGAAAGGATATCGTATACTTCTTGGGTAAACGGGCTAGGAAGAGCCAGTCCTCGACAGAATAGTGCACTGAACCGTATCAGCTCAAGAAGTTGCAAAATTGGAGCTGAGGGCGGGTGGAACCTTGACAGGGGAAGCGTTAGGGACAACTGTGACTGTGTAGCCTCTCCTCACTGGAACGTTGCCTTCTTGTGTGTGATATGTGCCAGAAATACTCTTCGTCACAAAGAATGACAAGTGGGGCTGAAATCAAGAAACAGGAGTGTAAGGACTAAAAAAACCTTTGACTGGAGCCAGGATTGCACACAGTGTAGAAATGAGGAGCTGGCAAATTTTTCCACATCTCCTGACCCTACTCTGTCTTTTTCTTTCTGGTCTTTGGTAATTTTGTTTATTCCTAAGTGTGATTCCTGTTCCTTTGCTTTGTGCTATATATAACTATGGACTGACTATAAGAATGGGAAGATACTTAAGGGGAAGGATCACACTTATAGTCTTCTATTGACAATGTTACTTTTTCTTCTCTGAACCTAGCACTGCGATTTATACAATTCCTCGTGCTCATTAAACATGTCCCAAATAGAAGAAACCACCTCAAGAGGAATCAGCTAGTAAAAAGCCTTGTTAAATGAGAATAAATTTAGTGTGGTCGGAAATAAGGGCCATCAAAAGAACATTTCAGTAATGAGATTATGATGCTCATTGGCTGCTAGGACTTCTGAGACACTGAGAAAAGTCTGACTCATCTCCATTTATTATTACAGAGTATTTAAAAATAATATTTAGATTGATATTCAGTGTGAATATTGAATCAATATTGAAGTTATAGAAAATAGTGACATACAGTTGTTATCCAGTTTTAAATGTTTTCATTTAACAAATTAATGTTTTGATTTTAATCCCCCAATACAGTATAATACCATTCTGCTGTTCATATGATAATTATAGGCTAGATTAAAATATATTTATCCATAACATGTAACAGTGGGGTAGTGTTTTGATGAGACATAAGTTTAAAATTGTTTAAGTGACATGATTTAATCTTTTTAGTATATTTCTGTAACTGTATGCATAACTTCATTTAGAATTAAGATCTAAATCTGAGACCCTTTAAGCATTGAAGATTCAAGCCAAATGACCCTGTCAAGTTGTGACAGGCACTTACAAATGTTTATTAGAGGGGTGCCTAGGTGACGCAGCCAGTTGAGCATCTGACTCTTTATTTCTACTCAGGTCATGATCTCAGAGTCATGGGACTGAGCCCAGTATTGAACCCCATGCTCAGTGTGGAGTCTGATTATCCCTCTCCCTTTGCCCCTTCCCCCTGCTCATGCTCTCTCTCTCTCTCTCTTTCTCTCTCTCAGATTAATACAGTCTTAAAAAACCACAAATGTTTATTTTATATATTTTAGAAAGATGCCAAGAATATCTGAAATACTAAAATTTGAAGGTACATATTATCCACTCATGTTTCAAGAAGCTTATCCATTCATCCTATATAAGGATGGGAAAGAATGTACAAGGTGTACTGCATAGTCCCAGTTTGGTCACATATCAGGAAGCTCACAAGTACTGACTAGAAAAAGAGTGTGTGGACCATTAGATATACTCTTTCTTCTCATTGCTTGATTATTATTAGTCACAAGTAAGTTTTTTATATACAACACTATAGGTTGTGAGAACAAGGTGTATCAACTCTGTACTTTGGAGCCAACCTTCATTAAAAGATGAATAACTTGATTTGGTAGTATAAGTTGTATACCAAGTGAGTGAAACAGATATATTTGCTAAAGAAATTCAGCAGATTGGGGCACACAGGTGGCTCATTCAGTTGAGCGTCTGCCTTTAGCTCGGGTCATGATCTCAGGGTCCTGGGATCGAGCCCTGCATCGGGCTCCCTGCTCAGCAGGGAGTCTGCTTCTCTCTCTCCCTCTGCCTGACACTCTGCCTACTTGTGCTCTCTCAATCTGTCAAATAAATAAATAAAATCTTAAAAAAAAAAAAAAAGAAATTTAGAGGCTTGAGTGATTGCAAAAGGGTTGATGGTGAAGGACATTTTATGGAAGACCAGAAACAGAAAGTTTAGCCTAGCAAAGACTTAAATTTAAAATGCCAACCTAAATCCTAACCTTAGATCTAAAAACTGAACTATATAGATGTACAGTCGGAACATGCGGGTTGTCTGAAAGTCATTTCAAAACAAGTTAGCTTACAATTAACAATAAATTGAAAATGATTCAACAATGTCATAAAAAATCTACTGCAATCTTGGGCAACAGTACTTGAAATATTTTCACAGAACAAGGAAAGTAGTAATTCAGACTGTTTGTGGTGGTTACATCACCATGGACTATTATTTTTGGCTAGAAAAGTGACAATTTGGAAACTTTATAGTTAAACTATAACTTTTTCAGAAGGGAGGAATCAGAATGATGAAAAGTTTCATGAAGCTTAAATAGTTGGAGAATCTAAGATTCAGGGGATTAAGGGTTTACTCAATATAAGAAATAGCTTTAGGGACACCTGGGTGGCTAGCTGGTGAAGCACCTGCCTTTGGCTTGTCATGATCCCAGGGTCCTGGGATCGAGCCACAGATTGAGCTCCCTGCTCAGTGGTGAGTCTGCTTCCCCATCTCCTTTTGCCTCTCCCCCTGGCTTGTATTCTCTTTCTCTCAAATAAATATAATCTTAGAAAAAAAGAAAAGAAAAGAAAAGAAAGAAAAGAAATAGCTTTAGAATCTCATTACCTAGAAGTATATTGGGATAACTTGTGTGGTAATTTCTACTGAAAATACTTAAATATATGCATGACCAAGGGGCAGGAATGTTCTATGAGTGTTGTAGGGGATGAATGAGGGACAGGAAAGGCTCTGGGTGTCCTTTGTTTATAAGTAACAGAAACTGAACTTGTGCTTCCTTAGAAATGGAGAGGGGTAGTTGTTAGAAAAATTATATACTGGATCTAAGACCAGAAAACTTGACAGGGCTCTAGATAACCCTAAATATTTGCTTTCTCTATCATGACCAGCTTAATTTTTATGTCACAGAATTTTGGCTTCTCTCTGTGAATTTACCCATTTTTCTCTGGCAACTGATCAACAAGGTACTCTATTCTCCAAGGCAAATTCTAGAGGAAGTGAATCTGACATGCTCGGCTAAATGCTTTCAGCTCTTGAGCACAACCCTTTGATCCATCCCTCCTCTTGGGATGCTGTGAGTAGAGGGATGCAATCTCCTTGGGTTAGGTTCCCATCTCTGATCCAGTCAAGAGCCAGACCACTAGACTAGCTACTATGGTTTCCCTCAGGAATAAGGCTGAGGGAAGCAGTTTGAGCTAAAGGTGTGCCTAGGGCAGTGACCTGTACCATGACCAGCGTATACAGAAACACTGAGTAATTTTGGGTTTCTTCTGGAATTTGTAAACTCCCTAATTCTATCGCCCTATGTAGGTCTTGTTGGACCTTGATCATTGAAAGTAAGATGAGGGGAGGTTTTTTTAATATGGGTGATAAGGCAGAAACATGTATTCCTCAGCTAAATAAAATAAGAAAGAGAAAAGTTTGTTTAGAAATAGATAAGTTAGGGGCCCCTGGGTGGCTCAGTTTGTTAAGCAACTGCCTTCGGCTCAGGTCATGACCCCGGACACCTGGGATCGAGTCCCACATTGGGTTCCCTGCTCAGCGGGAAGCCTGCTTCTCCCTCTCTCAGTCCCCCTGCTTGTGTTCCCTGTCTGGCTGTGTTTCTCTCTGTCAAATAAATAAAATCTTTAAAAAAAATAGAAAAGGTAGATTCCAGTTAGTTTTATTATTATTTCTCATTACTTTTTGGTTTGTACTACTACCTTTTACTACATACTTTCCTCCTGTTAACTGTGGAAGTACCATGGTGTATTACTAGACAGAGAGTAGAAAAGTTGCTCATTTTGCAAAGATGTGAAATATTTTTTTTAAAATATGAGGCACTGAGAGTGTTTCATGAAACTAAAAATAGTATGTTGTAATAAGCGGTTTCATTCTTGGTGGCTGATTTCTCTATATAGAAAGCCATGTGGGAAAATGAAGTGAAAGCAAGAATAAAGCAAAC
Organism: Spilogale gracilis; assembly: GCA_004023965.1. NCBI lineage: Eukaryota > Metazoa > Chordata > Mammalia > Carnivora > Mephitidae > Spilogale > Spilogale gracilis. The sequence continues at coordinate 445,730 of PITA01000009.1, forward strand.
ATTGGTTTTTACTTGGTTCTCTCCCCCCCACCTTTAAAAAAGACATTTGTTTTTTATTTCAGTTCATTTCACTTTCATTTTCCCTTCCCCAGCTGTGTTCTCTTCTCACAGTTTTTTGAACCTATTTCATTCTCAACACAAGACTCTATATGTAGGATGTTTCTAGAAAAATGTCAGTGTGAACCAAGTGGCCTCTTGCCACACAACCAGTGAGGAACTCAGGCTTATTATAAAAAGTAGTTTTAAAATATTATGGGCCGAAATGATAAGAATCCATGTGTAGTTGTTTTAAATATTACTACCTTCTTCAACCTCATGTCCAAAATGACCTGCATTTCCCTATGGACTAGTGAAGGGCAGAGCAGAGTGTGGCCACATTCTCACACCCTAGCTTTGCTGGGACCAGACCCAGCTTTGGTGGGAAGCACAGGGCAGGGAAGCTCTTATTGAGTATTTGCCTGCATGATGTTGGCCTGACCTTAAATGTCCTCACTGCAAAAGGCAGAAGAAATGGCAAGTAAATAATATAAAACATATTGCATTTAAAAATGTAAATTATCTAAAAAGAGGAAAACATGGACTTAAAGAATAGTAACAACAACTAGAGTAAATAAGCCATAAGAAGAGACATTGTGTGTGTTTGTATATTTGTGCATGTGTTTTAAAATTTAATCGTAAAAATCTGAGAACTTTTGGGTGTGACGTGTATCCTATGTAAAAGCTTGTAGAACTTCTCCTCAGGTAACTTTGGGAAAAAAAATAAGAGCAATCTAATAAGCTTAATACATACCTCCCAACCCCCCCCACCCACACACACTACAAACTCAATGTTCCATATTAAAGGGAATGAAACTAGTTCATGCACGCTTTTTTCTTTTAACTTTAATAGCCAGTGGATAGCAGGGTGCCATGACTCCACTCATTCAGCTAAAGGGAGAAAAATATTTTTTTTTATTTGTACATTTTTGGAAAATTTTTGTTTTATGTATCATGTTTTATATGTCTCTTTTGTTATTTATTCCCCAAATATTAATGGAGAATGGTAAATTATAAAATAATGTAAAAATAAAGTAGAAAACATAACAGACTCTGAAATCATTATTATTCCATAATACTGATAGACTCTGTGTTGGTTCAGGTTATCTTTGGTCACTTTTCTGGTATGCTACTGAAATCCTTTTGTGTGTGATGTGTCAGCTGATAAGATTTGAAGGCTGCAACTCAATTCCTTTAGTAGTTCTAGTGATTATAAAAATATTAATAGTCAGAGAAATACAGTCCTTTGTAGTTAAATTATTCACAATTCATTTTGCAAGATCAGTGATCTGGTCCTTAAAGGAGGGAGATCTGGTCCTGGGATCAGTACTGTGGGGATCTCAGACCTTCTAGGTGCTCACTTTGGCTACACCAGAGGGTGGTGCAAACATTTAGAAACTTTTCTCATCATAACACCAAGCCAGCCCAAATAAAGTCTATTTCAGATAAAAATCTATTAATTCCCTTTTTTTCCTTGCTCTCTTACTTTTTTTCTTTTCTCCCTCTCCTCCTCCTCCTTCTTCTTCTTTAAAACATCTTCTCTCAACCAATTTCCTCCATCTTTTCTTTCTCTTCTTTTCCCAGAGATTCCGTTCTGGAGGGACCTGTGTTGAGTCTACTGTTTCTCAATGAAAGAACATTGGTCCCTCTCACTGAACACAGTGAAACAAAAAAAAGGCTAACTCATTTTTAAGACTGTCATTTCTACCTACAGCATAACTCATGTGTACAGTTTCTATTTATTTTACTTTATTTTTTTAAAAGACTTTATTTATTTATTTGACAGAGACATAGCAAGAGAAGGAACATGAGCAGGGGGAATGGGAGAGGGAGAAGCAGGCTTCCTGTTGAGCAGGGAGTCCGATACAGGCCTCAATTCCAGGACCCTCCTGACCTGAACTGAAGGCAGACACTTAGCAACTGAGCCACCCAGGTGCCCAAAAGACGCAGAATTTTAAAAAAGGAATTAAAAGGACTATTTCAGTACGTACATAAACTATCCAAGATTATACAGATGTATTTAGTTTAGCCAGATTTGGTTCATTCGGACGTTCATTCTCCAATATGCCACCACAAAAATTTATAAAATATCTCATAGAAGACATAATTTATGATTTGTCAATAAATGTCAATATATATTTGCTAAACACACAAATTAGATACAGAATATAGTTCATAAAGGATTTGAGTTTACTTTAAATAATTCCCTCACATTTATAAGTTACTCAGCAAGTTGTCAAAGGAGAGAGCTAAAAACTAATTCTTAAGAATTTAAAAGAGAACTTGTTTATTCTCAGGTTTACCAAATATGATTCCAGGCAACTTGCTCAAGGTAACTTAGTACTTAGTGGCAGAACAAAGATTAGAAACCACATGCTCTCATGCTCAATTTAGTTCCCTTTACATTTAAATCTGGATAAAATTTAAACACTGATTTTTCTATATCCTTTTATGGAATTTATGTTTTATTCAGTTATTGTTTCGTACAGTTATTTCTTTCTGTTTATTACTGCAGACTTTAGCTCTGTGATAAAGTAACCATCGCTCAACATTTATTTCCCTTCATGAGAAACTTCCAGGTAACTTATTGAAAAAAGGAACCTTTAAAACAAGTATCTATTTTGGGAAACCTACATATTAGGTGTAGTGTCTTTGTTTCTTATTTTGTTATTGTTTTATAAAGAGTGAAGGGTTAACCAAATTCAGAGGTGAATTGCTTAAAAGAGAAGTGGTCTGTTTATTAGCTAATTGCTTTTAGCCCTGACACAGAGGAGCTGTGTGTGTGAGGTTATTGCACAACCCAGGGCGTCAGTCCCATTTCAGGGCTTTGTTAAATTCAAGGAGCCAGTGAGAAACAATTCAGTAAGAGTCCCTGGTTTTTACACAGAAGTTCAGATAAAGAAGTTGCCTGGAGCAAGATTCTATTTAAGCAAGGAAATACAGAAGGCTAAGATGTCAAGAACAGGAAACTCCCATAAATATCTTTGATTTGGCCATTTTGATTGAATTGTTTATAAAGCAAAAACAAAAACCCAAAACCCTCCTCTGTCGTGTTTTTAACAGAAAACAGAGGGAGAGAAATAGTCCTTGAGGAACATTTTAATTATTATTCATCTCTAATACTGCATATTACTCTAACAGCTGGTTTGAAGTCTGAAATTTTCTTATTCCTAAGTACTTGTTTTGTTTTGTATTCTATTTTTTCATTGAATTACAGTGTACAATGAGAAGTGGACTCTCAAATCACTAGAGAGAATATGTGATAATCAGTTTAATTTGTAGTCAGTGTCCATTATTCCTCCGAGATTCTTTAACATTTTATTTATTTATTTGACAGAGAGAGACACAGTGGGACAAGAACACAAGCCGTGGGAGTGGGGAAGGGAGAAGCAGGCTTCCCGCTGAGCAGGGAGCCTGCAGGGATGTTGACCTGAGCTGAAGGCAGATGCTTAAGGACTGAGCCGCCCAGGTGCCCCTTCTCCAAGATTCTAGACTTGTGTAGTGTGATCACAACTCTTAACAACTGACTTGAAATTCAGAGTTAAAAACAATGTCTAGTTTTTGTACCTATAGTCACGAGAATAGTGTGGGCAAGTTATAAACTAAGATAAATGAGTAAATCCTGAAATATTATGTTTTATATTAGTTGAAGAAAATTTCCTTCAATGTGCTTATTTTGCTCTACATTTACTAAAAATTTGGGTTCAGGAAAGGGGAAGTAAGGCTTAATCAGCAGGTGCTTGATTTCTGGTAAGTGCTTTACCTGTACAACTTGGGCATTTTTCAGTGTAGTTATTCATTTATTGAATGCAACTGAATTGCCTCATTTATTGTTTACAATACCTTTTAAAGGTAGTTAATACCACCCCCAATTTAGAATTGCTGATGATGAAGCTCTTTAATTTAAATAGATAAATTATCCACGGTTATCCAAGATGTGCTTAGTTAAGCTGGTGTAGGAGACGAAAAAGTTTTCCTGGACTTTAGGGTCCCAGGCTGGCTCTGAATATTAAAATGCCAAGGACAGGTTAACAGGAGAAAACCATATACATTTTATTGAATTTTTACATGTACATGGGAGTCTTCACAAATGGTAAAAAAGTAATTAGGAAGATAACGGTTAGTTTAACAAGGTTCATTTGTACAGATTCCTCAGCCCCCAATTATCCACTTTTGGTGATGAGAATATCTTCTTTCTTCCTGTACAGGGAGGGCAGCTTCCACATGGGAGTTTTATGACCTGTTTCAGGGAAGAAAGGTGAGGTGGGGGGCAGATCCAAGTACCTTCCTGCTTCTGTTATTTTATCAAACTCCTTCAGTTTAAGGTATTCAGTATGCCAAGATGTCATTTTTAGGCTAATATGTCCTGAACCCCATCACTGATAAGCCCAAGCTTGGCTCATTCTGAAGCCCATGCTGTAGTCAATACAATTATTTATCTATCTATTTATTTAAAAATTTTATTTATTTATTTGACAGAGAGAAACACTGCTAGAGAGGGAACACAAGCAGGGGGAGTGAGAGAAGGAGAAGCAGGCCTCCTGCCTATCAAGGAGCCCAATGTGGGACTCAATTCCAGGACTCTGGGATCATGACCTGAGCCAAAGGCAGATGCTTGAGGACTGAGCCACCCAGGCACCCCAACCAACACATTTTTTTGGTCAAAATTTACAAAATACCTCATGAACATGAAAGGGCAGAATAAGACTGACTCCATCTTATGTGCTGCACCTGCCATCTTGTGCAAATCCCCAGCTTGACCCCTCCCCAGAAAAACCACGTGCAAATATTGCCCAACCCTGGCCTAGCCCACCTTACACAACTGACGCTTAGCCAATCAAAATAAGCCACTAACATCACCCTGCCTATTGCCACCCACCCCCTATAAAACTATCATGCTTCTGAAAACCACACTTTTTCTCTGCATCTCGCTGCTGCGTTGGTGGGTGTGGGAGATTGAGCCCGAGCCAGATCCAATGAATAAAGGCTCTTTGCTTTTGCATCGGATTCCACGACTCCCTTGCGGTCTTTGGGGATGTCTAAACCTGGGCATAGCAAAAGGAAGCATTTAACAATTGAGAAATCCACAATAATTTATGATTTAGAACTTATGAAGACCTCTGAAAATCCATAAGTGTAAAAGATTTTTAGTTAGTAACACCCTATAAAATTATATTTTACAAAAGAATAGTTTTTGAGGAGTTAAAGTTAGTCTGTTAAAATGTACTTGACTAAAGTTAATCACCTTTTTATTTTTATTTATAGTGCAAGGTTAGTGATGTTTTTATATTTTAGATCATACACATATATATTGGAAGGCTAAAACCATAACAGACATTAAATGATCTCTACCAGTTGGTAAAAAGGTATCATTAATTCACAACACTTTATAATAATCTAAGGTGTGTACAATCAAATGATAATCCTTAGTTTACAGAGATTGAGTATTTTATATTTGAGCAAATGCAATTATTTTGATATTCAGAACAGGGCATCAGAAAACTTGCAATGTTGGAAGTCAAACACACACTCTTACTTCCTCTAATTAAGATCTTCCTCTTTCTTTGTTGCTGTGCTTTCTAAGCATTATGGGATTCTAGAGAAGAGATTTTCACTTCAGTTTGTATAAAATTTATGAGAGAAAAAATTCTACAATATGCTTGAAATACTTTGAGAAATATAATAGAGGAAACCTCTATAATCTTCATGGATTTACTCAGGGATTTTTAATGTGCTAATAAAATAATAATAATATAGAATCTACTTTAAATCCTTTTTGAAACAAGGTGGGAGTATAAATAAATAATCCAAGTAACATGGTACTTTTACACTTCAGGCAGAAAGATTACAACAGTTTGATTCTTTTAGGCCTTGTCCCAAAGTACTCTTTCCACACATGAAAAAAATTCAAAGCATTTGGATGACCTGGCTAAAATTACACAGTTCTTGGTGGCAACTCTTGCAATAAAGCTCAGCTAATTTATTCATTAGTCACATGTTGTCCATTAGCTTCTTAAGATTAAGAAGATTCCTTAAGATTAAGTTCTAATGAATAATTTATCTTCATTTGAGTGGCAAAGAGACTAATACCTTCTACAAAATAGAACTTTTTTCCTTTGAGACACTGTATTCATAAATAGTATATCTTCTATTTGCTCAGAACTGATATATTGGAAGTAATCAGGAACTAATTTGATAGAGAATTACAGATCTCCTGTGGTGAAGACAGAATACTGCTGGATTTCTCCACAATGAAATATTCTGGTAGAGAAATGGCATGTCACTTCTACTCGTCACTAGATTGGTTAGGATTAGCCGCACCTGCACAAGAGCCAAGGGAATGCAGTCCTACCATATGAATTCAAGGGGACAGATGGGAGTCAGTATTCTACCTTTTTTATATTAACAGAGTCTGGGTTATTTCTTTTATAGATAATTCTTCATTTGGATTTGTCTGATTATTTCTTAAAGATTACATTTAGACAAAATATCTGGGCAAGAAAAGTACAATGGTGATCTATCATTCTAATATAGACTTCTACAATTTTGCATTTTAATATTGCCTTTCTTCTAAGAAATGACATTATCTTTTGGTTAGCATCAAAATATGAACATTTGTTTTTTTTTACTTGAATTTATTCTATTTTATCCAAATTTTGAATGATTGCTCCTGATTTTTATGTTTATTTATCTGTATACAGGATAATAAAATTATATTCTTTTGTTTTTAAGATGTATTTATTTATTTATTTGACACAGAGAGAGATCACAGGCAGGCAGAGAGGCAGGCAGAGAGAGAGGAGGAAGCAGGCTCCCCGCAGAGCAGAGAGCCCGATGCCAGCCTCAATCCCAGGACCCTGGGATCACGACTTGAGCTGAAGGCAGAGGCTTTAACTCACTGAGCCACCCAGGCGACCCGTGGATAACAAAATTATATTCTTATTCATAGGAAAAGAAAGGGAAAGTCGTTCTGATGTAGCTAAAATTGCCCTAAGTTACTCATCTCCTGTACTGTACCTTGAGGTCTAATATTAATTTCCTTCTGTTTAATCCCATCATGTATATTCTTCTGACACAAATCCACTGACACAAATTGTTAAAAACAAACTTACTTGACATGTAAACTATTTAAAATTTCATTTTATTTTAGACACTTAGAAAAATAATCTTCACTTAAATAAACTTACACATTTCTTTCTTTCTTTTCCACTCACCCCTAAATTAGCAGCCATTGATTGGGTGGCCAATGACTGGGGGTCAAAGCTTCTCTCATCCCTAGAAAGCTTCCTGAAAAATATTCCCCAATAATTGTACATTTCTAAGGGAACCCTTTCTATTTTTAACTGTTTTCTCTTCATCTTTCAGGTTCTCTTCACTTCAAATTATTTGATAGTTTCTTTTCACCTAAATTTTGAATTGTAGTTTCTTTGCCTTCCATCAGATGTTATTATATTAGTTCAATGCAAGTTAAGTTTTTGTGGATAAGGGAAGTGAGCTAATATCCAAATTTTAAGTAATGTAGAAATCTCATTATTTCCACTTACAATGGGTTGTTTCTTCCTCCTCCTCCTCCTCCTCCTCCTCCTCCCCTTCTTCTTCTTCTTCTTCTTCTTCTTCTTCTTCTTCTTCTTCTTCTTCTTCTTCTTCTTCTTTTTAGGATTTTATTTATTTATTTGAGAGAGAGAGCCAATAATGAGTGGTGTGAAGGGCCGAGGGAGAAGCAGGCTCTCAGGTAGGGAGTCAGACCAGATGATCATTACCTGAGCCAAAGGCAGACACTTAACCAACTCTGCCACTCAGGTGCCCCCATTGGGTTGCCTTCTAAATGAGCTTTTAAACAGATATATTCTGTTTAGCAAAGGCAAGGCATGGGTTTTCGGCTTGCATTCTCTTTAATGCCTGCACTTCCCTGATTTATCTCCCTCCACCTTTCCTTCCCGTACTCCAGCATTAGCTTTTTTTTTAAGATTTTAGTCATTCATTTCACACACAGAGAGAGATCACAAGTAGGCAGAGAGGCAGGCAGAGAGAGAGAGGAAGAAGCAGGCTCCCTGCTGAGCAGAGAGCCCGATGTGGGCCTCGATTCCAGGACCCTGAGATCATGACCCGAGCCGAAGGCAGAGGCTCCAACCCACTGAGCCACCCAGGCGCCCATTAGCTTTAAAGAGGAATGGTAACCGAAGAAAACAGAAGATCCTAGCCAACTTGTGTCTTTTGTTTCTAAACCACTACTAGCAGCAGGGTTAGTCATAGCTCCCCCAGCTGCCCACCAGGCTATTTAAATATCCCTCTTTGGGTATATTTTTTCCTGTGTTTCCTTTTCTGTTCCATAGTCATGACTGTGGAGGAAACGCTCTAGGCAACGCCTCCCACACATGACCACATAAATTATTTATTAGTTTTTTATTTGTATATCTCTGTTCTATACAACCTGTATGGACTTGCATTGTCAAAAGCCTTGTTTATCAATTATTTCAAATGAAAGAACAGTCTGATAGTTGAAAAAGGATCATATCATTTCTTCAGTTTGAATAGTAGAGAGTGTAAACATCACAAGCCAGTGATAATGTGTGCTTTCTTTTAAAACACTTATGAGACAGTTTTGGCTGTCTCCTTTGTTTAACATGTTCAGTGACCCATATTTGACAAGAAATTATTTAAAGCTATAAATCAGTTATGGGCTATGTTTTCTCTTTCAATTCATATCAGTTTGATGAATATTTTCTTGAGTGTTCTCCAGGCACCAAATGCTGAATCCTAAACTGGGAATGAATATGAAATGGACCCAGCCACCATGCACTTCATAATGTGGCTGAAATTAAACAGAGAATGGTTTCACAATTAATAGTTGTTCCTAATAAGAGCACACTCTGTGCTGGGACCTAAAAGCTTGCTGTGTGTATACATTTAGGTAAATGGTTTAATCTCTCTGCACCTCATCTTCTCTATGAAAACAGAAAAGTTGAGTTAAATGCTATTTCACATTATCTAACACTAAAAAATCATTTTGTCAGAGGTTGTGTTGCTTCTGGGCCGATTGCACTCAGATCTGTCCCTGACTTCTCCCCTGCTCTGCTCTGTACTGTGAGGGTGCTGATAATCTTCTGCAGATTGACTTTTCCAGGCTTAATATCAGCAGGATTAAGTCAATTTGGGGAGACTAGAGGGTACAGGAAGGCAGAGGGGGAAATCAAGATACTGTCTTCTCCCCTCTCCTAGGATGGCTTCTCTAGCAGCTTTATCTCCTCCGTGGCTTCAGCCTCCACTATATCCAGATGCACCGTAGTTTCTAGTTTCCATAGGACTGTTGTGACCTCTTGGTTCCAGTAATTGCATGTTTTCCCGTGGTCGCTCCAGCTTCAGGATGATAAGGACTTCCTGCTACTGCCCATGTCCAAGGTTATTTTACAGTTCCCTGTGCAACTCTTAGCCTCTTCATTCTTTGTGGACCACCTGTGCTTTCCATTGTTCTGTGAATACTGGACATGACTTCTGTTTTCTTAGCTAGACTGTGACAATCCACAATGTTTACTTCCTGTTTGCTCAAGAGCCGTGAATGGGCTTTAAAAATTGAGGAAAAAAATATAAGCATTGAAACATTAACTAAACTGGCCCCAGTCAAGTTCCTACAGTGGACACTGGCCTCAGAAGAAATGTTTAATGTCCCTTCAGGTCACATATTGAGGGACTTACAGGATCTGCTTTTTTACTGAAGCTGCCATGTTGAATCTCCTGAAAGTTAAGGCCTGTAAATCAAGGCAGGAGAACTCTTTAAGGAAGAACTGCATGGTTCTTGGGACAAATGACCTTATTATAGCCTCTACATTTATCAAATGCATTACTTTTCCACCAAGAGTATTAATTAAAAATAAATTATGGTGAAAAATATATTAGCAACTTAAAGTTTGGTAAGAGAAAGACATGTACAGAACTTTTTTTGCAGGGCTTGAACTCAAGACCCTGAGATCAAGACCCGAGCTGAGATCAAGAGTCAGGCACTTAACAAACTGAGACATCCAGGCACCCCCAGGAATCTTTTTTTTCAAAGACTTGGCTTAAGCATTGTGTTCTTCTGACACCTCTTTTATCTCCTTTGTCTGCAGGTTACTGAGATACTTTCTTCATTTCTAGCAGTTGCATCAGGAGAGGACAAGAATATAAACTGAGGTAATTTTATTTTAAAATGGTATGTGGTTATACTTCTCTTGTAGAGATATTATTTCCCCAAAAGGAAGATGAGATAAAAAAAAAAAAAAAACCTCTGTTTCCTTCCTCTCCCCCATTTTAGATATAGTTGTAAGAAGGGGAGAAATTCAGGGTGATTGGCTGACAGGGAAAATAATGTTACCATTGCTGATACAATGAGACTCCCAGAAAGAGAACTAGGTGGGCATATTGAGAACGTCAGTCTACTAGTTCCTAGGGCAGATGGTTTAAAACACACATCTGATGGCTTAAAATAACATGAGTTTATTTACTCACAATTCTGGAGGCTGAAAGTCTGAAATCATTCACTGCACCGAAATCAAGGTGTCAGCTGGGCCATGCTCCTTCTGGAGGCTGTAGGGTAGAGTTTATTCCTTGTCTCTTCTGGCTTTTGTTGGCTGTGTCATTCTTCGGCTCATGGCCACACCACTTCAATCTCTGCCTTTATGATCACATTGCTTTCTCCTCCTCTATGGTGAAATTTCCTTCTGCCTTCCTCTTATATAAGAACAGTTGTGATTGCATTTCTGGCCTCCCTGGACAATCCAGGATAATCTCCTGATGTCAAGATCCTTTATCCCAATTATACAGTCCCTTTCACCATATAGGATGATTTATAGTTTCAGAAATTAGGGTTAGGACATATAAGGAGGCCTTTACTCAGCGTAGTATAGTGAGGTAAACTATGTAGAAAGGCTGATACAAGTTTTATTTGTAAGTCTCTAACACTCTTATGAGACAGTTGGCTAAATCAGGTATAATGCCTACCTATAGGGCTAAAAATTTTTAAGAATTAGAGAATAATGATTACTTCTTAACATCCTGGGTTGCATACTAGATATGGAAAGAATATACCCTTTGGGGTGGTTGACTAAAAATGCTACTTTATCAAAACTGATGAGTCAATTTTAATATTTGTTTTTGTGGCTGTTATAAGGAAATTCTCTATATAAAGTTTAATCAATCCTGCCTATGAATGATATTTTATAATTCTTATAATTTTTGTAATTCTTTTGAAATTTTGGTTCATTTCCTTCACATACCTGCTAAAGAGCTATGTTAAAAACATTTTTTTAGATTTATTTATTTATTTCAGAGAGTACATGAGTAGGGGGAGGGACAGCGGGAGAGGGAGAGAATCCTCAAGCATACTCCCCACCAAGTCCAGACCCCTACACAGCACTTAATCCTAGGACCCTGAGATCATGACCTGAGCTAAAATCAAGAGCCTTATGTTTAACTGAACCACCCAGACACCCTTAGAGTTATGTTAAATTTTGAGTGAATTTTTCCTTTCTTTCCTAATAGTTTATATTATATGATTTCTCTGCTATGTGGCATAATTGTTATATTTGCATTGCATGTTATAACTTTTGTAGATGCATAATAATCATTTTATCCCATTCCATATTTTTTTTTGCCACATACATGTTTCCTTGGTTCTAATTTTTGCCTTTCTGCTCCTCTGACTTTTTTATATCCATTTTGATTAGAGAAACTTTCTGAACCCCTTTATTGCCAGCATTTCTTTGTTTATGTGTTTATGTGTATGTTTCTCTTCAAAAACAATGATTTTGGGGCACCTGGGTGGCTCAGTTGGTTAAGCGACTGCCTTCGGCTCAGGTCATGATCCTGGAGACCCAGGATAGAGTCCCACATCGGGCTCCCTGCTTGACGGGAAGCCTGCTTCTCCCTCTCTCACTCCCCCTTCTTGTGTTCCCTCTCTGGCTGTGTTTCTCTCTGTCAAATAAATAAAATCTTTGAAAAAAAAAAAGAAACAATGATTTTGATTTTCCTTATGGTCCAATCTGATGATATTTTTCTTTTTAAGTCATTTACATTTACCATAAAAAGTGATATATGGGGGCGCCTGGGTGGCTCAGTTGGTTAAGCGGCTGCCTTCGGCTCAGGTCATAATCCCGGAGACCCGGGATCGAGCCCCACATCGGGCTCCCTGCTCAGCGGGAGGCCTGCTTCTCCCTCTCTCACTCCCCCTGCTTGTGTTCCCTCTCTGGCTGTATTTCTGTCTGTCAAATAAATAAATAAAATATAAAAAAAAATACTAGTACTTTTATTAAAAAAAAAAAGTGATATATGATCTTATTTTGCCATTTTATTTTATAATTTATGGTTTCTACTTATTGTTTTCTTCTCCCCTATGCATTATATATCATTGAAGATTTTCTTTTTTCCTTTTAGTTATTTCTTCCTACAAGTATTTGTAGAATGTATAGTACGTTTGTCTCATTTGCATTCTGTAGTGTTTATATTTAATATATGCATAGTTGTAAATACATATATTGTATATACATCTATACATATTATATACATGCATAAGTTAATATATAGACAGGTTAATATACAAAATATGTAATTTTTATTGAAGTATAATTGATATACAATTGCACTAGTTTCCTACATATATATAATTTTAAACTAATGACAAAAGTATGATTACTACTGATTTTTCTGTATCAGATGAGACTCATACTACTTTTCCCTTTTCTCCTCCCTCTCATGTATTAATTAAGCCTTATTTAAATTCTTTGATATTAAGACTTCCTTTTTTATATTGTGTATTTTCCTTCCCAAAAAATATTTCTGATAGATTAATTGTATAATATAGCTGTGTTAAAAAGTGCTGATTAAAATTTAATGCCAATTTTAAGGGGTGCATTACACATCATCAATTTTTTAATACCATACCACCTCTTGAGAGTTTATAATTTTTATGTATTTTTTTCATCAATTATAATATTTTTTCAGATATAAGTAGCTTTTTCCCCAAAAAAGGTCATTGGAGATTTACATTTTCTGATTCCATCTCACCTTAATAAAAGTTTGGCTACATTAAGATTTTTTACCATAAATCTTTTCTTTCAAAATTCAGTAGACCTGGGGTGCCTGGGTGGCTCAGTGGGTTAAGCTTCTGCCTTTGGCTCAGGTCATGATCTCAGGGTCCTGGGATGAGGCCCTGTAGGGCTCTCTGCTCAGCAGGGAGGCTGCTTCCTCCTCTCTCTCTGCCTGCCTCTCTGCCTGCTTGGGATCTTTCTCTCTGTGTCAAATAAATAAATAAAATCTTCTTTAAAAATTCAGTAGACCAGTCTTACTCAAATAATGTGATTCTTGGGACATCTGCCTCAGAATCTATGGAGATAAGGTCCAGGAATATGCATTTTAAACAAGCTTTTGAAGTAATTACACATTTTCAGAAATGTGTAATTTCTATGTATTTGCATAGAAATTATACTTGTCACAACCAAAATTTAGTATTATAAAATGAAAGTGTAATTTTAACTTCAACTATTTTTTCTTTTGCATATTATTTGTAGTTTCTGCCTATATGACTTTTTATTATCTTTGATAACCATAAATTTCAAAGATATTTGTTGCTGTGGGTTATATACTATGTTGATTTTTCCTGATTGGCTCTTTCAAAATAGAAATAAATATTTCTTTGGCTTAGCATAGTTTTTTCTATTCTTTCTTGATTATTACTTTCTTCCTCTTCTTCCTTCCTTATGTGTATATTGGATCTTTTCCATTTACTGAATATGTCTTTTTTAAAATACTTTTTCTCTGAAATCATTATGGATTCACAGTGTATACAAAAATAGTACAGAGATTGGGTGCCTGGGTGGCTCAGTTGGTTAAGTATCTGCCTTTGGCTCAGGTCATGATCTAAGGGTTCTGGGACTGAGCCCTATGTTAGGCTGTCTGATCAGCAGGGAGACTGCTTCTCCCTCTCCCTGCTGCTCCCCCTGTTTGTGCTCTTTCTGTCAAACAAATAGGTAAAATCTTAAAAAAAAAATTGTACAGAGAAATGTCCTGTGTGCTTCATCCATATGTCCCTGATGTTGTTCCTTACCTAACTGTATTACAGTATCAAACCAGGAATTTGGTACAGGATATATGCATAGTTCTGTGCCATTCTGGCAAATGCATAGATTTGTGTAATCACCACCACTATCAAGATAAAGAACGATTCTACCTACACAAAGATCTCCTTCTCTTTATAGTCAAGCACTGACCTCTTACCATCCTTAGCCCCTGCAAACCAGGAACCAGTTCTCAACTGATATAATTTTGTAATGTGAGATTGTTATTTAAGTGGAATTAAATAGTATGTGACTTTTAGAGATTGGCTTATTTCAGTCATCATAATCCCCTCGAAATCCATCTGAATTGTTGCAGGTATCAACAGCTTATTCCCTTTATTTTAAAAAAAAATTTAAAGATTTTATTTATTTATTTGACAGAGAGATAGCACAAGTAGGCAGAGTGGCAGGCAGAGGGAGAAGCAGGTTCTCTGCTGAGCAAGGAGCCCAATGCACGACTCAATCCCAGGAGCCCAGGATCATGACCAGAGCCGCTTAACCAACTGAGCCCCCCAGGCGCCCCCATAGAGTGAATAATTATTGTTGAGGAAATTCGCCCAAGTAGGGCTTATGGACATTGTGTACCAAAGCTTTTTCAATAGGTTATTGAAAGAATAATCTTTTTTTATTATTTGTTGTGATTCCAGTCAAGTTAACATACAGTGTTATATTAGTTTCAGGTGTACAATAGCGTAATTCAGTAATTCTCTATATTACTCAGTGCTCATCAGGAAAAGTGTACTCTTAGTCCCCTTCATCTATTACTTTCTCTTTTTTTTTTACATTATTTTTTGTTTTTCTCAGTGTTCCTAGATTAATTCTTTATGCCCCACACTCAGTACTCCATGCAATACGTGCCCTCAATACCCACCACCAGGCTCACCCATCCTCCCACCCCCCTCCCTTCCAAAACCCTCATTTTGTTTCTGAGTCCAAAGTCTCTCATGTTTCATCCCCTTCCCTGGTTTACCTCAATTCATATTTCCTTTCCTTTTCCTACTGTCCTCCTTATGCTCTACAAGTAAGTGAAACCATATGATATTTGATTTTCTCTGCTTGGCTTATTTCACTCAGCATAATCTCCTTCAATCTGGTCCATGTTGCTATAAAAGTTGGATATTCATCCTTTCTGATGGAGGCACAGTATTCCATTGTATATATGTATCATATCTTCTTTATCTATTCATCAGTTGAAGGGCATCTTGGCTCTTTCCACAGTTTGGTGATTGTGGCCATTGCTGCAATGAACATTGAGGTACATATGGCCCTTCTTTTCACTACTGTATCTGTATCTTTGAGGTAAATACCCAGTAGTGCAATTTCAGGGTCATAGGGTAGCTCTATTTTTAATTTTTTAAGGAATCTCCACACTGTTTTCCAAAGTGGCTGCACCAACTTGCATTCCCACCAACAGTGTAAGAGGGTTCGCCTTTCTCCCCAGCCTTTCCAACACTTATTGTTTCCTGTCCTGTTAATTTTGGCCATTCTAATTGGTGTAAAGTGGTATCTCAGTGTGGTTTTGATTTGAATTTCCCTGATAGCTAGTGACAACAAACATTCTTTCATGTGTCTGTTAGCTGTTTGTATATCTTCTCTGGAGAAGTGCCTCTTTATGTCTCATGCCCCTTTTTTGGTGTGATCATCTTCTTTTTGGTTGTTGAGTTTGAGGAGCTCTTTATAGATCTTGGATATCAACCCTTTGTCTATAGCGTCATTTGCAAATATCCTCTCCCATTCTGTGGGTTGCCTCTTTGTTTTGTTGACTGTTTCCTTTGCTGTGCAGAAGCTTTTTATTTTGATGGAGTCCCAAACGTTCATTTTCACTTTTGTTTCCTTTGCCTTTGGAGACGTGTCTTGAAAGAAGTTGCTGTGGCCGGTGTCAAAGAGGGTACTGCCTGTGTTCTCTAGGATTTGGGTAGATTCCTGAGCTTATTCCTTTTAATTGTTAAGTAGTATTCCCAAGTGTGGATGTACCACAGTCGGGCAAGACTCTTAACTTCTTTATTATCTTCAACCACATTCTCTATCCTTTTAGTTCTCAAAGAATTTCTTAAGTTGACTTTGCAAATTACCCACCCATACCCGTTTTTTTTTAAAGGAGTCAAATTTGCTGTTCATTGTTGCTGTTTGCTTTATAAATTTGATATACACATTTTCTCCCTTATGAAGTTCAATCTTAATGATTCAGATTTTTCTTTAAAAGGGTTTAGTGATTCCCAAGTCTTTGTAATATAATTGTAATTAACAATATATTGAGAATATAAATTATATTTTTAAAAGTGTCTTCATGTTTCACATAGTAGAGTGGCTTAAAAGCAGAGGTTTGGACTCCTGTCACTCTATGCAAATGCAAAATGCCTTGTTCAAGTCAGAGCACCTTTTGATGAGAGCTGGCTGTGAACATATTTGCTGCAAGGTGGATTAACAAGGCTGGATAAAAGACAGATGGCTAGTCAGTGAGGTGAGTAAATATAAACACCAGGTGGGCAAGTGATCACCAGCTAGGTTATTTAGGATTCTGCTGCTTTTCTTTTTTATCTGAAGGTTTGCTAAGCCATCCTTCAGTCTGGACCAGGTGGAATTAACTGCAACTATCATCCACCAGTGGAATGGTTATATTTGAAATAACCAGGATTATGCAGTGTGAATGGGTGTTTGCGAAGATGAGTACTTGTAGTATTATGAGAAAACATTGCATTGGGAAGGAAAGATACACACATGTGCTAGAATGAGTAGTATGGCACCAGGATAATTTCCCCCCAATTTGTTTTATTATGATAAGATACATGTAACATAAAATTTAGTGTCTTAGCTATTTTGAAGTGTACAGTTCATGTTATTGTACAGCTATCACCGCCATCCATCTCCATCTCTTGCAAAACTGAGATTCTGTATCCTTTAAAAAATAACTCTCCCTGGGGCACCTGGGTGGCTCAGTTGGTTAAGCGCCTGTCTTGGGCTCAGGTCATGATCCCGGAGATCCGGAATCGAGCCCCACATTGGCTGCCTGGTCAGCAGGAAGCCTGCTTCTCCCTCTCTCACTCCCCCTGCTTGTGTTCTCTCTCTGGCTGTGTTTCTCTCTGTCAAATAAATACAAATCTTAAAAAAAAAAAAAATAACTCCCCAGTTCTCCTTCTCTCTAGCCTCTAACAACCGTCACTGTTTTCTGGCTTTAGGAGTTTAACTACCCTAGGTAACTCATGTAAGTGGAATTGTACAATACTTGTCTTTTTGTGACTGGCTTATTTCACTTAGTATAATGTCCTCAAAATTTATCCATGTTGTAGCCTGTGCCAGAATTTCCTTACTTTTTAAGGCTGAGTAATTTCCATTGTGGTTATATGCCATACTTTATTTATCGATTCATCCATTGATGGACATTTGGGTTGCTGTCAGAAAGATGCAGGAGACTGGCCAGAATACAACTGCCAAAAAAAAGTGTCAAGGAAAAGGAGGGACATTAGTAGGGTCAAATATTGATTAAAGTTGATTGAGATGAAGGAAGAGAAAAAGTTGTCAAGTTCTGCACAGATTTCAAATGAATTGTGAGTGGAGACCAGGAATAAAGGGAACTATAGAAATCAATCCAAGGGCATGTGACGTGTCAGTGTCTTTGCAAAAGTCTGCATTTGGGGGCGCCTGGGTGGCTCAGTTGGTTGGGCGACTGCCTTTGGCTCAGGTCATGATCCTAGAGACCCGGGATCGAGCCCCACATGGGGCTCCCTGCTCTCCCTCTCTCACTCCCTCTGCTTGTGTTCCCTCTCTCTCTGTGTTTCTCTCTGTCAAGTAAATAAATAAAATCTTTTTTTTAAAAAAAGTCTGCATTTGGGGCACCTGGGTGGCTCAGTTGGTTAAGCGACTGCCTTCGGCTCAAGTCATGATCCTGGAGACTCGGGATCGAGTCCCACATCGGGGTCCCTGCTCGGTGGGAAGCCTGCTTCTCCCTCTCTCACTCCCTCTGCTTGTGTTCCCTCTCTGGCTCTGTTTCGCTCTGTCAAATAAATAAAATCTTTAAAAAAAAAAAAGTCTGCATTTGATGAGATCAGTGAGGATAACATGGCAATTTAAGACAGTGTCAAGGCACCATCATAAACTGACTGGTAGAGATTTGGGCATGTTTGTAGGAATAGGTTCTATTAAGAATAGAAAAAAGAGAAGAGTAAAGAAGAATATATTAGAGCTGATAATATATAATACAGATGAGAATAAATTTACAGAATTTTCCTGACAAATGTTAAATTATGCATTATATAATGCTATCTTCTTTTTACCAGTTTTCTTCTGACAAGGTAAATCCACCAAAGCTTCATTCTGATTTGTGATGGAAATTGAGTTACAGATTTGCTAAGGTTAGAATAAAGACAAAACAAAAATTCCTTGATAGAAATTTTGTTACAACACCGTTTTCTAGAAGAATCCAGGCACTAAACCCTCTCTGTAATCCTGATAAGTCTCTTGGAAAAATATCTGTTGTGTAAAAGTGAAATTTGAGGGGTGCCTGGGTGGCTCAGTTGGTTAAGCATCTGTCTTAAGCTCAGGTCATGATTCCAGATCCTGGGATTGAGACCCACATCAGGCTTCTTGCTCAGCAGGGAATGTGTTTCTTTCTCTACCCTTCTTCCTGCTTGTGATCGCTCTCTCTCTCAGATAAATAAATAAAATCTTTAAAAAATACTAGAGTGAAATTTGATTTTCATTCAGTTCATATGTTTAATATAGTAACATATTTGCTTTGTAAATAAAATCAATGCTTATTTTTAAAAATTCTGTACTATAGGAAGATTTATGCAGAGCATGAAAACATGGATAGTTTAAAAATAAATTATCTTGAGTGTTGAAATAGAACATACTAATTTGTCATATATAAGAGGAAATTCTCCATAATTACCTCTTGCTCATACTTAAAGTTTGTTGTGCTTTTAATTATACAGCAACTGATGATGATGACATAGCCCTCCATGGCTAGGGAGCATCAGTCCAGGTGCCCTAGGGAATGCCCAAATTTGGGAGGACTTTTTCCTCTGGTTCAGATATGCTTTATTCCACTGAGAGATAGAGACTTTATAAAGGGCTTCAGTTGCCCCTTATCTCCAAAATGCAATGTTGTGTCCTACTCAGACATTTTATGCACTCTGTCTCCTATGTGAAGATAGGAGTTATCTAAGTGTAAGAGGGTTCCCCTTTCTCCACATCTCATCAGTGGCTTAGCACACTCCATATTTGGGGGCAGATTACTTCCCACAGCTAGGTTTCTAACAGTAAGACAGGGTGACTCTTCTGAAATGGGGAAGTTCTGACCAGGTCTCATTACTTTTATTAGGACATAAATTGTGGTCCGATGGTGCTGTCTAATTATGGCCATCTTATTTCCTTTGGGGTAATCACCAGGACTTGAAGGAGCACATTTTTCTTTTAAATAAAAACTTTGGAATGCAAGAGTGTCTACACTAAGGAAGGCTTTTCACAGGGAAATTGCCAAGTTATCATAATTTCCTTCTTTGTAATATGCATGGCATGTGTTTCATGAGAGCACTCAGGTGGCTGTAATGACTTGCTTAAGAAAAATCACCCACTGCTTGGATCAATGCCATCAATACCGTGGATCAATAGTGACTGATTCATGTATAGAAGGGCAGATCATATATGGTGCTGAAATAGAACATAAAGAAATCCCTGACAGATCATTATAATACTGGGATTTAAAATTGCCCACAAAAATCCACAAAATGAATAATTTATGGAAGAATAAATAAAAGTTCAATGTAACTTAAAACTTATATGTCCAGCTTATTACCATGTAACTAATGAATAAGACTTAGATCTATGGCATGAAGGAAATATCTGAACCCTTTGAACAACCTTAAAAACTTCCTTTCCACCCACCCATAGCATACACCTCAGTTTCTGTGTAAAGCTCAGAGTCTGCCCTTTACTTTGAGGACTTTCTTGTGCTAGAATGGCATCACAGCTCATTACCCATCACATTAACTAGCTTTGTTTACCTGCCAAATCGCTTCAGATTAACCTCAGTTTCAGACCATCAAGCCAAGCTCAGAAAGCTCAGCTAGGATGGGCACCTTCTCTGCAGCCTCTGTGGAACCTTCAACTTCTGCTGAAAGGAGATTCAAGACAGGAGAAAGAGGAAAGCTAGTTTGTTATCCAGAGGGTGATATGTTTAGTTTGCAGATGGAAAGATTTAGATGATTTGTAGGACACTAGACGTGTTGGTTGCAGACTTGGAGTAGGTTTGGGAAATCAGGTGGGGAGTCATTAGTATAAAATGGCAATTGACTTTAGGAGGCAGGATCAAGAGGCTAAAGGAAAGAAAGCGGAGAGGAGTTGGAACTGAAGACTGAATCTTGCAGCAGGAAGAGGAAGTGCAGTTAATGAAAGAGATGTGGAAGCCAGGTGGAGAGGCCCTGTCGCCATAGGCCCCCACAGTCACATGCAGCTTCGAGTTTAGATTTTTGACATCCTCTCTAAATGAAATCACATCACTATATTTTGTGAGTAGGTATTAAAGTTTTAATTTATTACAAGACAGGAAACAACAAGTGTTGGAGAGGCTGTGGAGAAAGGGGAACCCTCTTACACTGTTGGTGGGAATGTAAACTGGTGCAGCCGCTTTGAAAAACAGTGTGGAGATTCCTTAAAAAAGTAAAAATAGAGCTACCCTAGGACCCTGCAATTGCACTACTGGACATTTACCCCAAAGATACAGATGTAATGAAAAGAAGGGCCATATGTACACCAATGTTCATCGCAGCAATGGCCACAATCGCCAAACTGTGGAAAGAGTCAAGGTGCCCATCAACAGATGAATGGATAAAGAAGATGTGGTACATATATACAATGGAGTACTATGCCTCCGTCAGAAAGGATGAATATCCAACTTTTGTAGCAACATGGACTGGATTGGAAGAGATTATGCTGAGTGAAATAAACCAAGTAGAGAAAGTCAAGTATCACATGGTTTCACTTACTTGTCATGCATAAGGGGTAATATAGAAGACAGTAGGAGAAGGAAAGGAAATGGGAAGTAGGGTAATTCGGGGAGGGAAACAAAACATGAGAGACTTTAGACTCAGAAACAAAATGAGGGTCTTGGAGGGGCAGGGGTGGGGGATGGGCGAACCTGGTGGTGGGTACTGAGGGCACGTATTGCATGGAGCACTGGGTGTGGGGCATAAATAATAAATCTTGGAACACTGAAAAGAAAACTAAAAAAAAGTTTTAATTTAGTAACAGTACAAATTTAAAACATACCAAAATGTTTGGATTCTTAAAAAAAAAAAAAAGGAAGTGGCTTGGATTTACACTAAATAATGATAATCTTGGGAGGAAAATCAGAAAGAGACTGTTCTAGGAATGGGTGATCAAAAATATTGGAAATGTCATAGTTCAAAAAGGCCAAAGAGAATAAGCACTGAGAAAAGGTCCTGGTGTTCACGGAGGAGACCTCTGGAGTTTTTTAAGGGAGAAGTCTGGCCATTGTGGTAAAAAGAAGTCAGGGAATTAGTACATGGTAAGAAAATGGTGCTGGTCTCCAACATCCTTTAGAGGAGTGTTGGGCAGTTAGAACCGCACGCATGTCTGTGTGATGTTTGTTTTGTAGGTGTTGTTTGTGTAGGTCACTTTCTGTTCGTTTCTTTATTTTTGCCTCTTATTTCCTACCTCTTCCACTTCCTCCTATTCTCTAGGGAAACGGAATCCTGGCCAAAAGGGAGGGGGCTGTCATCTAATTGTCAGGGTACCCAAACAGAGCACTGTGGTAAGTTTCTTATTCATACTTGTGGTCCTGGAAGGCAGAAGTAGAGAAAGTATCTGCCCAAAGTCTCTCCTGCTATGACTGAGTCAAGGTACCTGTAAAAGAGCTCTTCAGAAAGCAAGAGTCTAGGTATATACCGCATAGAGGAATAGAAATGAAAAGCAGAGAGCTTTGAGCAGCTCACCTGGGGGAGGGAAGAGGAAGTGGGAGCTTGCCTGGAGAAGTCTCTAGGAACTATGAATCCCTACTGCATACATTCACACTTCCTTGGCTTGTTCCTTCAGGGGCAAGCAGGGAGCGTTGAAGGACTCTGAACCAGGCAGGCATCTACGATTACTGCATTTTTATGTCTCAACCACCACATCCCCGACTATACCCAGCCACCATCCACAGAGCATGGAAACCAGAAAGAGTGACTGAACCAGACCGGGTTGATTGATTCTGTGGTGCCTGCAGGAGTCATTTTTAGGACATTTCTGGCCAGCTCCGAGGGAGCACCGGCTAGTGCATTTAGTTCTACAGTCCACCGAAGAACGTTTCATGAGGGTAGCAGGCCGAGGTGCCTGCTCCAACTTTCTCAAGTTTTCTTCTCTCCTGCTTTTATGCTCCAGCATCTGTGTGATCCTTACAGGGACTGCACCTGGGGCAGCAGAGCCAAAGGGTCCACTTCTGATGTCAACAGAGTCCAGTAGTGCTCCCAGGCTTCCTTTGGAGCCATTCTTGCCTTCCTGATATGTATTTTCTTTTTTATTATTGGTTGTGTGCTGCGGCCTCTGAACCAGTGCAGTGAGCTTTGTGGGTATATTTGTATTTGCACAATGAATAGGTTTTTTCCCCCTCTGCTTTAAATAAGGGTGATTATTTTACCACTATCACATATCCATCTGTCTATTCATTATTCAATTACCATTTATTCATTCATTCATGCTTTCAAACATTTATCTAGCACACTTTAAATGCCATGCCCATCCCAGGTGCCACAGAAGTACTAAAAATATTGCTTACCAACAGGAAACAAGACCTGAACAAATGTAGACTTGAGTCTTCTTGGAATTGGGCGCAGGAAAAGAACACATGAGTCTGCGGGCAAGAAGACATAGATTCTGACAAATTCCCTATTGAACAGTTAGTCTAAATGAATGTGCTTTCGTTAGATGGTAAGGATTACACGAGAAATCAAGATTTCTGGATATTTTTTTAAAGATTTTATTTATTTACTTGACATAAAGAAACCCAGCCAGACAGGGAACATAAGCAGGGGGAGTGAGAGAGGGAGAAGCAGGCTTCCCGCAGAACAGGGAGCCCGATGTGGGGCTAGATCCTGGGTCTTTAGTATCATGACCTGAGCTGAAGGCAGTCGCCCAACTAACTGAGCCACCCAGGCACCCAAGATTTCTGGATTTTTTAAAAAAGATTTTATTTTTTCAATTGAGATATAAGGAGAGATAGAGCATAAGCAAGGGGAGAGACAGAGGAAAAGGGAGAAGCAGACTCCCTGCTGAACTGGGAGCCTGATACGGGGCTTGATCCTAGGACCTGGGATCATGACCTGAGCCAAAGGCATATGCTTAACCATCTGAGCCACCCAGGTGCCCCAAGATTTCTGGATTTTAAGTCAAATTTTGAATGCCTTAGAGGAAACATTTGCATATATGCAGAGTCATGGTGGTAATTAGAGGATTAGACCCCACTTTGAAATACTGTAATCTGGTCTGATTCGGAATTTCATTTCTTGAAGGATTTACTCATATCAAGCTACTTTAGTCCTTTTAATTGCAAAACCATTTAAAACCTGAATCCTGGAAACTGTGCTTGGCCTAGGCTGCGGCTGCTGTTGAATAACATGAAGGAGCCTGCTTAATTTTCAGTTTTGTACATTGGACACTAGAGGGCAGCATTTTACTTTTTTTAAGATTTGTTGTCCAGCTGTTGAAAATGCTGAGCTGTAGCTGGAGGGCTTTATGGGTGTGGAAAATCTTCAGATATTTGCAGTGAAACCCACCATTCCCTGACCGATCTTCAAGAGTAGAAGAAATGATTCCATTGACTCACCAATCCTTAGGCAGAGAATTTGTCCTCATGGTTGAGAAGTTTTCGGGATATTTAAAATGTAAATGTATCACTTGCAAAGCCCCTCATGAAGATTTGTTTTTTGAGAGGGAGGGGCAGAGTGAGAGACAGAATCTTAAGTAGGCTCTGTGCTCAATTTGGTGCTCCATCTCATGACCCTGAGATCATGACCTAAGCCAAAAACCAAGAATTGGACACTTAACCGACTGAGTCCCCAAGGTGCCCCAGATTTGCTTTTAAGTACATTCTTTATGCACTTTGTTCTGGTCTTTTATTATCACCTTGTGAGGCGGGGGCACTTCTAACATGCTGTACACACAAATGTGTGTATATCACAAAATCTTTTGGCCACAGTAGGCCTCATTTCACCTGGGCTTGCCTGTGGACCCTGCCTACCTTGGCCTCTTCTCTGTCCATCTTACTGCGCTTACCTACTTTCTCTTACCATTTATTTTTGTAGCTTCCCATTTATGGATGTTTGCCTGTGTTACCTCCACAATCAGAATGTAGGACCCTGAGGACAGGGGGTGTGTTTTACTTTGCTCTTTCATACCCTCCAGTGCTCATGATAGGACATAGAAGAGATGTTCAATGGAAATTTCCCGAATCAAATGAACTGGGAGGTGATACCAGTAGGACAAGTGAAGAGTTTTTGGTAAATTTCTTGAAGGGTGTCTTTGGGAAAAACCCTATGCCTGGGTATGTAGAAAACTGATTTCCATTCATAGAGAATGGAAATTGTTCTTGCCACTCTGTATCACTATTCCAATTTTCTTGTTTTGTGTCTCAATTTACCCAAATTAGAGCACTAGTGGGGAAACTAGTCCTGAAAAATACTTGTATGATTTCCTGTAAATTACCAGATACATTGTCCTCTCTCTACTTTGTTTGCCCTTCCAAATAGCCAATCCTAATGATGGGAATTTCTTGACTAAAATTTCTGGAGGTTTACAGGGGAGATATTTCAGGTGACATTGTTTCTTAGAAACCTAAGGCCCTCAGAGGGAGTCCATGGGAAGGAAAATGGATATATCTTTCTCTTTCCTGAATTTCTTAACCTCTTACTATTGTCATTAAACACTAGATTTAACTTGATGCTATACTTTGATATTTTAATATAGCCGTTTTGGTGGAATTATGGGGGATACATTGAATGATTTGTGGTGAGAGTGAAAGGGAAGTCAGAGACTAGTTAAATAATTACTAGTGAATTTCTCTGTGCCAGATCTAAGAGCCTAGCCAAGGAGAAAAGAGAAGAATGGAAGGATATTAAGAGGGCAAAACTGGGGGTGCCTGGGTGGCTCAGTTGGTTAAGCGACTCCCTTTGGCTCAGGTCATGATCCCAGAGACCCGGGATCGAAACATCGGGCTCCCTGCTCTGTGGGAAGCCTGCTTCTCCCTCTCTCGCTCCCCCTGCTTGTGTTCCCTCTCTGGCTGTGTTTATCTCTGTCAAATAAATAAAATCTCAAAAAAAAAAAAAAAAGAGGGCAAAACTGTTGGGATGTTGTGATCAATTAAATATGGAAGTGAAAAGGAGAAAAGAGACTAGGATCACTTCTAGAATCTTGAATGGTTTAAGGAGTTATTGTGAGTACTGGAAACAGAAGAAGAGAAGATTCAGGGTTAAGTGAGAGTCTGGGTTTATCACAAGCTGTCTGTAAGACATCATGTCATATCAGGAGGGCATAAGAGATCAGAATGTGGACTGTGGAGAGAGATTTGGGCCAGAGATTCGGAGTTGGGGTCAATCTGAACTTGACGGGTTTAAGATGACCCACATTAAATGACCAATTATGAAACTTTGGGGAAGCTATTCATAGGGTGAGGAGAGGAAGATAATCCAGAAAAGCAGAGTCCAGGACTGTGGTTAAGGGAGAAGATAGATTTAAGAGGAAGGCATGATCAAAAGAGCTCAGTTAACAATAGGTCTGAGAGGAAAGGTAAGACTTGGAATTATGCAGCTAGAAGGCCCAGTTTAAAGAGCCATAGAACATGACTTGTAGTGAGCTGAGAATAAACATGCTTTGGGATTCTCCACAGAGCCAAGTACAGTATTAAGCATATAGGACGTACACAATGAATACTTTACTCATTGAACTGAATTACATGATAGTGATCATAAAACACCGTATTTGTTCTTAATTAGAAAGGGTGAAGAAGGATATTCTCCCTCAAACAGGGGAATAGTTTTCAAACTTCAGAGGATCCTCACTCATTCTGATTCAGACCTCTATAAACCCTCACAACTCCTTCTCCCAGAAGGGAATCATTTCATGTAGTTAGAGATGATGTGGAGGGGGAGGTTCTGAACAGTTGGCTATTATGGACACGGGGAAAGAAGAGATGGAACCACAAAGACACGGCTATATACAGGATTGATTGTATATATGTATGATTATGTCAATTTTCGTACACATGCCTTAGGTCTTTTACGATCAATGTATTAGTGGTAAATAACTATGTGGTATTCATTTTCAAAATATTGTAATGTTTCTTATGTGACCCATTATACCATAATTCAAAACATAGCCCTTTGCTAAGAGAGACGGAATAGCATGCATCCATGGTTGGATTCGGCAAGTAAATATTGAGCACAAATTAAGTACAAATTAGACATTGTGATTCATTTAAAAAAGTAAGCAGTTCTCATAAATAAATCACAGACTACTTGACTTGCCTGGAGGACTTGTTCCCTACTTTTATAAGCCTGGCTTCTCAACCCTAATAGATGAAATGTCATTTTCCTCGAGAGGCCATTACTGACTACCTAATGTACAGAATGAAACCCCTCCTCATTATTCTATTTCATAGCATCCAGCTCACAATTTCTAATTGTGTACACACTCACCTATTGATTTACTTGATTGATATCTGTCTAGCTCATGATCATGAACTCCTTTAAAGCCAGCATCAATTTTTTTGCAACATGCTCAGAAGGTAGGAGGGTACCTACCTGAGAAGTAGGAGGCATTTAATAAATATCTGTAGAGTAGTTGTAAATATTTCTTGTTCTATATGTAAAAACTGTTTTGTAAATCAAATTCTACTATTAGTATTATTTTTATCAAATAAATATTGTGATGCCATACCCATCAGCAGCTAGGCTCTTAGCGGCAACAAATCATTTGTCAAAATTGATTCATTAAAAGAAAACTGATTCTTTAGTACGATATTGGATTTAGTGGGGTGCAAGATTTTCAGGTAAAATATTCTAATTCTTTTTTCTTTTTTTTTTTTTTAGATATTATTTATTTGAGAAAGAGAGAAAGAAAGCGAGAAAGCATGATGGTGGGGGAGGGAAAAGCAGCTTCCCCGCTGAGCAGGGAACCTGATATGGAACTCGATCCCAGGATTCTGGGATCATGACCTGAGCCAAAGGCAGATACTTAACAACTGAACCACCCAGGCACCCCTAAATGTTTGAATTCTTTTAAGCTTTTATGTGCCAGCATATTTTTTCTTTTATGTGCCAGCATATTTAAGCTTTAGGGAGTGTGGGTATATCTCAGTTTCCAACAGATGTTTACAGCTGGGAGGCTTGTGTCTGTTCTGACTGGGCTGGTGTTAGAGGGTTGGTTGTACAGTTTTTATTTGTAACACTATAAATACTACTACAAAAAACCTCATTATAGAAATACCACTACAATGATGCGTTTTTTGGGTCAACTACATTAAAGATAGGATTTTTGGTTCAAAAGTATATAAAGTTTTAATTTTAATAGATAATTTATTATTTCTTCCTAAAACGGAGCAATTTATTTATGTATTTATTTATTTACCTTCTTTCTTAGGCAGTGTGTATTTTATTTATTTTAATAATTTATTTTATTTTTTCAGTTCAAGATTCATTGTCTATGCACCATACCCCGTGCTCCATGCAGTATGGGGTCCTCCTTAATATATTTGGGGTAATTTAAAGTCTCGGCTTTGCTATAAGCAGTATCTATTTTCCTGAATTCTTGTCAACACTGGGATTACTTTTTTTAAAATTATTGCTAATCTGAAGGTCATATGTTTTTTTGTTTGTATTGGTATATGTGCTGTTATATATTCCAATTAGGAGCAATATTTTTATTTCTGATAGAAATTCTACTTTACCATCATATTAGTCTTTTAACATACCACTGAGTTGATTATTTTTTCATTTATAATTTTGCATCCATAAGAGACATTGATCTATGAAGAGATATGACATTTGCTAGAATTAAATTTTTTTTCAAATTTCATTCTTCCCTGAAAAAACAAATAAGGCATAATTGAAAAGGGACATCTTTATTTTCCCTCAGAAAGTGCTAAGCCTCAGATAATTCTCACAGGGCAATTGTGTAGGAAACACGAATAAGAACTAACTAAATAAAGACAATTACCATCATAATTTTCTTTACGAAAACAAAATCTTTAAAATGAACCAAGGAAATTAAACTTAAAGGAAATTTTTAAGTTGCTTGGATATGGGGTTACATCCATGCACATTTCATGATAAGCACAGAGTAGTAGAGATTAATACTTCATTTGGGATAAAAAAAAGAGAGTGGCTCCTATTAGATCAATGCCACCGAGATTGATGATGAAGTTATTTATTTATGAAATATCTACATCACTGACCATAAAAAAGACCCACTCATAATTGGCTCATTCTCTAAAATCATAGCATATGCCCACATAAATGTACTTTATTCACCCGGTTGGATTGCAATAGCATTTCTTTTGCTTTCTGTTTAATTGAAAATTAATTACCCTACAGGCAATTCCCAGGACTCCCATCCAGAATATGTTTCCTCACTTATCTTTTTCTTTGCCTTGACCAATTAAAACTTCTGGAATCCCGTGAGATTTTTAAGTGACAAAGTTAATTATCTTGCATAATTTAGGAGCAAAGTCTATTCTGGTAACAACTGTTTAACTGCAATTTCAAAACCATCTCCTGTAGTCACAATTATTCTGTAAGAGCGTTGCAGTTTTAATAACAAATGTTTGAATGGATAGTGTCTATCTCTTTAATATCATAAAGCAAAGAATTTTGTATAGTAAAGACATTAACACAGTCCAAAAACAAGGTAAAGTCTGAGCAATCAGCATAAGGCAAAGTGAGCTATCCCATGTAGAGTCTTCATAATTGCTCTAAAGCAGTATATCCTGACAGAATGTGCCCATGTACACTTTTTGAGAAAAATTCATAAAGAAGGGATAAAGAAGGAGTTTGTGCCCATCAGTTTCTCAGGGAGAAAAGATTGTGTATCCTTGTGTATCCTACTTTGTTTAGACAAAAGATAATTTTTTTTAAGATTTTATTTATTTGTGAGAGAGAGAGAAGGAGAGGGAGAGAGCATGAGATGGGGAGGTCTGAGGGAGAAGCATCACTTGCTGAGCAGGTAGCTTGATGTGGGACTTGATCCCTGAACTCCAGGATCATCACCTGAGCCAAAGGCAGTCAAATAGCTGAGCCACCCAGGCACCCAATAAAATTATTTATGTAGAAGCATTACAGAAACCAGCAGAATTTTTGAACACTCTCCAGGCACCTATTTTTGAGTTTTTTTGAAACTGTAAATATTGGCAATTAAGTTCTTAATCAGAGAAATAAATGAAAATTTATTTGTTGTAGGTCATGAACACAAAATGAGAAGAAAAGAGGTACAGATATGGGAGGCTTAAGGGGAGTGTGGAAGTGATAGTTTCAGAGGGAAAATATAGACATTTTATGTAGACACTGGTATACTCATAGAAAGAAATTCTGGAAGAATGCTTAAAAAGCTTTTAATTGTAGTTTTGGTTTTAGGAAGGAGTCAGCTTTCATATTAAAGCTTTCTACACTGAATTAAAAGAAAGGATAGACATTTTAAGAGCAAGATTAAGATTCCAAATGAAAAGAATATATAATTATAAAAACATAAAAATTATTAGGTTGCAAAAACTCTTCTGTCTTCTGAAGGGCATTAAAATACTGAGATACTTCTACAAACTGTTTTTTCTATTACTATTCAGTTTATAATTTATATTTAATTATTAAACATATCTGTAGGTAAGTTTTCTGTTGTTGTTGAGAGTGAACCAGGATGTTGCTGAGGTAAACTAAATTTTCTTAATTTTAACTTTAGCC
Source organism: Spilogale gracilis (assembly GCA_004023965.1). NCBI lineage: Eukaryota > Metazoa > Chordata > Mammalia > Carnivora > Mephitidae > Spilogale > Spilogale gracilis. The sequence continues at coordinate 475,788 of PITA01000009.1, forward strand.
TGGAGGTAAAACATCCCGAGTGTATCTTTGTGTTACACAGAGACCCTCAGTTTTCATCAAGATTATTATTTCTATTTCTATATTATTACTTCTATATTATTTATATCATATAAACCAAATCGACAGCATTTCTAGTAATGAGTAGCTTTTTCAGCTCTTGACTGAGTAAGATACTTTCACATTTCTGTAATTCTATTATATTTATAAAACTGCATACATATTCAGTAAGAAATTATAGAAACTATATAAACCAACCCTTAATTGCACACTGTTGAACTTAGTTTCTTTTGAAGGTTTTGTGTTTTGATCAGGAGTGTGGGGGTGCTTAAAAAAAAAAAGGAGATGCTTTAAAAAAAACTCTACAAATAGGGAAAGATTGAGGCTTGCTAATATGGAATCCAGTTCTAGTTGCTTAAAAAAGAAAAGTATGTAGGAAGAGCCTATAATTTTCACTACTATCTTTAGGCTTGGAAAAATGCCCAGGTTAGTGACAAAGGGAACTTTGGGGGAAGACTCTAAATCTACCAGAATGTAAGAGAGAAAATGGAAAATCAGATAGATAGCTTCATTAAAAATATAAGCCATGTAAAATCTTCGAGAGTTAAAGGAATAATAGCAGGATTTCTATTGATCTTTTTCCAAATTGAAATATTACTATGATTTAACAATTTCAATTATTTTGAGAAGAAGCAGAGATGCAGCTGTGAACCATTAACTAGAGTCAAAGTCATTATGAATTTGCTCTTGGAGCCAGGATTCACATACTCAACTGTGACCCAGTCTTGAAACCTGATTGTCTTCTCTGATCATAACCATTTTTTGTTTGAGGTACAATTTCTCCTGCATGTACCTCTTTTTCAGGTGGTGTTTTATGATGCTTCTCATAGTTTAACGTACACATAAATTTCCTGAAGATTTTATTAAACCGCAGATTCTGATCCACACATTTGGGGGTTTGCACTATAGCAAGTTCCCCATGATGACGATGCTGTTGGCTTGAAGCTTGTACTTTGACGAGAAAGGGACTCTAGAATATTGCAACGTCCCCTTAAATGATTATCAGATTGATCTTCCTATAACACGATTTTAATAAAAGTCTTCCTTTGCTGGAAAACCTTCAGTGATCTACCAAATCTAGTTTAAACCCCAAATCAAGTCATTCACTACCTTCCTAATTTTGAAAAAATACTTTCTAACTTTATGTTCCACCGCTCCCTTTCAAGAACTCTGAGTTTTAGTCAAACTAGTCAAACGTCCTTTTTCTGCTGAAGTTCTATTCCACCCAATAAGTGGACCTAGTAGGACTACTGGCTCTTCCCCTCCTGCTTCCCAAGTCTTCCCCCCCTCCCAACCAAGAATAATGGAGAGAAAAACAGAGGAAATAGTGAACAAGCTCTGAATCGAGGAATGGGGGAAAGGGAGCTATTTGGAGCTCACGTGGGAGGGTAGATCTGCCCTGGTGGAGGAGGCACTTCAGCTTGGTTGTAGAAGGATAAAATAAAATCTTTTCCCCTCATTTCCTTTGGGATTTGCAATGGTCTCCCCAGCAGGACCCGCATGGCCAGTGTAGACAGCTAGTGCTTGTGGGCAGCTGACCTCAGAGCTCTCCATACTTTTCCTTCCCTGAGCTTTGGGGCTAGGAAAGTACAATCTCATGTCCACTACCATGAGGGATTTAACTGTGCTTTTCTGGTATCATCTTCATTAGGTTTAATTAGCAATGTTCTACTTGCTTTATAAAAAAAGTTGGGAAGTATGCTTTCTTTTCCTGTGTTCTGGAATAATTTAAGCATAATTAGAATCATCTGGTGTTTGAAGGTTTGGTAGAATTCTCTTGTGAAGCCATCTGGGCCTGTTGCCTTTTTAAGGGGGTAGGATTTGGATAATTTCTCTCTTTTTTTTTCCTCCTATGGAAATTAGTCTACTTGAGCCTCCTCTGTTTAATGGTATCAGTTATGATCAACTAAACTTACTGGGAAATTACTATTTCATCTCTCTATTATTTACACAGAGTTGTATAAAATAGTCTCTTCAGTATTTTAATTCCTTCTCTTTCAGTGATTATTTCTTATTGTGTATATTTATGCTTCCCCTTTACCCTTTTCATCCCTGAATAAGTTACCCCCCAAGAACCAGCATTTTTAACTTATTAATTCTAATATCTTTCTAATAATTAATTTCACATTATTTTTACCATCTCCTTTCTTGTGCTTTACAATGTTTTATGTTTGTTTTTTTTCTAGGATTTCAGGTTGTGATTTTAATTCATTTATTTTTACCCTTTCATTTTTATGTTAAGTGTTTAAGGCTATGAATTTCTTTTTTTCTTTTTCTTTTATTTTATTTATTTGACAGAGAGAAACACAGAGGGAACACAAGCAGGGGGAGTGAGAGGGAGAAGCAGGCTTCCCGCCGAGCAGGGAGCCCGATGTGGGACTCCATCCAGGGTCTCCGGGATCATGACCTGAGCCAAAGGCAGTCGCTTAACCAACTGAGCCACCCAGGCGCCCCAAGGCTATGAATTTCTTAAATCATAGCTTTATTTATATCCCATACATTCTGTTTTTAGTACCATTATTTTTAAAAGAAATTCTGAAATTTAATTTAGTATTTTCCTTTTATCAAAGAGTTGTTTAGTAGCAGGTATTTTCAGCTGGAAAATACACTTTAGATATTTTCTTGTTAATTTCTATAAATATTGTGCTCTGATCAGGAAATGCTATTTGAATTATTTCTCTATTATGAAAATGAGGATTTCTATATAATATAACATATGCTTAATTTATATGAATGTTCCATATGCCTTTGAGAAGAAGGCATGTAAATTATTATTGGTGGTAAAATTCAATATAGAGTCACAAGATGAACTTTATTCATGATGTGAGAAATGTCTCAAGTGGACAATGTTTTTTGTCCACTTGATTTTTTTGGTCTTGGAATGATACATTAAAGTTTTATAATATTATTTTGCTTTTGACTATTTCTCCTGGCATTTCCTGGAGTTTCTATTTTATTTATTTATTTTATTTTATTTTATTTTATTTTTTATTTTTTCCTGGAGTTTCTATTTTGTAAATGTAGTGAATATATTTATGGCTATTTAAGAATATTATCTTTGTTATGAATTATGACCTTTATTATTTTAACATGTCTTTCCTTGTTTTATTTAATGCTTTTTGTGATTATTTATACCTTGTCCAATCAAGATATCAACCCCACACCTACATATGTAGGTATGTTTTTCTTTACTGTAAAAAATGCACCTTTTTTCTTTATTAGTTTTTTTTAATACCAAAAAGTAATACTCAAATAATGGAGACATGTGGAAAAGACAGAGAAACCAGCTTGAAGGGGTGGCTGGTGGTATAATCTTAGACCATTTGCACATCAAAATAAATAATAATCACAGCTAAAGATCACGAAGTAACAAATGCACTTTTGATCTACAGATAAAAACTACTCAGTGAAGGCCTGTAACCATTTCAGTTCTTACTCTGTTTCAGACATATCCTGTACAGTCTTCAGGGTCGAGGTTAACAGGTTATTTTCATTATTTCATGTCATACACAGTATTAGAAAACAAGGCCTTATAGCAGTTTAGATGAAATGCACTGCTAGCAGCCAAATCCAGTCCCTTATATTCTATACTCTTTCTTTCTCCCTTCCTTTCTTTTCCTTCCCTTTCCTTTCCCTTTTTTCTTCCCTTTCCCTTTTCTCTTCTCTTCCCCTTCTTCCCTTCCCCTCCCTTCTCTTCCCTTCTCTTCCCTTTCCTTTCCTTTTCTTTTCTTCTATTTTCCTTCCTTTCTCCCTCCCTCCCTCCCTCTTCCTTCCTCCTTTCCTCCTTCCCTTCCTCCCTTCCTACCTTCCCTTCTTTCTCTCTCTCTCTTTAAAGATTTTATTTATTCATTTGAAAGAGAGAGAGAGCATTAGCAGGGGGAGAGGGAGAGGGAGAAGCAGACTCCCAGTTGAGCAGGGAGCCTACTGCGGGGCTCAATCCCAGGACCTGGAGATCAGACCTGAGCATCCAGGTGCCCCCATACTTTTTTTCAGATCTTCTTCTTTGTTGATGTCAGCTTTCATTGCTGATTCCAGGCATCCCACTTGGCCTGACCTTTGAAACCCAGCAGCCCAGGCTGCTCTGTGCTTGTGTCACCCATAGTCACTTGTTCATGGTGCTATGGGGGAGTGGCATCTCAGCATCTGCTCGCTTGGTCTTGAGGTGTTTAGCATCTTCAGCAGCTTTGTCAAACTCAGCCTGAGACATGATGGCAGGGTTGCGAGGATTCCAGGGAACCCTGCATTTTTATTATTTATATTTGCCTGATAAAACTTTGTCCATCTCTTTATTTTTCATGTTCTTTCAACCCCTTAAGGATGTTGATAGTATGTAGCATAGAATTGGGTTTCACTTTGGGAATCAATTTGAAAATCTGTTTAAAAAGTAAACTAACATCATTTACATATATTGATATGACTAATATGTTTGGTCACATCAGTAATAAACTGTATTTTTATTTATTTTTATTTTTTTAAAGATCTTATTGATTTATGTGACAGAGATCACAAGTAGGCAGAGAGGCAGGCAGAGAAAGAGGAGGAATCAGACTCTCTGCAGGACCCTGAGATCATGACCTGAGCCGAAGGCAGAGGCTTTAACCCAATGAGCCACTCAGGTGCCCTGTATTTTTATTTTTTTATATTTACTGTATATATTGTTATAGTTACTATGCTTTACCATGTGGTCCATTTCCTTGCTCCCCCCCTTTTTAGGGGTCTGGAGTGGACAGAGTATTTAATTTGGTTTAAGAAAATTTGTACTTTTTCTAATGATAACCTTTATTACTTTAGTCCCTTTATTCCTTATTTAGGCTTCTACGATTTGATTTGTCAGCTTAAGAGGATATCACTATACAGTATTCAGAAAATATGTTTCATTTTTTTCCTTTCTTTGCTTGTTTTTCCTCCCATTTACTTAGCTATACTTTTAAATTCTGTCAGAATATTTAACAGGTACATACTATTCTTTAATCTTTTGCCCCACTTTTATTATAGTCTTAAAATCTGTAATTAAACATATATATAAAGTATCTTCAGTGCTCAGCAAAGGTCCTTTTGCTCAAGTTTTTCAATTCTTTTTTTAAATAATTTATTTTACTTTTTCAGTGTTCCAAGATTCATTATTTATGTACCACACCCAGTAAGTTTTTCAATTTTATCCAGCTGGCTGAAGCTCTCACTCTAGTAGATTCCTCAGGGAATCTTCTCAACAGGACTGTATTCTCTGGATTGTTACATGTTTAAAGTTATTTTCTATCACCTTGATTTCCCGTGCAAAGGCGAAATATTTGGGAGGCTCCGGAGATTTCTAGTTTGAGAATTCATTATTCTGTTGGACAGAGAAGTACAATTTCCTCTTTATGGAGAAGCAAGTTGGTATATATTGTGGTTCTGATTCTCTCTGGTTTCTTAGTTTTCCTTAATTTCAACATTTCCTGCTCCCTTTACCTCCTAGCCTCCAAGGGATGCACCCACCAAGAGCCCTCCCTTTCCCCCAGAGGCCTTACCTTTTGTAGGACAGCTGATTCTGCTCTTGTGCATTTTCCTGCTGCTTCCTTTCAGTTCTCCAGGATCCAGTCTCTGATCTAGCAGATCTTATCTTTGCTCCCGGCATTTCTCCAGAGCATGTGAAACTTTATCCTCCTGGGAGTGATGTTTTATCTTTGTAGGTTCTGTGGCTGCTGTACACCACTATCTTCTGGTTTTTAATCTGGCCTGTGCCCTGAAGCGGTTCTCCAGCTTTGGATGCTTATACCCTACTTACATGTAAATTGAAATCTGTCACAATCTCTGTCTCCCAGTCATGTGGTAGGTATGGGCTATGGATGATTTTATTTGCTCCCTTCTTGGATCTGTGTGATTTTGGAGAAGGTGAGCAGAGATTTGAATTTAGGCAGTCCCCATCATCCAATGAGAACTCTAAGGGCAACAGATACCACTTTTTTATTTTGGTAATTTGAGTTGAGTTGTATTGTAAGAATTTGAGGGCACACCTAATACATTACCAGGCATATAATAAGTGATAATTAAGTATCTGATGGAGAAATGTGTTCATAGATATTATAATTCACTTTACTTTAGCAGAAGAGAGTATTGAGGAACTACTCTAAAATTTATGGTAAAATAATCATGTCTAAATTTTATTAGTTGCTAACTCAGTGGCTTAATTGTTGCCAGTCTACCAGTGATATATTATGGAAATTAAATAGTTAAATTGTTTCATGCATTTGGATACAATTCTGAGAGACAGAGTGAGGTGAGCACATATCGGGATAGACAACATGGTGCTTTTTTCCCCTACTAATGCATAAGGCTAAGTGAAACTTTTAGGTAAAAAAAAGAGTAAGATATACATTGTATTTTCTTTGATTAAAAAATTACATATATGAAGCTCTGTACTTCTAGCTACTTGGAAGGATGTCATGTAAGGGGAAAAAAACTGAAAAAAAAAAAAAGAAAAACCTTAAAAATATCCATGGAATCTTGCCAATGATTTTGATCAGAGAATGTTGGCAGACTGAACGAAGTAGCTGATAAAATAAACGTTGCCAAATATTTTCAATGTTTATAGTAGATGGTTTCTTAAACTTAATCATGTAGCTCTCTGAGTAAATCAGAAAAGATGATTCACTACCACTTTCAGGGGATGGACTGACAGTGGCTCCCATCTTTCTCTAGAGCAGAAGTCGTTATGGTAGTGAGCATGCTCTGTAACTGCACTCTCCAATGATGGCTACCAGCCCCATGTGGTGAATGGACTGAGGAACTCCACTTTTAACTTGCCTATTTTAATTACTTCATGTAGCCACCTGTGGTTCATGGCTCCTATATTGGACACTGCAGGTGTCCAGAGAGACATTCATGAGCTTGAAGTTATCTTATTTGGGGGAGAGAAATAGGACAGAAGAGAAATTTGGGTGGCATAAGCCAGTGAGGAGTATCTGTCTGTTGTCTATCGTCTGTCTACTTATCTGTGTATTTTTCTATCTGTCCACCTATCTATCTAAGAAAGAGCAAGTGACTACTTTTTCATGAGAAAAAAGAGGAAATGCTCTTTTCTGCTCATTGGTGAACTCAGGACTACTTGTAAAGTTTCAAGTCTTTTCAGTTGTTGCCTCTGCTGCTTTGTATCAGATAATATCCATGTTATATTTAACTCTTTGTACTCTTTTATATTAGTAAAATCCATATATAGACTATCACTTGATGAGTTGAATATTTTAAAACCAAGGAACACATCTATACTCACATTAAATACACACCAAACCCATCCCCATATTTGTCCTGATGTTAAGCCAAGAGCTATATAGAAATTTATTAATCAGACCTGTAGTTTACTGATTTCTTGGATTGCTTAAGGCCTAGGTTTCTTGGATTCAGGACTCAGGCTGCCTGATTTATTTCTGGATCTCCCACTTATTAGATGTGTGGTTCTTGGAAACATAACTTTTGCATTGGTTTTTCCATTGGGCTCTTATGAACATCAAATGAACTCATAGTTGTAAAATACATGGAATAATGCTTTACATTACTTATTGCACAAGTTAAATTAAAATTCAAGTGAAGGTTAGATGCTACCAGTACTAATGACATTTTCTCATTTAATTTACTCATTCATCAGAGCTCATTTAAATATCTGTCACATGATAGACATCAGAAACTCTATCAGGTGATGGTCAGATACTGACTTAGTAGGCTTCATATCTGATGGGCTCATATCTTCAGGGCCTCAAGATGCTAGCACAAGCTCACTGTTATCTACTGCCAGGCAAAGAGAGAGCAGAAGAAATGTTGAAGCTTTTAGTGAGATGAGTCAGAAATAACTGCAAATAGGAAAAACATGTTGTCTGGTTTTGCCATGAAATACCTTCCAGTTCAGCAATTCTGGGACAGATCTGTTTGCAAAATGTGAGTAGGTACCTAGGTTAGGCTGATAGCATGCTCAATATTCTGTTGCTAAGGTTCTAAGCCTATTCGTGGTATTCTATTTTTAGAGTGTACAAGAATGAATCAGAGGCTTATGATTAATTATTAATGATTGTGAAATAACACTGTTGGATGGTAGAATGTAGAAAGTTTTAATAACAGCTGCTTTGAGGATTACTTTTAACAAACACATAAAAGGATTTTGAAGTTATATTTTAACTCCTTGGAACATCGCTTGTTTTGAAGTAATTTTCTCTTTAAATGTCTATGGTATAATCCTATCTTGAAAAGAAAAGACTGTGGCAATGAGAGGCTCTAAAAAAATTAATTATAGCTCTTGATTTATTAGCATACAAACACAATTTATAAAATTTTGAATGTCTAACAGCCCGTCAGATTAAAAGAAAACTTTTTTTTTTCCAGTGTGGTATCCCTTTTAGTGTCTATAATAGTTAGTGATACTGATCATTTACTACCTCCAGGCTCTGTTCTCAATGGGTTACACAGATGATAAAACTCAAGGGCAGAGTTAAGGTCACACAGGTCGTAAGGATGGATTTGACCCTGAGCAATCTGACTCAAGAGTTTGCACTCTTGACACTGATTTTTTTTTTTCTAGTTAACATAAAGGACTCACTGTACACTAAATAAGGCCTTTGGGAAGTTTTTATCTTATTATGGATTTAATTCTTCCATATCTTACTGTAACCGTTCGTTTGTTTAACAGACACTGCATACACTTATTATTTATTGGCTAATGGTTTAAATGTATCATCTTATTTAACCCTTGTGGCTACCCCATGACATAACTTAGAGACCTTAAGTGGCACTGTGTTGCGGGGAGCACAGAGGCAGGAGTTTAATGCAGGTCCTCTGACACCCGGGCTAAAGCTCTTCAACACATTACAGGCAGCGGATTATGCTCAGTGCTGTAGAATATGGATGTTGCATAATCACAAACTTGGAATGCAGTTTTGCTGGTAAGATATGCATGAGAATAACTATGGGGAGAGGTATGAAGGTTACAGACCCTCTCCTCCGAAGCTCATCAGACACAGCAATCATTTTTGACAAACAGGAAAGACTACATAGAAAAGGATATCTGAGCTGATTAAATAAGGAAAGTGAAATTTGGAAAGGGAGGGATTTAGGAGATCACGTTCAGAGAGTGAAAACTATCAGTAGGCATTTGATGTTGAAACAAGAAAAACAGTTCTGTTATTAATAGGCTTGTTTCCATTTTTAAAACACAGCACAATGATTTGCTTTGCAAAGTTGATTTACACTTTCCTTCATTTATTTAATAAGTATACATTGAGTATCTATTGGGTACATGATATCGCTGATGCTGGCATTGAAGAGAGCCAACGTTCTTTTTTTTTTTTATTATTGTTACTTAAATTTTTTTCCCCAGTGTTCCAAGATTCATTCCCCATTCCCCACCACCCAGTGCTCCACGCATTAGGTGCCCCCAGTACCCACCACCAGGCTCTCCCATCCCCCCACCCCCCTCCCTCCAAGTCCCTCAGTTTGTTTCTGTGTCCAAAGTCTCTGTTGTTCATTTCTCTCCCTGGGTTACCCTACTTCCCATTTACTTTCCTTCTCCTACTGTCCTCCAGGTTACCCCTCATGCACCACAAGTAAGTGAAACCATGTGATACTTGACTTTCTCCACTTGGCTTATTTCATTCAGCATAATCTCTTCCAGTCCAGTCCATGTTGCTACAAAAGCTGGATATTCATCCATTCTGATAGAGGCATAGTATTCCATTGTATATATGTACCACATCTTCTTTATCCATTCATCTGTTGATGGGCACCTTGGCTCTTTCCAAGGTTCAGCGATTGTGGCCATTGCTGCGATGAACATTGGGGTACATATGGCCCTTCTTTTCACTACATCTGTATCTTTGGGGTAAATACCCAGTAGTGCAATTGTAGGGTCATAGGGTAGGAGAGCCAATGTTCTAAGAGACAATATTTCCTTCTCTCTCGGAGCTTATGGCCCTGCTGGGGAAAAGGCTGACAATAGAAAAAAAATAGCCAGGTGAGGGGCACAGCCTGTGTAATTGTGATAGTACTCCCATCAAACTCCAAGCAGGGTGATGGGGAGTCAGAGGCAGGGGTAAGGCCACTTGCTACTTCAAATAGAGCAATGAGAGGTTTCACAAAAAAGGTAGTGTATGATAAGTACCTGAAGGAAGTGAAAGAGTAGGTGTAAGGACCACATTTTAGTACATGTCACTTTAAGAACTTCATACCTGAGGATGTGCCAGATAGTTTCCCTCACCAGGCCTCGCCTCCCCCCCCCGTCCCCCTCCCCATCTACTCTCTAAATGCATCTCTACCCTTCCTTTTGCTGCGCAAGGTAGGACAGGCTGTGAGGAACGTATCACCAAGCAACTTCACACTTTGGCTGACAGTTAGGTTCAGCTGCTGAGAGGTCTGGCATGAAGTCAGAGGGAGAGGAGAGTGAGGTCCAGATATTTATTCCCTCCATCTGTCTCCAAGTGGAGCCCTGAGTAATATGGGGCTGAAGGGAATCAGCTTTAGCCTGTTTTAGGAAGCAAAAATGGGAAGCAATAGAACATGCAATGATTTGAGCATGGTATATGGGGTGGTGCAATTGGGATAAGAATGAAAACTGCAAATATCTAACCTTTTGTCTATTGAAGTTAGCCCATGGAGATGCAGTATTTCTCTATAGAACACTTTTAAGCACTGATGACATTTACTGACCCTATAATTGAAAGAATACAGGTATACGTGTGTGTAGGCACACACACACACACACACACACACACACACACACACACACACACACTATTGCTTGCAATTGCCAGGGGTTAACAAATTCCCTGAAACTCTTCTACTGATAGAGATTCCTGGACTCTTCAAGACCCTTGACTCCATGGAAATGGGAGAGACCTCCTACCTTTGGGTGATCTGGTACATAGAATCTCTAGGCAGCTAAACATTTAACAATGCTTAATTTTGTGGTTTCAGTGAAAGCAGTAAAATAAATATCTTCCACTGTATATTTGGAGACTAAATAAGGCTTTAACATGAGTTCCATATCTAGTCATGCAAGAAAGTCATGTACTGTCAAGAAGCATTTTCAAAATTAATGCTCTATAAAGATTACATCTTTCTTAGGAGCTATAATCTTTTATTCAAAGATACAGTGTGTCTCTAAATAAAATGGTCCAGGTGGACCTGTATTATTGAAACAATGGCACGTAGGATATTTTGAGGCAGATAAAATGTTCCTTGTTGTTGGGTAGAAATAACTTGAAACATCACTCTGATTCACCAGCCTGATAAAAAATTATAAAACAATTGAACTCACCCCCTCCTGTAGGGTAATCTGAGTTCCTTGAGACTAGCAGTGCCATCATCCTTGTCTTTGAATTCCTGGTGTTATGCACAGCACCAACCACAACATGGGATCCCATCAGAAGTCAACAGCTGTGAATTATTTCTATTCAGAAGAAAATTGCATATTATTATTTATTGGTAGTAAGTGGACATGAGTGGCTCATTTTTCTATATTTAATAACGTTTAGAGAACACTTTTATTTTATTTTATCTATTCATTTGACACAGAGAGAGATATCACAAATAGGCAAAGAGGCAGGCAGAGAAAGAGGACCAAGCAGAAAGCCCGATGTGGGGCTCGATCCCAGGACCCCGAGATCATGACCTGAGCCGAAGGTAGAGGCTTAACCCTCTGAGCCACTCAAGTGCCCCTACAAGAGGTTTTAATCCAGGATATTATAAGAACAATGAAAGAATTTGTTGAGATGGACTGAACCACACTTGTGAAAATTTTAGGTATTTTCTATTCAGTTAACTTGGGCATGCACCCGCACACAGTAAAAAACACCCTGACTCTTTCCATGAAAATCTTAAACAGTAGTTATAATCCACTAAATGTGGGGCGATTTGTGATTGCAGCAAGAGGAAACTAGTATGTTTATCTAAAAGTAAATCATGAAAAGACTTATTAGAGCCATTTAAAAAGTAATACAAATACATTCATGTGATTTTGCATCTGCTCCTTGACCTTTTTTAAAAGCTGTGTGTAGAACTGATACAGAAGAAAGAGAATAAAACAATTTGTGGTAAATAATTGTCTCATGCACCCATATCACTCTGACCTCTGGTTCCTCTAGCTCATCTCCTTCCCTGACTGCCCCTCCTGCCTTATTCTTATAAGGGTCCTTTTGAATATGTTAGAACCACCAGGATAATCTCTTCATTTCAAAAATAATCTATTTATCGGGACATCTGGGTGGCTCAGTGGGTTAAAGCCTCTGCTTTTGGCTCAGGTCATGATCTCAGGGTCCTGAGATCAAGGCCTGCATTGGGCTCTCTGCTCAGCAGGGAGCCTGCTTCCTCCTCTTTCTCTGCCTGCCTCTCTGCCTACTTGTGATCTCTCTCCCTGTCAAATAAATAAATAAAATCTTTTTTAAAAAATCTTTTTATGTGTCAGAGAGACAGAGAGCACAGGTAGGGAGAGTAGCAGAGGAAAAGCAAGAAGCAGACTCCCTGCTAAGCAGGTAGGCTGATGTAGGGCTTGAACCCAGGACCCTGGGATCATGACCTCACCAGAAGGCAGATGCTTAACTGACTGAGCCACCCAGACACCCCTCATTTCACAGAATCTCTAGGCAACTAAACATTTAACAATGCTTAATATTGTGGTTTCAGTGAAAAAAGTAAAATAAATACCTTCCACTCCTCATTTCAAAATTTTAAATTTAATCACATCTGAAAAGTCCCTTTTATCATGTAAAGTGACATAGTCACAGATATCAGGAATTAGGTTGTGAGCATCTTTAGAAGGCCATTATTATGCCTACAGCACTAACAGAATGACCTCCCTCCTTTAGGTGCTATTGCTCTTTGAGCCAGGACCTTAATTTCTAACCACATAATTACTTATCTTAGTTTTTGTTTACATATTTATTAGTGAATAGATGAACAGGGTTTAGCTCTGTGTATTTATTCAAGAGTCCATTTCTTCATGTAATCAATTAACTGAGTCTTATGTATATGTTTTATTTGAAAGTGTTGCTTCTTTTCGAGAAATTCAGTAAAATGCTAGCTGATTATTTAACACAGAAATTGCTCAAAGTTGCAAGGGTGATATAATTGTTATTGTTACTAGCGTCATTTTTTGCTGTTTAACAATAAGGGCGTTGAGTTGTTTTTCTTTATGGAAATAGTTTGATGCTTAGAGTCTGATCTAAAAGCAGATTTTTCATATTAGGTGGTATCATGGGGCTATCTATGTAATCATTCATCACTAAACATTGCCTCAAATTGCATGCATTTGAAGAGTATTATGGTTTATTCACTTCGTATTCTAAATGTGGTAGTCGGCTTTCCCTAGGAAGAATGATGTGGCTCAGAGAGAATGAAAACACCACTCAGCACTTTTTTTCCTTCCATAGTAAATGCAAAGAAAGAACTGTGAATTGTAAGATCATCATTCCATGGTAGCTATCTCTGTAATCTTGAAATGCCTATTCACCCATAATCAGCCTCATTCTCAAAAAGGGATTTAGAGAATGCTATACCAGAAGAAAAACTGTAGATTATTTGATCTATTTCCTTTTTTGTACAAATGAGGACCCCGCAGCCCAAAAGGGAAATTACTCAAAGTCAAACAATTAGTTAGGGCACAGGACTCAACTTAATTTTTCTGTCTTTCTGAAGTGGCTTCTTTTGAGCATATTTCCATTGAGAGTATGCTTTGAACATTTGTGTGGAAATGGGACTATGAGTTTTAGCATGATGTTGTAGCAGAAGTGACTTCCTGAAGACCTCTTGTTTCATTTCCTGTTTTGTTTTCTATATGATTGTTGCAAACTATTACACATCTGTGCATGGGAGTGTGTGTGTGTGTGTGTGTGTGTGTGTGTGTGTGTAATGCAAAAGGTGCTCTGCTCATTACTCTTAGCTATAACCACCAATGGTGCCTGTCTGTCAAGGCTTGGGTAAACTGTGCTGAATGCTGTGGGATAGAAAATGGTCCAATGCAAAGTGACCGGTTTGGAGGCTAACGAAAGAGTATAAGCCCAGGCTGCAGGAACTTCCAACGGCAGAATCTGTGAGTCCACCATTATCTGTACCCCTCCTCTCCCAGGCAACCGTAGAACCCTTCCTCCTCTGATCAAAGACCAACCTCTCCTTATTCTCAATGCCACACATTCTCACTTCCTCAAGAATCTTACCTTTAGGGCACCTGGGTGGCTTAGTGGGTTAAAGCCTCTGCCTTCAGCTCAGGTCATGATCTCAGGGTCCTGGGATCAAGGCCTGAGTCTGGCTCTCTACTCAGCAGGGAGCCTGCTTCCTCCTCTCTCTCTGCCTGCCTCTCTGCCTACTTGTGATCTCTCTCTCTCTGTGTCAAATAAATAAATAAGATTTTTTTTTTAAAAAAAGAATCTTACATTTTGGATATTTTCTCTATCCTCTGTCATTGCTTCTCCCATCATTATTGACACCTTCCTGTCAGTATTCTCAAATCTATCCCATCTTATAAAGAAAATTTCCTCTCTTCTCTAGCCCTGCCTTTTTTTTCTTTTACTACCAAACCGTTTCAAAGAAACATCTATGCTAACTACTTATATTTCCTTAGTCATACAAAATTAAACACACCATTTTGCATTTTAAAATTTCTCAATATTTAACAAATAACTCCAGTCTGGTCTTCATTCTGTCTTCTTCCACACAACTCTTCTTGCTGAGGTCACCCTGCTCTCCAAATTGATGGGTCAGATTGTTTTCTGTCTTGATTTGCTTGACCTCAGGATGGCTTTTAGCATGATTTCCTATTCATCCCGTCTTGGGAAGTTTTCTCCCTTGGCTTCTATACCACCATGTTTGCCCTACTTTTCTCACTCTTGAGTTCTAGTCCTTTTCTTTTCTTCTTTTTTAATCTACCTTGTTTCTCTACACAATCATTTTCTTTCCAATCACTTCAACTGCCATCGCCACAGCAATAGGTCCCAATTCTTACCTCCAGCAGACCCGTTTGCTTGAGATCTAGACATGCAGCCGCTTGCCTAGGCAACAGATCCACTTCAGGGTCTCACAGGACTTATGTTCAAAAACTGAGATCATGACCTCTTCCTGAAAATGTCCTCCTAAGTACGTCTGATACTATACCACCACCTGCCCGTACTTTCATGGTCGAAACCTGGGTGGTGGGAGATCTTTCTTAACACTTTACTCCCCGACTCCCTGATATCCAGTCACTAAGCCAACTGATTCTGCTTCCTAAATACCTCAAATGTGCCCCCTTATGTCCTTCTACAGCTGCCACTTTAGTTTAAGAAACTTTCATCTCAGGGCTCCTGTCTGGGTCAGTAGGTGGAGCATACAATTCTTGATCTTAAAGTCATGAGCTCAAGCCCCACACTGGGCAAAGAGATAACTTTAACTAAAAAAAAAAAAGAAAGAAAGAAAGAAAGAAAGAAAGAAAGAAAGAAAGAAAGAAAAATGAAACCTTCCTCTCTCATTTGAGCTCTTGCAATTGCCTCCTACTGATTTGCTAACTAAACAACCTCTCTTCCACCTATAATCCAGTTTCCATATAACAGGTGGAATGTTACCAAAGAAATCCATGACAAGCACCAATAATTAAGAAATTGAATCTAATGCAATTTGTGATTGGTTGCTGTTCTCTAGCCTTCTGCTACTCTCACACAGGAGGCTAAAGCTCTCATCTTTTGGTGGAGGGGCCCAAAGAAAGGAAGGTAATGCCCACTGAAGAAATATCAGGAGTTCATGTCTTGGGAAGTGGATGAGGAACTTCCACTCCCCCCGTTTGCTGCCAGTTCAGCGTCCCTATATGGTGTCAGCGAAACATGAGATTCCTGACATTACTGCTACTGTCTCGGAAATCCCAGCTCTATCACTTAGCAGAATCATTCCTACTAATATTTAACCTAGACTGAACAACTGCCACAAGGTGGTGCTGAATGAGGCTGAGACCTGGGTCCCAGCACTTCTGGACTTGCACTGCTGTCCTAGTAGGCTCATCCAGGTCACTGCATTAACCCAACCGTAACAGAACAATACATTTCATGGCAGTGAAAACTTTGGACCACGCTTACTGTGTTATGGAAGGGTTTTAGTGTACGTTATAAGCTCATATCAGAATGTGCCACTTCCCTGGTTAAATCTTTTCCACAGCTTTCTTTGCTCTTAGGATAAAATCTAATCACATGTGCTGTGAGATCCAATTTCAATCTCAAATTTCAAATCTCAAATGAAGAGCAGGCAGTTGCCATGAATGTATGATTTACCTGCTAAAAAAGCTATCACTATGCCAAAGGGGGATTTGAAACACCTTCAACTGGCTCTCCACTTTGGATACTTCATCATCTTGCCCTCCTCTCTCCCATGCAAATGTTGCAGTTATATGAAGAGGGCAAGCTCCTTCCTACCTCAGAGGTTAAGAACAGACTCTTTAGGCTGGAATCCTTTCTCCTTCTTTTTACGTGATTAACAATTTCTTATCTTATAAAGATTAGCTTAAAAATCACATCATGATAACCTATCTCTTTTGTACCTTGAATTAGATTCTATCTCCCTGTTACAGTGTACCCAATCGTCAGTCTTTTTAAAAAAATTTTGGTTGTTTAATATCTTTTTCTCGCAATCTACTTATCAGCCCATCCATCCATCAAAAATCCACCTATAAATCTTTATTAAGCATCTACTTTTCACCAGGAATCCCCAGCCAGTGCCAAGCAGGCCTCTGGCAGGGTTCCTAGCATTGACAGGGTGAAAAGGAATGCAGAGGGAAGGGGAAAGGGATTCAAAAATAACTTTTGAGTGTTAAGAATGGAAAGATAATAAGAAAACCCTAAGTAGAGGGAAATCAGTATGGAAGAAAGTTTGGGGCAGAAGAGATTATCATTTTAATTTAATATGGGTGAAACATTGAAAGGTTAATTTCTGGTATATAAGAGAAGCTAGGGAACCATTTGCAAACCATTTGCCGAGGATGATAATGTGAAGGTTTAGGAATACTTGTAATCTCTAAGAAATTAAATAGAAATAAAAATGAGAGGATTGGCATATTTGAAGGGCACTCTAGAAAAGTTAGCCCCCAAATAGAAATTTTCTTTCACA
The DNA here is from genome assembly GCA_004023965.1 of Spilogale gracilis. NCBI lineage: Eukaryota > Metazoa > Chordata > Mammalia > Carnivora > Mephitidae > Spilogale > Spilogale gracilis. The sequence continues at coordinate 492,921 of PITA01000009.1, forward strand.
TTTTATATGTAATACAACTTACAAAAATAGCTTATTTTAAAAGGAAATACATATAGTTAGCTTTGGTAAGATAAGAAAGCTAGATGAAGTCCTTAATGTATACCATTCCATTAGCAAGGAATGGTGTAGCATTTCTAAGGTGGCAAACAACAACAACAACAACAACAACAACAACAACAAAAACCCCACAACTCAGTGAAGTTTCGTTCTTGGCTGAGCACTAATTGTTCTGTAGTTGTACAAGTTGGAGCCTTAATTAGCCAATGAAATTCTCCTTTCTTGTTCTTCATATTATTTAAATATATATCTTGAGCTGTCTTCAGATATTGGAAAAATTCTCCTCTCTTGGAAACGACTCCTGAAAATATTAGTGAATAGAAACCCATCTGCACAGTGATTGAGTCATGACAAATCCAGATTCCTGGAATCTGCGAGAAAGGCTTGTGCTTGTCACGTCATCCCTCCTTTCTTAAAGTTCTATGGCTTGACAGGTTTGTTTTGAAGCAAGGTTTGATGAGCTGCTGTGTCCTGTCAGCTCACATGGGGGCAGCAGAGAGGCAGAGTAGACGCCCAGCTCTAAAGAGCAAACCAGAGAAGCCTGCTGCTCTAATTTTGGGCGTACTGTTTTCAGAAACACTCCTTCAGAAATTAAACGTTTTATCTATTGAAACAGTCATAGCCAATTGGCATGTCTATTTTTTTCCTTTGAAAGAAAAATAAGACCTGCATCTAGGAGTAGGTAAGTACGTGAGAATACAGACAGACATTTGCAAGGGTAGTGCCTGCATGGCTCAGAATACATTTCCTGATTTTCTTGGGTATTTACAATCTGACAAAATATTTACGAGTAAATACTCTATTCTACTGTCCTGTAGACTTAAGAATAATCACTTTGAGTGCGTTCCAAGCCCTGTCCCCTGTTTGGAAACATGTGGGTGTACATTTTGATTAAATGTAATTTGAATAAGAGACTGGTGAAATATGACAGCTTTTGTACTAGATTTGTGAGCTGTTTTTGGTTGTAGGCGAAGTTGCAATAAGAAGTTATTGAGTCAATCTGACTCGTAACTAAAAGTTTACAAATACTGAGCTATAAGGATAGAGGGTGAGTACTCCCCAGGCTTCAGGATCCCTGTCTCCCATTGCCTTTGTTCTGCCTGCTGCATTCCTTCCCCACCTCCACTCCACCGCGCCTTCCAGCCACTCCCACCTTTTTGCCCCACTAGCTTCTGCAGCCCCTTTAGGTCTCACCTTGGAGGTATTATCTCCAGGTAGCCTGCCCACTGCTTCTCCTGTTTCCTCCCATGAAATCCTATAGGCTCCCACAGGAACTATGTCTTGTTCCTAATTTTATCTCCAGCACCTAGCACTGTGTACTTATTACAGCCCAATTAAAAAAAAATACTTAAAATCTTTATCAAGGAGGTGGGAGTGACGGGTAGAAGGAGCAGCGGACTAGTCACACAGTGAACAAGAGGTTAAAAGAAGATTTGCTACCCCGCGACTGGTAGGGTGGGGCTGGTGGGTGTTAACGTTCGAGGCCCCAGCAAAGATAATAGAGCTCATTCCGTTCTTTTCCGCAAACATTTGGCGGTGAGGTGAGACCAGCTAGACCTGAGGCCTGTGGTTAGTCAGGTAGGTAGTCATGTGCCTCAGTCCCAAGGAGAGCCAGGGGCTTACAGGAACTAAAAGCTTGCCTGCGAAAATGCTTTGTGTAGTGCGAAGCACTGAAGCAGCGGTGCTGTGTGACCTGCTTACAAACAAAAGCAGCAGCTTAGACCCCTAGTGATCTTAGCAAAACTCTTCTCCCCGAGCTAGCTGGTTGTTAAGTGGTTCTCTCAAGGGCACCCGTCTGTGTTAGAGGTCACGGCCGTGCAGTGGGGAGAGAGCGAGCGAGCTCCTTCTGGAGAGGACTCAGCTTGCCTTCTCAGCATCTTGTTGCTAGGCAATGGCTCCTCCAGTGAAAGCTCATCTCCCTCTTGAAAGATGGAGTAGGTCTTGTTGAGGGAAAGGCAGTTTGGATAAACTGGGCCGTATGCAAACAGTATTTTGCTCTAATCTTCAAAACTGCCTCATTCTATAAGGAAGACAAATAATTCTACTTCAAATCCTGTTACTTGGCAACCAGATACTATACCTCCTCTTTGTTACAAAGCAATATAGTTCCTTTTTAATCTTGTTGATTTATTTTTACCTTTCCACCCATATGCCTTCCCAAATTGATTTAATGAGATTCAGTAAGACATTGTTTTGTGGTAGTATTTCCCTAGATTGCTGAATTAATTTCCATTTGAAAAATTACTTTGGATGGGCAGCTCCTAGGCAGCACCTAGCATTTGCTCGTAGTGAATATTCCATAATGATAAAATACATGGGCCGTCAATTTGATGGGTCAATGTTTAAAGAATATATATATTTTAAAAGAAGTGTGGACAGATTGGTGCTGCTTTTATACATCTGAAAATCCTACACATGGTTTGCCAGACTCTAAAATTAAAAAAAAAAATCAATATAGAATAATTATCTTTTTCAAAACTGCAAATTATCCATCAGACTCTAAAAACCTTTTATATTAGCCTTTCAATATTTTTAATTGTTGGTCAATTTAGAGAGCAAAATTTACAAGTTTGCTTTTATTCTTATCTCATAATAATGTCACAAACTTTTGGAAATTAGTGGCCAAACCAACATAACCACATAATATTAATCTTTTTTAATTCTGGAAGTTTTCTGAATTTATAATTAGAGACATTTTAACTTAAAACCATGGAATGTTAAAGCTCTCTTCTAATTGTTATTGTATCATTTGCATAGTAGATTCTTGTGTTTATTACAAAGATTTTTATATTTTATTCTGGAGATTTGACACATGATTTCCAGCCAACACTAATAATTCTGATGAGAAGTTTGAAAAATTGCATACTGAGTTGAGCGAAGTTGATAGGATTTCTTATGATAGTTGACTTTTTAATTTTCTCCCCCCTCTTTATCTGTCAGCTATCTCACATTTGTTGATTTTCTTTCTCTGTTAGTTACCACCTTAGGGTCATGATAAAACTCCAATTGAACCAACTTAAGCAAAAAAAAAAAAAAAAAAAAAAAAAAAAGGTTTGTTCATGGTAGACCCAAATAACCCCAAACCAGGGTCTGTAGTGCCTCAGGGCTCTTTTTCTCCCTCTCTCATTTCTGCTTCTGTGATCATGCTTCATCCTCTTAAACTATCCCTATCTATGTCTGTGTCTGTACCCATGACTCTCAGTAGCTCTTGGACCATTTCTTCCCAGTTTAGACAGAAAAGAAAGTCTTCTAATTTATTAATATTTCTATCCCAGGAGAGGTAATCTGGGGTCACATACGTACTAGAAAACCATATCCTGTGGCCATTAAAGCAAAGAAATGAAAGAAAGCAGTTTTGGAATAGTGGAGGAATGTGGTCGTGCAGCTGATTTCAAGGAGGGGAGGGGAGTACTAAGCAAATAAAACTAAAAGTAACCACTCCATCATTTGCTATGTACTCTGAGAAAAAAGCAGAGGTAGACATACTCTGGGCCTATAAAAAGCTGAATATCTCATGACACAGCAGGTTTATAAACTGATACCTTTACTACAGTGTACTTGTGCAACAATAGAAGTTTTCACATAGTTATCTAGGATCTTAGAGAAGGTGAACCAACTTTCCTAGGAAAAGGGAACTAGGAAATGAGAGGATGTGTACGTGGAAGGAAGGACAGGAGTTGCCAAGAAGCTTTTGCAGTGATACTTCTGTTTACATTGAATCTTTTTTGTTTTTCAATGTTATGTTTACATGGAATCTTGAAAAATATATAGGAAAATGCCAGGTCCACAGAGGAGCAGGACATATAGGCAAATGGAGCAGCAAAGACAAAAAGCATGCATGGTATGTTTATGAAATGTTTGGAGTTCAGTATATAGGTCAAGCAAAGAGTAAATACTGGGGTTTGCATGGAAGTGTCTGCAAAGAGATGGTGCCCCGGGGATGGTGCCACAAAGGGCCTTTTAGGCCAAAATAAAAAGTTTCAATTTATTTTGTATGTGGAAAGGCATCCTGAGAGATTTTCAGTCTAGTGAGAAAAATCTTATTGGACATTGGCGTTGGTAAGAAAGCATTATTGTGGACCAATATTTAAAATGAAAATGGAAAATACATTGGAGTCTACCTTTTAAATCTGCCTGGGATCATGTGGAAGTGGACCCCACAGTCCAAACTCCTTAATGATTATTAGTTTAAAGTAGTGCTATCAATTTTTTCAAGAGGCTACACACAGAGAAAATAATAATATTTATATAGCAAACTGGGAGAGCCTGGGCAGGGTGTTGATAGCTAGAGCTCACCAGCTCAGGAGTCCTGGCTGCTCTGGGCCCCATCTGTGAGACATGAGGGGTAAAGAGATGGATCCCTTCCCAGACCATAACCCATTTGCTTCACACTAGTTGAGAAACTCTAGTGTACAGATCTGAATTAAAGTAAGGACATGCTGTCTACAGAGTGGCAATCATCTGTTTTGATAGGGAGTACAAATAATGTTAAGAGTTTTTGATGGCAATGAATTAAGATAGGGAATGTTTGACCCCTTGAAGATCTTTCAAGATTTCACATTATGAACTTCTTAACTAACAGGGAACTGTCATAGACAAAAACTTATACATAGGTGAAATGTGTTTTAAAATGTACTAGTTTTTTCTTTTTTTGAATTGTCAATATATTTTATTTATTTTTTTTATTATTACTTAAATTTTTTTTTCCCAGTGTTCCAAGATTCATTCCCCATTCCCCACACCCAGTGCTCCATGCTTTAGGTGCCCCCAGTACCCACCACCAGGCTCTCCCATCCCTCTACTCCCCTCCCTCCAAGTCCCTCAGTTTGTTTTTGTGTCCAAAGTCTCTGTTGTGCCTCCATCAGAAAGGACGAATATCCAACTTTTGTAGCAACATGGACTGGACTGGAAGAGATTATGCTGAGTGAAATAAGCCAAGAAGAGAAAGTCAGGTATCACATGGTTTCACTTACTTGTGGTGCATGAGAGGTAACCTGGTGGACAGTGGGAGAAGGAAAGTAAATGGGAACTAGGATAATCCAGGGAGAGAAACGAAACAATAAAATGTACGAGCCTGGGGGCACCTGGGTGGCTCAGTTGGTTAGGCGACTGCCTTCGGCTCAGGTCATGATCCCGGAGACCTGGGATCGAGTCCCACATCGGGCTCCTTGCTCGGCGGGAAGCCTGCTTCTCCCTCTCTCACTCCCCCTGCTTGTGTTCCCTCTCTGGCTGTGTTTCTCTCTGTCAAATAAATAAATTTTTAAAAAATGTACTAGTTTTATTATTACTCAGGTATGGCCAGGCCAATAGTTCCGGGGACAACTGTCATTGAAAGGATAATTACTCAGTTTTCAAGAGGAAAAGGTACATGGGTAAGTCCCAGGCTCAGTCAGGAGGCAGGGGGAGCAGGGGAAAAGAGCCTTTCTTAGGTTCTGTGGGAATAGGTGAGGCCGGTAAAGGGGCTTAGGATGGGTTAGTTTGAATGATTTCAGCAGGCTCTGAAGAGTAGTGGATGTTCCTGGGTTGGGGGCGGAGGGAGGGGGGGATAGTGGCCCAGAATGGGAAAGCCCATAGAGGAGGTGGTTGTGGGGAGGACTCTGGATGTGTTGGTTTGCATATGAAAGGCATGTCCAGGCAAATTGCTTGCTATCTCTAGGAATTAGCTAACCCTCAAAGATTAGTCCCTTCGGTGTCAGCAAGATGTGTCAAAGCATTAAAAATTCAGAAAATAAAAATCCAGAGAATAATATAAAAATGTAATACTCTTGTGCTATCTTCAACATTTTTACATTCTACATTTTGCTAAAATTTCTTAGTAGAATGAGAACAACAAAGTAAAATTCGGTCAGATGTTGAAAAGAAAGTATGAATACGATTTTGGTGGAAGGTGTGTTTATACAATAATGATAAAAATTGTATAAAACACAAAATCTCTTCTTTTTTATTGTCTAATTCCCAATAATGCTCTCCTTAGGTAAAATTTAAAATTAGCTTTTATTTCCCAAGTACCCACCAGCTGGACTCTTAGTAGGGATAGATAGGCAAGGAGCATGTGGGGTAGGAGTGGGAAGCTTGTCTGAAATTTATAAACACACAGGAGTCATCTATTTTATCTCTATGTAAATTGTTGGTTCATCATATAAAGGACTTTCAAACATCGCAAAACATTTGGAAGATTTAAAAGCCTTATGCAGATCCATACAAATGAGATATATCTATGTATCCAATGTATATGAATAAAATAAAATATAGGATTAATAGAAGTGCTTTATAATAGTGGAACTTTTTGTATAGTCTTACCTATTATAATTCATAGTTTAAGTATGTACTGTAATTACCTCCCTGCAGTGATTTTATTTTTCATTTTGTCATTATTTTTCATTTTCTAAATGGTACACTTATCCCACATATCAAAAAGAGATATAATCAGAAAAATGCTCCAAACAAGTTGGTCTTTGAATTAAATTCAGACATTTGCATTGTATATATTGCTTAAAATTTGTTTCTCCAGTCTTCTAGGCTGTTTAGTGTAGTGATGCATATGAAATTTGTCAATTTTCTAAAGTATAGCTAGGAAAATTCCAAATTTATGATGTTCATAATATTTTTGCTGGCAATAGATATGCATCAGTAAGCATATTACAAAAACTACTTGAATTTTTGTCCATTTATTATTAGAAATATTATAGCTCTACTGACCACAATTAACCCATGAGCTTTTCTCTATGCTGCTTTTCTTAAAAACAAAACAAAACAAAACAAAAAAAACCCTCTTTATGTACCAATTTAATTAGAAGAAAATAGAAATAAAACCTTTATCATAGATTTATTATCATAATTTAGTGGTTGAGGTACTGGGATCTCAATTCATGGAAACTTCATGTTAGTGAAATGAGAAGTTGGAGAAAATGCTGTCTGGTCTCACAAGGGAGGTACTACATAAGAATGCTATCACAAAATAAATATTTTAAAGTAATACACCTTGATTCTAGGAATTAAAATGTTTAAACATATTCTCACGAAGAGGAGATTTCATCAGAGGACCATTAGGAGGGCAGTGCTACAAGTACAGCTGAATTAGGAAAAAGTACAATATTTTGGAAGTAGTATTTAAGGTGAATCATAGAGAATTTACAGAGAATTGCAGTAGTTAATAACACAGTGTCTCCAATTATGATGAACCTTGAAGCTGAATTTGTTTCAGAATCCGCATGTATAATGTTGCTAATGCAAATATTTTATTTGTAATGGCAGAGATGGAAATGTCCTGTTGCATCATCCCCTGCCAATGCAAAATAGACTCGCGAAGTCTGCTTATGATGGCTTTGTCCATACAGTACTGCTTTAACATTGCTGGGTCAAGTTTAACAGTGTTGGAAAAGAACACTTCAATGTATGTAGAAGGTAGTTGTTCAGATGTGATTGTCCTATTAAACACAACAGTAGGGTCAAGTGTCACCACTGCCATTTTCAGGTAACCCAATTACATGTTAGGTGACTCAACAGAGGTGTCAAAATCACATAAACTGCCTGTACAACATTTAAAAATGTTTCACAAATGTTTGATGCTGTTTAGGTTGATATGTAAATTATCTAGCCCAGCGTGTTCAAAGAGTCACTATGCAGCCACATCAGAGATCAAAAGCATTATGAGTTGTTACTCTACTGAACTTCAAAGACTAGTAAAAAATCACAAAGAAGGTTAAATGAAAAGTATTTTATATTTGATACCAGGAACTCTTGAAAAATAGAAGGTGTTAAGTTTTGGCTGAACTAAAACTAGCTCTTTCTCCCTACACAGGCTCCTGAATCTCAGTCCCTGTGAAGGCGCAGTAAAAGAGGAATTCTCACAACGCAACAACAATATGAAACCAAAACTTCACCTATGGCCAAAATCTGAGGAAGTTTCGGTAACTGGAAGAACAGTTAAAAGGGATTTTAAAGTGTGGGAAATAGACTCCTAATTTTATGATGTTTTACTATGATTTTATCTCCCTGAAAGGGATAGAAAAATGATTTTCTTTTTCTTCTTCAGGTCACCTTGTCACTTCTTCCCTCCAGATGCACTCACTTCAGAGGGTCTGAACTCACAAAAACCTGGGGCAGAGCTACACTGTTCTTCTTATCGCCCCTCCCAAGTCCCATATACACGGTAAAGGCAGTCGAAGGGTTATCAGGCAGGAGGAGGGTGATTGTGTACGGTATTTACTGGAGATTTCATGTTGCACTCCACCAACCATACTCCATACAAGTCAAGTGCTGCAGAGAGGAGACCCGGAGCCCGGGTATCACTCCTTTCTGTGACCCCACGGTGAAGAGGATGGGAGAGCTTGTGAACACGAGAGGTAGTGGACAGTCCCACTTTAATGCACAGGGACCTCACCAGATTAAAAGCTACTAGTGTACTCAGAGTGTGCCTAAGAACATGTTTATTTACTTGCCATAACATTATAGGTCATAGAGAGAGATTGTATTAGGTCAGAGCTGGGGCGGGGGGGGGGGGGCCGTCAAGGGCAAGGGTTAATTGTTTATTTGCAATCACTAAATGTTTTCTATTAATACATGCTGAGAATCTAGACAGGCGTGGATTACTCAGTGTTGAATAACTGAAGAGAAAAGGAAACCATTTTAGAAATTATGAAAAATTACCTGAGAAAGAGAACTTGGAGAAAAAAGGGGCACCTGGGTGGCTCTATCAGTTAAAGTGTTTGCCTGGGCTGCGGTCATGGTCTCAGGGTCTTGGATGCACCCCTGCATCTGGCTCCCTGCTCATATATACATAAGGTGTCTATATATATGCTCATATATCTATATATGCAAACTGAGATGATAATTCATTATCTGGATTAAAATTCACACTGGAGACAGTAAAAGACAGATCTGACACTGCAGAAAATTGAATTAGTAATGTGAACAATGAGTAACTCTCTCAGAATGTACAGAAAAAGGCAAAATAGTAAAAAAAGATGAGGAGGGCAATAATAGATCTGACAAGCCGAAAAAGGAAAGTCAGTCTCAAGATTACACATGTTCTAGGGACTAGAATATTTGGATCAGAAGCACCCATAAAAGGTAATTGTTGAAAAATGTCCTGGGTTGATAATGGCAGTTAAAGTGTTCTCCATGTTCCGATAAAACTCAATACAAAGCGATCGATAGGTAGACACATTTTGGTAATACTTAAAAAAAATTCTAGTAGATTTACAAAGTACATCCAAAGTGTTGAGGTCATAAAAAGCAGCTCTTTGTAACAATGAAAATCCTGAAAGACAAATATCACATGATTTCACTTATATGAGGAATTTAAGAAACAAAACAGATGAACATGGGGGAAGGGATGGAAAAATAAAATAAGACAAAAATCAGAGAGGGAGACAAACTATAAGAAACTCTTAACTCTAGGAAACAAAGTGAGGGTTGCTGGAGGGGAGGGGTTGGGGGGATGGGGTAACTGGGTGATGGACATTAAGGAGGGACCTGATGGAACGAGCATTAGGTGTTATATACAACTGATGAATCACTAAATTCTACCTCTGAAACTAATAATAGACTATATGTTAATTAATTGATTTTAAATAAAAAAAAGGAAAGAAAAATTCATGATGACATCGGATGGCTCCTCTGCTATGTGTATGTTGGTAGGAAGATAATGAAACAACCAACTTAGTACTAATTTTCTATAAAACTTAGAATGGAAAACATATAATTCAATAATTTTATAGAAACCCAATTCTTTTAAGAGTAAAGACAGCAAAATTTATTTTTACATAAGTAAATTCTCAGAAAATATATCACCCATGTATTTTGGGTGACAGAAAGTAACAGAAAAATACATGTTGGTGAATCGAAAGACAAATCAAAATTAAGAATTCAAAACTGAGGGATGCCTGGGTGACTTAGTTTGTTAAGCGTCTGCCTTCTGCTCAGGTCATCATCCCGGGGTCCTGGGATCGAGTCCTGAGTCTGGCTCCCTGCTTAATGGGAGCCTGCTTCTTTCTCGGCCTGCCCCTTTCCCTACTAGTGTGCACTCACTATCTCTCTCTCTCTCTCTGAGAAATAAATAAATAAAATGACAATGTTACATGAGAAGTATTTAGAGCCTAGCCCTTACTCTTTGTGGACCCTGAATGTATGAATCCCATGGAATGTAATATTTACAGGTGGGTTTGGAGTCCAGATTAGTGTAGTACTTCTCTATACTTCTCCAAGCCCTTCCAAGCCCCTTACAGTACCAAGAAATCTGAAGTGCTGCAATATCCACTGATAAGCAGTTCAGAAGGGCCATCTTAACAACACAGCTTGACATTGCTGAAGAGAGACAGTCTCAGTTAAGTTCAGTTGCTGGAACTCTCATTATATGAAACAGTTGTTTAACCTATCTGTGCCTTAATTTTTTTGTCTGTAAAATGGGAATAATAGCAGTATTTATGTTATAGAGTTAATAAGAAGCAAATAAACCAACAGACACTGACATTAGCTATTGTTACTTCAGATTTTGAAATAACACTTTGCATTATATATTTTACATGTGTAAACTGGAGAAATGAATAAAAAACACAGCAATCTTCTCTGATGGGAAGAGGCAATAGTATATTTTTTATACTGTGTAATGCAGACCAGGCAAAACATGAATCCCTTCTCTGCCATTTTTTAGTAGTGTGAATTTGCACAAATTACTGAAACTGTTTGAACCTCAATTGTTTTCATCTGTAGAATGGGGTAAATGATATTTAATATATAGGTAGGGTGACTAGCTCATCCTGTTTTGCTCTGGATGTTTTCAGGTTTTTTGCACCTGAAGTTTCACATCCTAAAAACCCCTCAGTGCAGGGGGCACGTAGTGGCTCAGTTGGTTAAGCCATTGCCTTCCTCTGTCCCAGGATCTAGTCCCATTGAGCTTCCTGCTCAGTGGGGAGTCTGCCTCTCCCTCTGACCCTCCCCCTCCCATGCTCTCTCTCTCTCTCTCTCAAATAAATAAATAAAATTTAAAAAAAACCAAAAACCCAAACCCTCAGTGCAGACAAATTAGAACCACTGATCACCCTATTACAGGGATGTTAAGAAGATCTGACAAGTATGTAGCATATGATCTTAAAACCTAAGTGTTCAATAAATGTTTTCCATTATTTATATTTATTTTTGCAATGAGCCTTCAAAATCTGTTGTGTATCTTAGATGTCCAGCATGTAATTTGTACTCACCACATTTTAAGAACTCAGTCACCACAAATGGCTAGTGACTACCATGCTGGACAGCCCAGCATTCCATTGGTGCTGGAATAAGTTAAGGAAGAGATAGGTGCCTCCCCAAATTGGTTCTTTTCTCTGCCAAGAAGATGATAGTTTTTCGTCTTTCTTATTTCCCATACTCATTCAAAATTTCCAAATCCATGAGTTCTTTGTGAAGTCAGATATTGTAGTTAGATGATGAAGTAAAAGGATATTAGTTTATCTCATATTTGGGATTATTTACAACATTAATCAACAACTTGGTGTATTTGTCAGGTTTTAGTCAACCGCTTGGCTGAGAGAAACCAAGCCAAAAGGCATACAGCTAGGAAATCTTATGTTTTTTTTTTTATTGTTCACTTTTTTGTCAATGGTTTATATGTAGGGATGCCTGGGTGGCTCAGTGAGATAAGCGGCTGGCTCTTGATATCAGCTCAGGGTATGATCTGAGGGTCGTGGGATTAAGCCCTGTGTTGGGCTCCCTGCTCAAGGGGAAGTCTGCTTGAGATTTCTCTTCCTCTTCCTCTGCCCGTCCCTGACTCATTCTCTCTCTCTCTCTAAAAAAAATCTTAAAAAAATAAATTGTTTGTACATAGCCTGTATTTATAAATTATTCTGGGCTAGACAGCAACCTTGATTTTTTGGTCATCCTTTTTTTTTTTTTTCCAATTTTTCTAAAGATTTTGTTTATTTGACAGAGAGAAACACAGCCAGAGAGGGAACACAAGCAGGGGGAGTGAGAGAGGGAGAAGCAGGCCTCCCGCTGAGCAGGGAGCCCGATGTGGGACTCGATCCCAGGTCTCCAGGATCATGACCGGAGCTGAAGGCAGTCGCTTAACCAACTGAGCCACCCAGGTGCCTCTTGGTCATCCATTTTTTTGGTCTGACAAGTGTTTGCTCAAGAGGTTATTCATCACAGGAAATACAAAATGGTGGTAGCTTAAGTTTAATGCTTTCAAATTTTTATACCAGTTGCCTATACCCCGGACGACTAGGATTAGGTCATAGAGACATTTGTTTGTGATTCTAATGGATATCAGAAACTTGCCAAGGTTTTCCTTAGCCATTGCTAAATTTTGGACATTCTGCCTTAGACCCTTGGACCCTGCATGTTATATAATCAATAACAGTATTATTAAAGAAAGAAATGAAGGCAATTGGACCTTATCTTCCTCTAGTACTGAATTATAAAATGAAAAGAAGATAGCCCTATTTAGAATTTCTTAATATCCTATAGCCTCTATACACATTTAATGAAACAAGCAGAACCAGCTCAAATTAGGCTTAGGTTTTTTCTACATATTTCTGAATTTGTCAGTGATTTTAGAATAGATTCTAAAATCTATTCTCCAGTTATTTTAGATTAAAGGTAGGAGGTAGATGTTGAGACCATCTGGCCTAGGGTGGCAAGTTCCATCTCAGATTCCAATCCTAATTGATTATTAGTGACTTTGTGTAAGTCTCTGCTAAGGAGAACTATGAAGTCTGGTAGAGTTCCCTGTAAAAGATGAACTAAAGATGTCGGCCTCAGCCGTGGGAAGTGGGAACACATATCACATCTTACCTCTCATTAACAGCAATCCTCACAGAGAGGGAGCTCCTCACTTAGTAGGGGAAAGGTGATAGAGGTACAATCATTATTTCAGCAGACGGTCTGGAGCTGCAGGCTGTATGTGTGGAAAACTGGGTCAGCAAGATGCTAAGCCGGAAGGGAAATTTGCTGTTGGAATTCTTCAAAAAGAGTTATAATCCTGACACAAATGTGCACGGGGGCCATTCCTAGTGAAACAGCTTGCCTGAGCATACTGTAAGTGCCAGCATGTTTGTTTATGTTACAACCAGTGGGCATTAGCAGAATGTGGAATGATGATGCCAAAGAAGGTCAATTTTCAAAAGGGGCAGTGTCTTACAATATCATACCTATGTGTAAGACAATATCAAAATATTCTATGGTCAATTTTATCCGCATTTTAATGGAGAGTAGCTTGTTTGAGTCTTACAAAAACATTGTCTTTGAGATGTACAATCATAGACTATGTAAGAATTACAAGTAGTTTTGTGTAATCCGTCTTTATTACTTAGCAAATAGACAAATGGCCTAAGAAAGATAGGGGAACTCCAAGATCCAGGAGGTTATATGTATCAGAAGTGTGACCAGAATAAAGTCTCCTGGTTCTGACAGTATCTGATTTCTTCCCCTGCCCAAAATTTAGTTAGTTATTTCAGAGAGAGAGCATGAGCGAGTGTGCAAGTGGGAGGGCATTAGGTGGGAAGGGGCAGTGGGAAAGGAGAAGATTCCCTGATGAGCAGGGAGCCCAGCATGGGGCTCATTGTAAGGCTCAACATGGGGCTTGATTCTGTGACTCTGAGATCATGACCTGAGCGGAAATCAAGAGTCAGATGCTTAACCAATTGAGCCACTCAGGCACCCTCGTATTTGATTTCTATAAGGGACCACAATCTGAGTATCAGAGGCCTGCTAGGACCCCTTAAAGGTTATTTATTTCATTTTACTTCCCACTGGTAGAACTTTCCTAAGGTTATTTTGGACAGGTAGCTTTTTATTGTCTTTGAAGATCCCTAGGATATTCTATTGTTTCTGTCACTTAAATATGAAAGGGAAATGATTTTCTTTATCTCTAATCTGTCTACTGCTTCACTACTTTCCTTCAACCACTTAGTTTAGAGAAAGGGATTCATTAACATTAACATATATTATGTCATCTTTTAAAATACATAAATGGGGCGCCTGGGTGGCTCAGAGGGTTGAACCTCTGCCTTCAGCTCCGGTCATGATCTCAGGGTCCTGGGATGGAGGCCCGCATAGGGCTCTCTGCTCAGCAGAGAGCCTGCTTCCTCCTCTCTCTCTGCCTGCCTCTCTGCCTACTTGTGATCTCTCTCTGTCAAATAAATAAATAAATAATCTTTAAAATATTAAAAAAATAAATAAAATACATAAATAGTTTCAATGTAGTCACATAATTTAGGTAAGAAAAATCTGTAACTAGTAAAAATTATGTATTTGTAATATATACTTTAGAGCTCTATTCTTATTGCATCTTAAGGTCTAGTGACTGGAAGAATCAGTAGAAGAAATACCATTAATCGTAATTATATGTAAAGCTCACTTTGGGAGTGCAATAAAATGTCCTGGTTCTAGCCAAAAGATAATATCTGTATTCATTCATTAAACATTTTGAGTACTATGTACTAGTTACTAGTTACAGTGTTACTAGGTACAGTGAAAAATCAACATGAAATATACATACAGTACTCATAGTTTGTGAGTAGAATGTGTAAATAAAACTTAAAATGCTGTATTTCATATAAATAACATGGGTAAAATGCTATTGGAATACAGAAAATACAATTTGAGAAGACCTCGTGGATGAGATGCCATCTGAACCTTGCAGATAATTTCCAAGGCAGACAAGACATACAAGAGAAAGGACATAAGCAAAAGTGAGGAACTATAATGCCATTTTAAAGTAACAATGAATAGCCCAGAATGACTAAAGCACAGGGTGTATGGGATGAAGTGGCAGAAGATGATTCTAGAGAAGTATACTGTATACTGGGACTATACCCTTAAGACATAGACAGTCATCATACTTTTTAAACAGGGAAGTGGTAGAATAAGATGTGTATTTACAGGGATGTCTGGGTGGCTCAGTTGGTTAAGTGTCTGCCTTCAGCTCAAGTCATGATCCCAGTGTCCTGAGATCAAGTTCCACATCAGGTTCCTGGCTCAGCAGGGAGCCTGCTTCTCTCTCTCCCACTGCTCCTTCTTGTGCTCTCTCTCTCTCTCTCTCTCTCTCTCTCTCTCTCTCTGTTTCAAATGAATAAGTAAAATCTTAAAAAAATGTGTATTAACAAAGATCACAGTACTGGTAGCTTGGAGGGTAGATTGAAGAGGAGAGAAGTTGTAGAGAGCTGAAGGTAGACATGGCTCAGGGACTTCATGGTCTCTTATGCTTGCTTCATTCTTCCTTGTTCTCTTTCTAATGATTCATTTTTTTATACAGTGTTCCAATTCCTTAGGACAGTTGTAAGTTTGGTCTTGATCTGGCCCCCACCTGCCTTCAAGGCGTGGTCCACCCTACTCTTCCCATTCCTCACCGGGGTCCAGCCTGCTGGTCTTCCATTTTACTCATGTTGCAAACTCCTTCCAGTCTCACAGCTTTTACATCTCTGGTGCCTCCTTCTTAAACTGTTTACTCTCTTCCCCTTTGTGTGCTCAAATAATTGTTTTTTAAGTTGCAGCTTGGAGTTACTTCTTTTTGGATCCTTTCTCTGTGGTTCCCTTCCTCAAAACACACAGGCATGAATGTAAAACACATCCCATGTCCAGTCCTTTTATATCCCTTCTTAGTCTTCTCCTTTGTGCAGGATCTTATACAAGGAAAGCCTCATCTAGATTTGGGAATAATTCCTCATGCAGGTGTTTGCTTACAGTCACTCTCCATCAGGAAAGCTCATTCCTGGCTCATCTGGATGGCTCATTTGGATGGCTCATGTGTTGTTTGTTGCTTTATGTGCTCAGTAAATCTTTTTGAATAAATGAACATGGCTACCAGTCTAGGGGCTACACACCATTATTGCCCAGCACCAACTGGCTGTGGTCTCTATGTGAGGCAGAAGGAGAGAGAAGAGAAAGGTTCTGATTTGGTTACTCTTGCATCATGTTTTCATATCTGTGGATGGAGTTGTCAGAGTTGCTGGGTGTGAGGCTTACTCATCAGGAGTGACCATTATTTAGGAGACTTAGTGACATTGGGAATGGCATGGCAGATACTCTAAAGTATACTTTACATGTTGGCAATGAGATAGAAGGAGCTGAGAAGTTCACAGACAGATATGTAGCAGACATTTAAGAACAAAAAGCGAACTATACAAATGGAGACTGACTGATCATGCAAAAAGGAGGGCTCAACATTATTTGGATTCTATTTGATGACTAGCTGTGAGTCAATGGCATAATGCCATTTGAAATGTCAATAACTGAAATATGTGAATAGAAGAATATTATGTAACTACTTCCCATGGTCATCATTTACCATAATGTTCTAGGCTCCTCTCCTTATCATAAAATGGTAAAAGAGAAAAAGACTGGTATAGAGATGAATAACAGAAATTAATACTGTGAAAACTGTACTTAGAATAATGTAAAGAAGAATATTTCGAAAGATATAATCCTTAAAGTTGATATTTATTTATTTGTTTATTTATCTGTTTACTTATTTATTTATTTTTAGTGTTCCAAGATTCATTGTTTATGCTCCACACCCAGTGCTCCATGCAATACGTGTTCTCAATACCCACCACCAGGCTCATCCATCCCCCATCTCCTCCCCTCCAAGACCCTCAGTTGGTTTCTGAGTCCAAAGGTTCTTATGTTTCGTCTTCCTCCCTGATTTGCCCTACTTCCCATTTCCTTTCCTTTTCTTACTGTCCTCTATATTACTCCTTATGCACCACAAGTAAGTGATACTTGACTTTCTCTACTTGGCTTATTTCACTCAGCATAATCTCTTCCAATCTGGTCCATGTTGCTACAAAAGTTGAGTATTCATCCTTTCTGATGGAGGCATAATATTCCATTGATTTAATTTTTTTTTTAAATTTTAAGCATAGACTATCAACGCAACAGTTAGAAATTATTACTAAGCAACAGTAGGAAACGAACGTAGAGTATTACATTTGTTAACAAGATTATAAGCATGTGAATAAGGACCATACCTTGTGTTCACTGTTTTGCCTGGATGCCTAAGATAGTTTTGGTGAAATGCTGAATTAATGTAAGCTGAATTATGAAAATAAGTGCTAGCTATTTAATATCTATTAAATATTTAATATAGATATTAAATACATATAGAAATGTGTATTTCTATAGAAATAAGACCAAGCAAAATAGTTGATATTTGAGCGTTCATAATGTGAGGTACTGTCTTAAGATGTTTATATGCAATGAATATATCATTGAATATTTTTAACAACTCACTTAAAATGTGGGTTTTATTATTATTCAGATATTGTGAAGCCAACAGCTCAGATGACCATCATTGATAAGAAAACTGGTTACTCATAGTTCGCAGAGGGAGGAGGCACACAATGCCACTCAGGGCCATATGAGACAGTACAAAGACCAGTAAGGAGACAGAGGGGTGAGGGGAAAGCACAGACAGCAGGCTTTATCATGGTTTTTGCAGGAAGGAATGAGTGAGGCAAGGTAAAGCAGACTGAGCAGGTTCAGGATTGGAGAGTTTGAATAATTTCTGTAGGCTCTGGGCTTTAGGGGTGATTCTTCATTGTTTAGGACTTGGCCTTGTAGTACGTTAAGGCAGGCAGATAGTGTCCAGAGGGACAGGAGCCTGATCAAAAGAGGTGGTTAGAGGTATGGATGGATTTGTGATTTCCTGGTTTGCCTATCAAAATTGTGCTCACAGGCAAGTTGTTTGCTCTCAAAGAATTAGCTAACAAGAGAGTCAGTTCCCTCCTGGGTTCACAAGGTCCCAGGATGTCAAAGTATTATAAAATACAGAAATTACAGAAATTGTTTTCTAAAATACAATTAACACACAACCTCATGAAGTAGGAATTGCTATTATACAAACTTTCAGATGAGCTTGGAGGGATGGAGAGGCTAAATCATTTTCCTAAAAGAACACAATTAGTCAATGGTTAAGCTGGGTTTCAAACCAGAGAGGAAAGCTTCAGAGACTCAATTTTTAACTGTCATGTTATATATTTGCCATATACACAGTGAGCTTCTATGAAATAAGAACAAAGAGCCAACACAATAAAAGTATACACAGAACCAAACAACCAAGAGCTGAATTAATAAAGCCATGAATATCAATGTGTTTAGTTTAGTGCTTAAAATCTTGGTGAGAGATGGATGGGTCATTAGATTAGGGAGAACATTTACTTTCCTTTTTCTTTCTTGGGGAAGACTTCATAGATGATGTTAGTTTTTTTGTTTTGTTTTTCTAGGTTGAGAAGAAAGATGGATACTTTTGGGACCCAATAAAGACTCTATTTATATCTTGTAAAAAAAAAAATATTGTGATTTTTTTTTACATCAGTTTTCCACATTAGACACTGGCAGGGATTATCTTATTTACCTTAGTATCTACATAATACCTGTCTGCCTATATAATAGGCACTGTCCCAGAATGTGTCAAATATTGAAATTCTGGTGGTAGAGTAGTTCTATGGATAGAGAGATGATGACATAAGATAGAAATGCATATAGACAAATAGATATGAAAGTGCAGGGGTTTTGGAGACAGTGACCTGGCCTGGATTCCTTTGAACTCCATGTTTTAAACCTAAATTTCTTCCTTATATAATAGTCCAGAAAGTACTATGGAAGGCAAATAGGTACTTAGAGAGCTTGAGCCTATTTCCTTTTTTCAGCAGCCTGACATACTCCCAAGACCATTGTTCCCATGGTCTTTACTCATTAGTTATACAACTGGGAGCTCTTAGATTGGCCCAGCTGTGCTGAGGCTAAGCTCAAAGAACTTGGAGAGATCATGATGGGAGACAGTTAAATATTTAAAGGTAATAAAAGGAGCAAGGATTAGCACTGCAATAAAATGCCATTAAACTTTAAAAAAAATCAAATCAGCATATTTCTGTGTAGGGTTGGTGGTTCATTTTATATCCCTTAATCTGTAGGATGATATTTGTTCCTTTTAGGAAAGCACTTCACCAAACATATTAGAGTTAATTGCATCTAGCAATTTTAGATTGTGAAATGAATGCATATTGAATATTAGACTGTTTATACCACAGTGTTTTGCAGAAAGTGAAAAGCAAAAGGGCATATTTCCACATTTAAAAAAAATTTAATTGCATTTTGAAGAAACTCAGAAGCTTGTAGTTAAGATATGCAGATCTGAGAATCTGGGTCATCTTAGTGCACAAACGCTATTGTACATCAGTGGTTATGAGAAATGATTTAAATACTCATTTTCCTATTGCTTAACAAGTCAATAAAAGTGCTTTGGAGCATTATTAATGCTCGATGAAATGGATTAATCCTGTTTATCACATTTTATGGATTATTTCTTTTTGGTGCCTGCTTTGGTTCAGGTGCTTCAGAACTCAGGTTACATGAATAATTGCTAGAGCTATTAATTGAAAATGCAGACTTTGAACTCATTTCCTTATATGACCCTGCAGGAGGCTATAGCTTTCAGCTCCCTACTTTATACCAAGACAACCCAGTTTGATTAACCATCTTTTTCTTTTATTAATATCTGTGGGGCAAGAAGAGAGCAAAATCAAGGAAATTTCTTTCTTTTGTGATCAGTATCAGACCAAATTGGATAATATGGCCTATTATGTTTATCATTTATTAGTTTTTAGTATTTCTTTACCTGTTTTTATTTATTCTTATGTGAATGCCACAGCAATGGCAGGAAGACACAAATTTGCCCGAGTCCCCTGTTATCTAGATAATTTTTAGCAGGTGGCCAAAGTTATACTATTAGTTAATTTTGTGTTTAAACTATTTGAACTTTTATACCTTTCAGATAAAGTTTCAATAAGAAGCAGAACATAACAAATTAGCTATCTAAATATACTTCTTAAAGTATTTTTTAAAAAATATTTCTATACTATTAATTCAAAAACAATTTTTTGAGTACCCACTATATGACAGCCATGTGCCAACATTAGAATTACTAATATGAATAACACATAAGCCTTGCTTCCAAGGAAAGATTGACTGAATCATACATTTTATTTTTCATCATTGAATTTTATGAATGTGAAATAGAAGCTCAGTACAAACTAATGATCATGAAAGTTTAAAAATTGTAGTTGTCACATTCCTAGATCTTATATTTGAATGTTTATGCTTAACTGCTTAATACTCCTGTTTCTAGAATATAATAGAAATATCATTTCTATTATGAAAAGTTTTATAAAAATAACTTCATCATTTCTAGAGGCTTTTTTTCTGGTCACACCTTCTGACCTTATAAGCTTTTCATTGTCCTTGAAGATGGATCTAATTTAAGGTAAAAGAGAAAGCATTTTTGAGCTGTATGCTGGGGCCAGATTTTAAAGAAGTCCCATCATGCCCTTTGTTGATCAAAGTCATCAAAAGCTGACTTTGAGCAGCAGAAACACAATCTTGATATTTTTGGTGAAGATTTACAGCCTCCTACTCTTAAGATCAATGACAGCAAACTTTCAATAAACAACTCCCTAACTCTATACTAAATCCTTTATAACTGTTAGCACATTTAATGCTCACAACATCCCTAGGAGTTAAACTGCACAGTTTAGGGGCTACAAGCACACCCTCTGGAGTCAGTTGGTCTGGGTTTGAATCTATTAGGGTGTCCCAGTTATATCCCACATGCAACATTTCCTAAGTGGGACCTATTGCTTTCCTCATCAACATGCCCCCTTACTTATATTTACTACCTTAAACATTGTTACTGCCATTTTTATCCACTCACCTACTCTGAAGTCTGAAAGTCATCTTCAAGCCTGCATTTCCTTATATCTTAAGTGCTAATTTGATTTATTCACAATTCACCCTTCTCCACTGCATTCATTGTAGCTTGCAGCATTTTTATGTAGGCTCTTCCACTAACCTCTTCTTTTGTCTTTAGTCTTACCCTGCTCTAATCTATGATCACAGAACCTCACACAAATATGACTCTGTCAGACCCAGCTCAAAATCTTTTGATTTCTCCTTTGCTTTCAGTTCACTTATAGAAATTTTTAGGTGAGCACCTCTGTATACAAGAAATTAAGTTAGATGCTGGGCCATTCATAGTTTACTCTGATAGACATATAAAGCAAATTATAAAAGTAAAACATGATAAATGCAATAAAAGGTATGAATGAATAATATATATAGGTAGCACAAGGCTTATCTGTGAAGATTTCCAGCTGGGTTTCAAAGATTAGCTGAAGTTTGCCAAGAGGATGGGTCCGAGGAGTCTTTCAAGTATATTCTGGGCAAATGCAGTAGGATGTGCCAATATATTTTAGACTTTTCATAGCATTCAGAATCCTTCCATCCTAATGATGATCCATCCTAATCTCCCAACTTATTCAGCAAGTACTTTTCATATAGATACAATGAACCAAGTTTTCCCAGAAGGGCTTAATTTTTCATTTTCTGATTTTTTTTTTTTTTTAATGTCATGAACCATCTAGCAAACTACTACTCAACAATGGTATTTCTAAACTTAGTCATTTTACTAACCAATCCCTCTGCCCCAAGCCCTTACTTCCAGGCTGAGTTGTTTGTAGTTCTTCCCTGTGTATTGATTTTTGTCTAGGGCTAGCTCTGATCTTAAAGAGGCTACTTTGCATTTAGGGATCATGCCCAGATACAACCAGGTCCTCCAGATGAGTTTTTAACAGCTGTGCTTATACAAGCTGACTTTGTCCCCTCAAGTAAAATAATCAGCATCTCTGTCCTGGAAATAGGATATTTTGAATTATGAGAGACTGAGGCTGCCGGCTCAAAGGAACATCTACACACTTCTGCTGATTACTGGGTTGTTCTGGTTTCTCTACTTTCTGAAGCTTGCTTGTTCAACCTTTCTTTTAATTTTATGGGCCACTTCACTATGCTTCCAATCAATTCCTTCCCCCCCCCCCCTTTTTTGGCTTGAGCTATCTGAAATTGATTGCCATTATTCTGTAACCAGACCCAAAACTAAAACAATCACCTTAAATATGACATTCAAACATTACCTAAAATGGTTGATATTCATGTGTGAATTTACCTATGAACTCACTGAAGTCAGTGATTGGCACGTCATAGGCCTTCAGTAAATGATGAATGAACGTACAAGTGAATTAATGGAATGCACTATTTAGGTTCAACTCCAATGATTTTGGGATACATCATTTAAAATTAAGACCCCAAATCATCAACAACTGAAGATGTATCTATCACTCAGGACTACAGAGTGATCAACGGATGCTACGTTATGTCTACTGCAGCAGAGAATTGCCATTCTCTGCCCAATCAAGTTAGTCGCCCCTGAGCAGCTCCTGCTGTCTGCCAGTGCTGTCTTTGAGAGACCCTGGAACTGAATGTGTGTTGAAGGCAAAGGAGAGTGAGTATCCTTGTGGATACAAACACTGCAGAGTCAGGATGGGGGTATTAGGCTCTGGAGAAAGGGATAAGGAAAGATAATTTACCTGGGACAAAAGTGGGACCCGCAAGGAAAAAAAAAAAGCTAAAAGGTGAAAAAGGATGACAGAATACTTGTGACAAGATGGTAAGTTTTTGGCCATTTTTGAAATAATTTCTGTGATAACGAGTGTACTTAAATTTCCATGTTGTTTTTACTTTTTGGTGTAATGTTTATGGAGCTATAAATGCATTTTGAAATGATATATGTCATTTCAGCCAAATGTATTTACATTAAATCTATTCACATTTTAACTCTGATTGGTCTTATATTTTCCTTCTTATTCCACCTCTCCCTTATAGCCATTACCCCAGGAAATCAAGAATTGACTATATTACTAGGTGGTTCTTTTTGAGGCAAACTTTAATTTCAAAATGTAGCAATTTTATTTACATTAAAACAATATTTTTAATGGAGAAAGTTCCTTTGGGGTTTTATCATTTCACATGTTATTTCTGTAGATAATCTGAACCATGTCATTTTGGATCTATTTAACATTCCTAGGGAACCAAATTTAATTTCCAATGTCTGTGGATATACCTGTGGGAAAGTAGATATGAGGGGAGAAGGAACTAATACTTAAAATGAGCTCAAAGAAACATTAAGGTTATAAATAGTACCAATTTTTCATAATAATATACAGTTCTTTTTGAGCACAAATTTAATACTTTCTCATAAACATTTTTTTATTCATGAAAAAAATGGAAAACTCTTACTACTTTAAAAATAGAGCTTTTAGCCTAAAGCCCTAGGGTCTTCCAATAAGTACACATTTGAAAGAGGAGGTGATGTAGTCATGGGAATTTTTAAGGAGCATAAAATATTTAAAGGTATGTCATTTCCCATATCTGTGAAAGTACCACCAGGAAGAAATATTCTTTACTTGCCAGAAGGAGTAAGAAAACATATATTTAAAATACTGCTATTTCATCATTTTGGAAAACAGTTGACGCTCCTCATACAACCAGGGGAAAAAAATGTTTTGATAACATTTCCTATGAGCCCCTTAGAGAAGGAGGATTAAACTCTAGTAGTATTTGACTTAGCATGCATGCATGCATTTATGTCAATATAACTGCACTTACACTTGAAGTGTTAATTCACTTCTCTCTGATTCACATGGAACTAGATACTGTATCTGTTTGCCATGGCAACACTATCTTGATGAAATGCTGCAGGCTTCTTATCAAAATGAGTCATGCTTCTGGTAGTGACAATATGACTCTCTTCCCACAGCACTGCAGCAGCTGATTCTTGTGTTAGGAAAAGAGGGAATGTTTCATGAGTGTGTGGGCTGTAAACAGAACAAAGGGGTTATCTATAATTCAGACTAAAAATAAATCGCCGAGTTACCAACAGCATTCTCACCAAGGGCCCTGCTCCAGAAAAGCTTCAGATGAAAATTGGTGTTTGAAATTTTTCTAAAGAAGAATCCAAGCATAACACAGAATTGCACCTTTTCTAATAGCTTTCTCTAATTACTTAATTTTCCCCAAATACATCCTGTTACTGGTAGTCTTACTGTTGTCATTCATGTAATAATAAGATTGTAAAAATGTCATAAGGATGTTGTTATGGTGCGTTAAGTATTTGAACCCAGGGAATAGTAAATCTACTCTCCAGACAGGAACTAACAGTGAAATTTTTCAGGAGACATGCTGTCAAGCCAAGAATGACATTGCTATAAACGTGAAGCAGAGGTTTATTATCTAGTTTTCTTGCTTAGTGACAATAGGGTACAACAAAAGATAACATTTCTATGTTAACATCTGATAATAACTCCATGATATAATACTGTATGTTTCTGGGTATAAATATAAATTGTGAAGTCTTTATGTATAATTAGTGCAAAAGAGCTTATCAACAATGAATAGCATCGTAAATGCAAGAATTGAAAAAACACTACTGTGGGTGTGCCTCTGATATGTGACCATCAGAGCATTCCATGTTGAATACACTTGTAACTTCTCTTATGATTCCATCTATAGAAGATTTTTAATAGGGCTGTTTCTGATTCTTGGCCCATTGCTTTGCTGCCTGGACCATATGATCTCTTACTTCATAGTAAATGTGTAATCAGATCAGTATGTGTGGAGTGAAGTGATGTTTTATTTTAGAGGAGTGGCTCTCAAATTGATCTCAGGACTCCTTTATACTCTTACAGGTTATTGAAAACCCCAATGTGTTTTCACTTATGTGGGTTAGATAGGTATTGCTACTTACCGTATTAGAAGTTAAAACTAAGAAGAAAGAGAAGTTAAAACTAAGAATTTAAAAAAATATATGTATTTATTTTTAAATAAAAATAATAAAACCATTCCATGGTAACATAAATAGCATACTTGTGCGTGTGTGTGTGTGTGTATGTGTGTGAAAACAATCTGTTTTCCAAAACAAAGGATCTTCATTGAAAAGAGTGGTGCTGTTTTAAACTTTTGTAGATCTTTTCAATGCCTGACTTAATAGAAAATTTCCACTTCTGTGTTCAATTTATAGCAATCTGTTTTGGTTGAACTATATGGAGGGTGTGGCCTCACACAGATAAATAATTGGAAAAGGAAGGAGTGTTTTAACAGCCTTTCAGGTAATCATGGACATTGCTCTTTGATACTACATTAAAACCCAACATGTGGTTATTTTTTATGGTTAGTTGCAATGTGGACTCTGAAAACAGGTCAGTAAATTTTACATACTCTCTGACATTTAAAAGGTGTTGAAGCACATTGTACTTTGAAAGGATATTAATCCTATGCGACTTTTTTCGCTGTCATGGATTGGTCAGTTAGAAAATATCACTTCGCTGAATTAGGCAAACCTTCCTATGTACCCTATGAGGTACCCATGAAATGAGGTACCCATGAAATGTACCACATTTCATGATTCGATACAGAAAAATTACATGTGTTTATAACATCACTGAACTCATCAGAAAAATTTATAAGTATTGCGAAGCTGTCAGGCTCACTGTGGCAGATACAAGTTTTTCAAAATTTTTATTTTTGCTTGAAAGTTTGAATTTTATCACTGGCAAAAATAGTGTCAGTTGTTTGACTTGAAGTGACAAGCTTATTTCATTCCCTTCCAAGAAAATACCTGTCAAATACCCAAGTCTGAATAACCATAGCTTGTCTATCAGCTGTTCTTTCAAGTAAAAATGGTGTTCCGTGAAAACTGCTGCTAGTTTATCTCCACACTCAATCCCCAGCTGCTTTTCCTCAAAATGGCACATATAAAACAGAGGCTTTTTTTGGTCCTCCCATATTGTCACACAATACTCAAAATGCATATACACCATGGTCAAGATTTTATAAAATTAATAATTTTTGCTCTTTCATCTAGCACATTTTTAAGTAACCTTGGATTGAAAAAAATTTATGTATGGCTGAGTGAGAACATAATGCTTATTCATATTACTTGGTGTCACTCCACTGATTCAGGCTAAGGCATCCCCAATTTTATCCACCAATGGTTTGGCACCATCAGTGCAAATGTCAACATAATGAAAAAGACAAATATCATTTTACATTATTGGGTGACTTAGTATTCTTATGAAGATAGTAGGTCCCCTGCAGAGGTCTTGTGTGCTACTGTGTAAATCTACCACTTAATAACAGTGTTCTTGTTATCTGTTGCCATGTAGAAAACCATCTAAAACAATAGTGGCTTGAAATAATAATTTATCATTTTGTTTCATAAGTCTGTGTATTGATTCAGTTCAGAAGGGAGGTTTTTACTTAAGGTTTCTAAAGCAGTTGAGGTCATCAGCTGGGGCAGAGTCATCTGGAGACTTTCTGTGCTAGTCAGGATTCTCCAGAGAAACAGAACCAGTAGGATATGTATAGATATACGTAGGAAGACATTTTTTATTGGAATTGGCTCCTGTGTTATGGAGGCTGAGAAGTCCCAGTCTGCCACCTGTGAACTGGAGAACTAGAAAAGCCAGTGTTGAAATCCAGTCAGTCTATGAAAATCGGGGGTCCGATGGTACAAGTCCCAGTATGAGTTTGAAAGGCTGAGAACCAGGAGCACCAATGGCTGAGGGCAGGAAAAGATAGCCCCCTTAGCTCAAGAAGAAAGAGAGAATTCAGCTTTCCTTGCCTTTTTGCTCCATTCATCCCTGAATGGATTGAGTGATGCCCACCCAAATTAGTGAGGGGATCTTCATTACTCAGTCTGCTGATTCCAAAGTTAATCTCTTCCAGAGACACACTCAGAAATAATGTCTTATCAACTAATTGGTCATCCTTTTGCCCAGGCAAGCCGACACATAAAATTAACTATCACATTCCTCACATGTCTGCTTGTGGTGATTGGGCTAGAACAGCTGAAGGATGACTGAGCATCTTACTCTCATTGTGGCCTTTCCACTTGGCTAGCTTGGGCTTCCTCACAGTGTAATAATCTTGGGGTGGTTGGTTATCCTACATGGCAGCTGGCTTTCCCTGGAAAGAGTGTTCTAAGAGACAGGAACGGGAGCTCCTGTACTCAAAATCGGCACAATATCACTTCTGCTCTGATCTACTGAGCAAAGCAATGACAGAACCCATACAGATTCATAGACACACTTCTCAACAGGAGGAGTGAAAGGAATTTGTCTTCATCACAAACAGTGTGATCTTGGAGAGTCACTTCTGAGACTTCTCTAAATCTCATTTTCCTTGTCTATAAAATGGAGGTTACAATTGCTCCTACCTTATTGGTTTCTACGAGGATTAAATGACCCAGTTACACAAGCCTTAACATGGTGCCTCCCACAGAGTAGAATAGTGTTAGATATTATAATCATTTTTACTGTTACTATTTTTATACTGTTATTTCACAATAAACAAAATTAGCCAATATCTTCTATGGATTCAATCAGCTTATCCTTTTAAAATCTCACCAGCTTGAGCTTCTTGGAATTGAATTTTTTCTTCCTTTGCTCAGCTGTCACAGTCACATCAGTTTTCTATACCATTTATTCCAGTGGAGATACAGGGCACAGAGGGGAACGGGAATGCAGGAGAACAGGCTTCTCTCCAGGCTGCAGTTCACTGTTGGTGACCTTGTATTAACATTTAAATAGAAAGTGGGTCTCTGTCCAGAAACTGCTGCTTTGGTCTGGTTCCAAATCATAAACTTTGTAGACTAGTTGGCTAGAGCTTTTATATGATGCCTCTTGCCCTCTTGGGACAACCCTCCCAAGAGCACCATTATCATTATATGTATTTTTTAATCCCAATTTTTATTTATTAGTATGCCATTTTACAATATGATGCTAACATACTGCAGCTCAGCAGTCTCTGCTCTTTAACCTTTACTACAAGCTCCAAAATCAAGGGAAGAACAAGTCTTGCACTGTATGTGAGTGACAAACCAGGATGGAGAAAGCATCTTTCCAAAACTGAAAAACATAGGAAACAGCCCATTTAAACTCCCTCTGCCGCAGAAAGTAACTCTTACCACTTTCACTGAGTACTTCATCTCTAAGTATGGTGAAGTCTGTACTTTTTCTTTCATGAAGAGACAAAAAGCAGGCAAAATGTTCAAAAAAAATTGTGATTTATAAGCAATGAAGAAACTGTGTAGAATAAAAGAATATCACTACCCTTTCAAAATTATGCTTCAGTGCATCTTTACTAACCTTGGTCTAAATGGTAGGGATGCATGTGGCTTAACAAGCACCATCTCCTCCAGCTCTCATTTAATACTTAATTCCAAGGCTAAAATGTTTGACTTCTTGCCAACTGACAAGGCAGTACTCAGCCTCTACTGCAAAATCTCTTTTCCTGGAATAGATTTTTAATGGCAATGTCATTTGTATGTATTAGTAGTAAGAATTCTAATTTTCAAATTTGCCCTTATTTAGGTAGTGAAAAACAACCAGAGTTGTTAGGAAAACTTCCATCAGTTAAAGCAACTTTTGAAAATGTTTCCAGAATATATAATCTTGATTTCCTTCTTAACAGTGTCACCAGTTAGAATAGTCTTCCACTATTTGAAAGATAGCTAATAAATCTTTTTTTATTTAGATCTCAACCTTTGGATATTCACAGTCAGAAACCATCCATAGACATGCATCACATTTCTGTTTTCATCTCACACTCTTGGGTGCTTAAGTATTACCAAGAGATCCTCACACTTGGGAAGTTGTTAATTAGGATAATAGGGATAATGGACTTGGTCAAATGAAAGAATGCTATTAGAAGACTGGTTCTATTTCCCTAGTAACTTGGAGTGGATTCAACTATCTTCTAAGAATGTGCTTTTAGTCTTCATTTAATGTATAACAGAACTAGATGATGGTTTCTAAGACTAGGTACTTGCAAATAATCAAATAAAAATCTTGTTTGATTGGCATGCTGACTTTGTGTGTGTGTGTGTGTGTGTGTGTGTGTGTGTTCAGTACATATAGGGCAAATCTGATTAAGTCAAGTTGATTCAATTCAGATTGAAGTCTTTATTTAAAAACACTAAATGTTATCTTATTTTCCCCTTTAATTGGCATTATCTTAATATACATTCATTAAGATACAGATAAAAGCAGTCATTATCTTAGTTAGCATAAACTATGCACTTTGAAGCACAATTTGTTTTGCTATATATCTTGTCAAATTAATTTTACAGCATTATGAGAAAACTGAAAGTTGCAGTTTAGTCTGGTGGTTAAAACCATGGGTCAAAAAGCACCAAGTTTTATTTTTTATTTTTTTTTATTTTTTTATTTTTTTATTTTTTTAGCACTAAGTTTTAGATAGCTGTCCTCTAGTGGTTCTGTGATCTTGGTTCTATTTCTAAACCTAAGCCTCCGTCTCCACATCTGTGAAGTGGGGATAAAAATAGTGCCTCTGTCATGTGGTTGCTATGAGAATTAACTGACATAATTCATGGAGAGCACCAAGTATATGGATTTGGGGCCCCAAATCCTATGTGTTCACCAGGCAAACATACAAAAATTAAAACACTAATTAAGATAATTTTGAAGTTGAATGTGGAATACTTCCATTTCTATAATCTTTTCAGGGGTAGTTTTTCCTTTCTTATATACAATTCCAATAATCATTGTCAGAACAGAAGGCATTTATATTATTTAATTTAACCCAAACCTTAACTTTAAGTGAGTATATGTCTTCTTCAGCAGACTATTTATCATGATTCATCAACATTAGCATGCATATTTGAATACATTTTCTGTGTGAGTGTGTGTTTTGAGGAACCTCATTATAGGAATTTTTTTAAAAATTAGAAACACGAAATAAACATGAAAAAATAACCCTTATAAACCTGTAGGTGCTATTAGTATTAGTTTCCTTTAAATCCCAACCCATAGATATTCTCATATACATGTATGTTTGTGCTTATGTATGTTTCTGTACACAAAGGAATAAATTATTTGTGCATTTGTTTGCCAGACTCAGATTATAAAGTATTATTATTTTATATCCTGCATTTTTATTGAAAAATATACACTGTCAGGAATTTGTCCTACAGATGCCCTGCAAAAGAACAGTATTACATATGTACAAGATTAATCATAGTGGCATTTTTTGTAATAGGAAAAGATAGATAATTATTCTG
Organism: Spilogale gracilis; assembly: GCA_004023965.1. Taxonomy (NCBI): domain Eukaryota; kingdom Metazoa; phylum Chordata; class Mammalia; order Carnivora; family Mephitidae; genus Spilogale; species Spilogale gracilis. The sequence continues at coordinate 522,943 of PITA01000009.1, forward strand.
AGTTGGAGACATCAAAAGCAGATTTAAAACATAATGTTTTAGCACCTTCTCCTCAACCCTAAGCTCTTACATTAGCTTATCATTCCTTCCTATTCCTTCCTTGGATGAACCAAGATTATCTCCTTCATTTACTGGGTTAGTTCAGTAAGTCACAAATGCCTACTTTTGACCAGGAATCTGTGCCAGGCCCTGTGGTATTACATGGTTTGTTCCCTCATGTGGTTTCTAGCCTTGCCACTGTAATAACTGCTTTTTATCCTTCAGGTTTGCTTACATTTCCTTTGGTACAGGAAACTAGTGAAGAATGGCGCAAGTGCCCACTTTCTGTTCACAGAGCACCCTGTGCATCCCCCTTCACCTAGCTTCATCACACAGTGCTGGATTGCTTGTTTTGTCTCTGTGTCGCCTGCTAGTCAGTAAACTCCATGAAAGCAGCACATGTATATTCCTGGCTGATGTTTCGTCAGCATTTAGCACTGGGCCAGGCATGATAGGTATGCAATACATATTTTAACTGAACCATTGATCACCTTGCCCAAATTTTGCTTTGACCTTTTCACTGTTCCTATTTATATTTTTGGTTCATTTTCTAGTGCCTGTGTTTAATTATTTCTTCTGTGTGTATGTCCATGCTGCCTGACCCTAATTGGGTAAGACACTGCCTATTTAATCTGTCTTTTCCCATGTCCAGAACAGAATAGTTATGTGATCAAGGCTTTAAACTCAGAACAATAGATTCTGAGATTAAATTATTTTAAGCTCAAGGGCTGAACTACAGTTTTTTTCTAGTCTCACACCTTCTGATTCTCTATATAACAGTACATTCAACAAATATTAAGTAATAGAAAATGCCATTTCAGAGAAAATATTGACTAAATATAGCAGTGCAACAGCAAACATGTCTATTAGGGCAATATACAGAGTAGCGCTTGATTCGGGCAGGTTTGGCTGCCCAAAATCTCTAAAATAAGAGATTCTTCACATTCGTATGTTATGCCTACGTATTTATTGGTTTATTTTTTCCTACAAAAAGAGATATTAAATAAATGTGAAAGCCCTCCATGTTTTTATAATTCTGGGCATATAAGAGTATGTACAATAAACAAATGAATTTTATGTTGCAGTTTCCACAGATGGAGAAATCCAGAGATTCTACCAGATTGTCAGGTGGACACAACTCTGCCGATAGCCCGCTCTCCATCAGCTGGTCGCTAAGAAGTTCCAGTTCCAAAATGAGCTACAGAAATTCCTATTTAAGATAAAGAGAGTCGGTCACTTTAAACTGGAATGTAGGATGTTTCATTTTATTTTTAAAGAAAATGATTGCTTTAATGATATATTTTTCAAAGTACAATATTTAATGTTGGAAATGGTCTTTTAATATATATACTTTTCTTTTTTAAAAAGGCAGTATTGAAATCATGTTATTTGGAGTGGTGACAAAGGTTGGAAATGTATTGCCTAAAAAATCTGGTTCTTGAGCTTTATCATTACATCCCTATGTAAATGAGGAAATTAGAACTCAAAATAATCTTGCATGCTGTACAAACAAAACAACTAGCCTAATTCCAGTGTTCAGATTTCTATGGCATTCTCTGTTTCAGAATTAATTAAAAATGGAATCTGGGAGAATTGATTATGTTCTGCTGTTTTGTTCCCTGTGTAACAAATTGAGAAATCATTAAATATTTGAAGCTGGGTTCACTTCTTGAAGTACAATTCGAAAATAAAGAGAGGAAAAATTACACACACACACACACACACACACACACACACACACACAGTTGAGTTTGGGGGCCAAATTTGCTCTCCTTAGTCATAAATACAGGTGGACAGTTGCACGTCCTCTTGGCTGGAGCAAAGCCAGCCCGCAAGTGTTACTGAAGCTCACAGCAAATCAGACCATCACCCTGAAGGCAGGAAGACCCAGGATTAAAGCCCAGAAGGTGGGAGCATATTTTCATGCTTTCTTCTCTTAAACCTCTTTCAGGTATCTCACTCCTGCCCCCCTGGAAGGAGAAAAGAAGTGGACAGAGTAATACTCTTTCCACACTTTTCCCACAGGGAAGATGGTTTGGCATTTCTTCTGTGAGAACATGAGGACCCTGTGTGTGTGTGTGTGTGTGTGTGTGTGTGTGTGTGTGTTTTATATTGCCCAACATTATTGTGTAATACACATTTTTTGTTTAATCTCTCTATACATGTTATATACATGTGTATGTATATATATATACATGTATTTTACCTTTAATGTTTATATAAATATGTGTCTGTATGTATGCATACACACACATACTCCTTATGAAAAAGGGGGACAGAGAGAATAAACAGAAAATAGAAGGAAAATTTTCAATTATTTCAAGCTTCAAAGTAAAAAGTTAGGGTAGTCCTAAAAGTCTAGGAACATCAGCTAATTTGCCATCATCATATCTATTTACATTGTTTTTTTATTGTGATAATTAAGATTATTATCATAATGTCACCAAAGTCATGAAGAACTTAAATATGATCATGATATCACTTTTTAGAAATTTAGGCAAGAGTAAGTAGTCCTTAAGAAGTACATTTTGCAGGGTACCTGGGTGGCTCAGTCGTTAAGCGGCTCCCTTTGGCTTAGGTCATGATTCAGGAGTCCCGGGTTCAGGCCCCACATCAGGCCCCGCATCAGGCCCTGCATCAGGCCCCGCATCGGGCTCCTTGCTCGGCAGGAAGCCTGCTTCTCCCTCTCTCACTCCCCCTACTTGTGTTCCCTCTCTAGCTGTGTTTCTCTCTGTCAAATAAATAAATAAAATCTTAAAAAAAAAGAAGTGCATTTTGCTGTTTCATATAGCTTAAGATCCATTTTTATGTAACATTTATTCATTTCTGATTTGTTTTCCATGTTTTTTTTCTAGAAACAAACAGGATGGCATTATGTTATAAATTCTTCCATTTATATGCTTGATTGTGCTCTCAGAATCCAGAGGCATAATATATATCTGCTTCCTTATTTAAAGGTCAAAAATTCCATCTGTATTATCCATCATGTAAATGTTTAAAAAAAAACACATGTAACTTTAATGTATATAGTTCGTGAATAATATATAAGCCAAGTCATTCACAACATTTTTATATAAGGACTTAAAAAAATCCAAGAATGTGATTGTGTTAATTTTCTTTTGTAATTTTTCTCAAGGGAACTAGCTTGCAAGAACAACTTACATGTAAATTTATTGTTTATTGTTAACTTATTCATTTACATACCTTTTTCTTGCTTTCATTCTCTGCTAAAGGATACAGGAAGGATATCAACATAAATTCAAGGTGTGACTATAGATTTTCTAGAGAAAGTAACTGTGCTTTGTATTTAATAAAACTACAAAATAAAAGAAGAAATGTTATTTATGTTCATTCAGACAATTGAAATATAAAGAATGTTATTGTGCATCACTGAGTCACATTTTCACTTTTATTTTTTGAATTCCAGTTGAATTTGCTCTGTTTTATAATATAAATAGGGCTAAGAGAAATCTAAAGAGATTCTTTATAAGTATTGATAGATTCTATAATTCTGTTTGTGCCTGTTTTAGTCATTTTTAATTTTAAGAATTATCTTTCTCTACACATAACTGGTATTCCCTGAAAGATTCCTGTAACGAAAATAGTATACAACTTTCTTGAAGAATTTACATGTTATTGTAACATTATTTGTTTATTCTTACTACCAGTGACCCTTGTTATTATATAGTAAGATTGAGTCATACTGGAATAGTAATAATTTTGCCTTTATTGAATCTTAGAAGGAATAAATGACTTTTCTAAAAACAGTTTTTAGATCTACTTAAATTTTAGCTAAGTAAGTAGGTGATCAAAGAGTATCCTTTTTGTCCCTAAAATCATTGTGTTGGGGGTAGGAGTGTGGAATTTGCATTCTTTTTCGCTTCTTTCTTTCAGTGGTTATGTCATTGCTTGATGTCCACTGTGAGCAGCGAAAGGGCTCACCACTGTGTTCCTTTGCTTGCTCAACCAGCCCTGCTGCTTCTGCTCCAGGGCAGAGGAGGAAGCCTCTTTTGTCTCCACGACAACAGTGTGTCCTCCGGGGAAGCGGCTCTTAGCTAAAGGCCTTCAGAGGGCCGGGTGGCAGGAGGGGGAGGGAGGGAAGAGTGGGTGGGGTGGGGGGAGGGGCCGGTTCTGAGGCAATTCTCACCTCATTTTCCCTCTTTCCAGCGTAATTCGTTTAATTGTGTCTCCCTTTCACTTTTTTTTTAAACAATGTTTCTACATAATGCTGATACCCAAAAGCCACACACCTAAAACCTTATTTTATAAACAAAAATGTCCACATCACAGGGATTTTTTTGTCATCTGATACATCGTTTCACATTCCCCCCACCCTTTTGGGTTAACTTGAACTTTGTCTCTAGTTCTCCAATTCTCTCAAATGATTTAAATGTTAATGATCTTTGGAAAGCCAAACACTGCCTTAGCCTGGGAACAATGTTGCTATACATTATGCATATTTGAAGAGGAAAAATGTTTCTTTCTTTGCCCTTTGTTTTAACAGCATTACCAGCATAATTGTAAATTGTAGCCCCCACAAA
>PITA01000009.1:527622-583411 GCA_004023965.1 Spilogale gracilis
CCCCCCCCCCCCCCCGTTCTTTATACTTTGGCTCTAAACAGTCTCTTTTAGTTTTATGTGGTTTTCAACTAGCATTCTGAATCAAATGAATTACAATTGTATCATAATTGTCCTGGTCCCTTCTTTAGGTGGGTACTCTGGCTTTATGTAGAATGAATTTAGATAAACAAGAACTACATTTCCCAGAATGCTTCTTTCCGTTCGCCGTGGGCCCAGCGTTGCACACCCGCAAAACGGAAGGCTGCCATATTTTTTCTCTGAGGGCGCTGTATGGCCTGGAGCAATGGGCCAAATTGTGCATGTTGCTGACCAACTTGTGGGCACGAGGTATCCCTGGGGCCTGTGACTCCTCCAGTCCTAGGAAAGTCTCCTTCTTTATCTCTTTAGGTCCTGGACTGGGCTGATTATGCATCTAGGTGTCGCAGAGGGCTCGCTTCTCCCACATCTCACTCACCATCTGGGGCCTCTCCTGTGGCTTTTCTGAACCCTGGGCCAGGTGCGTGTGACCAAATTTAAAAGAGAAATAGATATTCAGTATTGCATAGGAAATTTTTAACCTGTTTTTTTCTCGGTACCTAGTAGAATAAGCAGATATAAACCAAGAATAACAGAGATGATTAAACGCTAAATATGTAGATACTACCTCACCTGAGCAGAATAGACAATAGCCGAATATACGTTGGTTTCAGGTATATGCAGATCAATTACTGGGAAAGACTACAGTCGACCCTTGAAGAGCTCTGGGCTTAGAGGCTCTGACACTCCCCTCAGTAATATCTGTGTGTAACTTTGATATCCCCAAAACTTAACTACTGAAAGCCTCCTGTTGCCTGGAAGCCTTACTGATAACATAAAATCGCCCGTTATAGGTATTACATACTGTATTCTTATAAGGTAAGCTAGAGAAAAGAAAATGATATTAAGAAAGTCATAAGGAGGAGAAAATGCATTTATATTTCGCAAGAAAATAATACATATTTTCTCAAGGCAGTTCAAACCTGTGTTGTTGAAGGGTCAACTGTTTATACCATTTATAAAGTCTCAACAAACTTTATTTTTAAAGTTTTATTTTAGTGTGGTAAAAACACTTAACATGAGATTTATGTGCTTAACAGATTTTGAAGTGTATGATACATTATTGTTGATTACATGTACAGTGTTGTACAGCAGATTTGTAACGCTTAATCGTCTTGTTTAAATTAAACAATGTTTGTTGATTAGTAATTTCTCATTTCCCCCTCCGTCAGGCCCTGGCAAACACCATTCCAATTTTTGAATATACGAATTTGATCATTTTTAGATACCTTGTAAAGGTGGAATTATGCAGTATTTGTCTTCCTGTGACTGCCTTTGTTTCACTTAGCGTGATGTCCTCAAGGTTCATGTATGTTGTCTCATATTGCAGAACTTCATTCCTAAAGTATTACATTGTATGTATATACCACATTTTCTCTATCCATTCATCTATTAATGGACATTTGGGTTATTTTTACATCTTGGCTATAGTGAATAGTGCTTTAGTGGAAATGGGAATGCAAATATCCTTAAATTTTAATTTAAATTCTTTGGGGTAAATAGAAGTGGGATTGGTGGATCATAGGGTAGTTCTATTTTTTTAATTTTCTGAGGAACCTTATATTGTTTTCTACAGCACCTACACCACTTTGCATTCCTGCCAGTATTGTGCAGGGGTTCCAATTTCTCTGTGTCCTTGCCAATACTTGTCTTCTTGGATGTGTAGATTAATGTTTTTCATCAAATTTGGGAACTTTGCAGCCATTATTTCTTCAAATACTTTTTCTTTTTTCTCCTTCTCTCCGTTTGGCACTGCCGTTACACATATGTTGGTGTGCTTAATGGTGTCTCACATTTCTCTGGGCTGTTTATGTTTCTTCGTTTCTTTCTCTTTCTGTTCTTCAGTTTGTGTAATTGCTCTTGACCTTTAATCAGCTGTGCTGACTTTTTTGTTCTACCAGTTCAAAGTCACTGTTGAAACCTTTGAATAAGTGTTTCACTATTGTTATTGTCCCTTTCAACTTTAGAATTGATCCCTTCTACCATCCGAGCTTGTTGCTATTGTTTGGTTGCTTTTTTATTTTTTGATTTGGCTGAACAAGTTTTGTAAAATCTGTTTCCTCTTTAAATAAATCCTCCGATTTTCCTGCTTGGATTGTTTTCCCTTATTTTTCTGTCTTAGCCTGGATACCCTGATGTTGCCCTTGAGTCAGCATTAACTACTTAGTAATCAAAGATTATAATTAAACTCTCTTATCCAGTTAGGTTTTTACTCTTTGCCATTGAATGCATATGTGGCTTGGAGGCTGTTTTCCCTGTTCAGGGAGTTTGGGGTTTTGGCTTCGTGTTCAGACAGGGACTAGTAACTTGTAATTCTCCTCCCTGCTCATGAGGCAGTACAACCTTGGGCATGACATAGTCTTTCAGAGTGCCAGGAATGATTCTGAATTTGTTTTTAGTAAACAATAGTCACCCTTGGGTTAGAATAGTTTATTGTTCAGTTTTTGTTCATTTAGAACCCTTATGCAGATGAGCCTTCTGTCCTGTGTTGGTGGGCTTGTGTGCTTTAATGTGTGCCCATGTCTTATTCTGATTTCTCCTGAATGGCTGAAGCCTAGGGCATGCATTTAACCTTCTTGACGGACAGAATTGGCTGTGACCTCAGAGGAGCCTTTTTAGTGTCCTTTCCCTTGGTTTACTTTATTAAACTTCTGCCTGTTCTGCTGTTTTGCTTGTAATGTTGTTGCAGGAATTCTCTGCCTTTAATGCCCTTGGTTCTTGGTCACGTGGCTGCTTCGAAGAATGAAGAGGTAGGCCAGATGGAGAGTGGTGGGCAGCAAAAGCAAAGTGTATTGAGCCATAGTATAAAGTTTCTGGAGAGGGAGGGAGGCCCAAAAGGATTGCCCCTGGAGTTTCTTTTCTTTTCTTTTTTTTTTTTTTAAGATTTTATTTATTTATTTGACAGAGAGAAATACAGCCAGAGAGGGAACACAAGCAGGGGGAGTGAGAGAGGGAGAAGCAGGCCCTCCGCATAGCAGGGAGCCCGATGTGGGGCTCGATTCTGGGTCTCCGGGATTATGACCTGAGCTGATGGCAGTCGCTTAACCAACTGAGCCACCCAGGCGCCCCACCCCTGGAGTTTCTAAGTGTAAGCGTTTTTATGAGCTCTTTTGGAGAACTATCTTAAGGAATCAGGGTATGCTGAGAGGTGCAATCGGGGTTTTGGTCACGTATCTGTCCACCTATTAGGTTAATGTTAACCTGCTCATGGTCTTCTTTCTGTCATTTGGGGGCTTATGTCTTATTTGCCTCCTGCCTGTGATATTGACAAATGCCTTGTGGTTAATTGTCTTGTTTTAGGATGTTTTACAGAAGTCATTTCTGCAGAGGCTGCAGAACAGAATGCTAGTGCGGTCCTCTCTTAGCTGCAGAACAGGATGTCAGTGCTGTTCTATCTTAGCTGTCCTAATTCCTTATTTTCTGGCTGGGGACCCTGGCCCTGACAGCCTAACTGTCCAATAACTTCTAATAAAATGGAGCTACTAGCATTCTCTTAATAAATGTCCACCAAGGTATCTGTTGTTTTCTGTAACAGTCTTAGACATGGAGTTCTGTACTTTCTGTTCCAAATAAAGTCTGTCCCTCAGGAATGTCCTGGAGCTTTTTGTCTCCTATGGCCTGCCTTCTTCTCTAGAGAGAACCCCCATACCCCTTCAACTGAAATGGAGGCAGAGTTCTGTTTGAGGAGTGGGCGCTCCATGGTAATTGACAACCTCTTGTACAGACTTACCCCTCCTGAAGAGGAAATGGTGTCCTGTGAATAAGCTGTAGTGAGGGCCATTGGGACACCAGCATTTTTGGCCTGCTAAGTATGGAGTAGCACTTCTACTGTGCAGATGGGACAGGGTTGTGGAAGAGTTACCCAGTCCTCTCAGTTAGGCCTATTTGGAATAGAATGTTTGCATATATTGCAGAATTTTGCCGTATGTCATTAGGGGTGAGAATGGTGATAGGGATGAGAAATGAAGGCAGCTTGTTCCTCCTCTGACAGGGCACTGGGGCAGAGGGAGTCCAGTGTTCTTGGAGTGCCCAGGAGAAAGCTTTTGTAACATGGAATTGGGAGCAAAGGAAGACAATGAGTCTCACTATTCTTAATGATATTTAGTAGATTTTCTTGAAGAAATATTTCTCACTTCACTATATACTCTTTTTTTCAAAAGATTTTATTTATTTATTTGGCAAAGAGAAACACAGCAGGAGAGGGAACACAAGCAGGGAGGGGAAGCGAGAGAGGAAGTGGGCTCCCCGGCCACCGAGCATAGAGCTCCATGTGTGGCTCGATCCTGGAACTCCGGGATCATGACTTGAGATGTAAGGCAGCTACTTAACGACTGAGCTACCTAGGCGCCCCACCACTATATATTGTTAAGACAATTTCCAGAACTTAAATAATTGTTCTTAATATTTTTTCCACTTAAATAGTTGTTTTGCTAATGAGAGAGTCCTCTGAGTCTCTTACTGTGGCATTCTAAAAAATGCAACTATTTTACATTTTTAACATATTGATGGTTTTGGATTTTCTTTCTTTTTTCTTTTCTTTTTCATTTGTTCATTCGTTTGTTCCTTCCTTCCTTCCTTCCTTCCTTCCTTCCTTCCTTCCTTCCTTCCTTCATTTATTCATTTATGTTAAGAGTAAAATTGGCCAGTGATTTTTCTTTCTGCCATTGTCCTTGTCAAGGTTTGGTATCAACATTTAGTTTAGCTTCTAGGATGAGTTTGGGCAGGTTTTTTTCTTTTTCTCATCTGTGGAAGAGTTTTTATATGATTATATTTTACTTGAAATATGCTTGCCATTTGAAACCATATGTGTCTATTCTCTCATTGTATGTTGGGGGATGATTTTAACTATTAACTATCACTTAAACTTCTTAAAAATTAAAAATTTTACAAAATTTTTTGTTACTATATTACTTTCACTGTTGGTGTGCTAATTTTCTCTGAATGTATTTATTTTGTCTATTTTTCAAAACTTTTGTGTAAAGCAATCTATTGCATTCTATTCCATTATTATTATTTTTAATCTCAGAGATACCTGTGGTTTTGTGCCTTTTTTTGTTCCTCATATTGTTTACTTTTTTTGTCTGTCTTGTCAGAGGTTTAAAATATCTTAATTTTATTTCCAAGGACCAACTTTATTTTTATTTATTTTGCCTTTGTTCTTTCTACTATATATCTTTTATTTTATTAAGTTTTCTATCTATCTATCATCTTGCTTCTAATTTCATTGAAATTATTCTCTTGTTTTTAATTCTTCAGCTCACTAAATTTTAACCATCTTTATTTTCTAACAAAATGATTTATATTTATAAATGTATCTCTAAGTACTACTTTAGCTTCATTTCACAATTACTACAGTGTAGTGATTTTATATTATCAAGCTATTTTGTAGTTTTCATTAGAAAAACTTAAATTTTTTACTAAGCTCTTTGTTTTCAGCAATGTTGTATAAATTTTAGTAAATAAGATTTGTGCTTTTTTTTTTAAAATTTCAGTATAATTAACCTAACGGTGTTATATTAGTTTCAGGCACACAATATAGTGATTCAACAATTCATTACTCAGTGCTCACCAAGATAATTGTACTCTTAATTCCCTTCACTTCCCTCTTACCCATCTCCCTTCTGGCAACCACCAGTTTGTTCTCTATATCTAATAGTCTTTTGTTTGTCTCTTTTGCTCTTTCTATATTTTTTTTGTTTCTTAAATTCCACATACATAAAATCGTATTGTATTCATCTTTATTTGACTGACTTATTTTGCTTAGCATTATACCTTCTAGATCCATCCATATTGTTACAAATGGCAAGACTTCATTCTTTTGTATAGCCAAGTCATATTCTGTTGTCTGTGTATACCATGTCTTTATCCATTCATATATCAGTGGATACTTGGATTACTTCCATATCTTGACTATTATAGATAATGCTACAATAAACATAGGGGTACATGTGTCTTTTTGAATTTGTATTTGGGAAAATACCCAGTAGTGGAATTACTAAGCAGTCTTGAAAAAGAACAAAACTGGAGGTATCACAATGTCAGATTTCAAGATACACTACAAAGCTATAGTACTCAAAACAGTATGGCACAAAAATAAACACATAGATCAAGAGAACGAAATAGACAGCCAAGAAATAAACCCATGTTTATATGGTCAGTTAATCTATGACAAAGAAGGCAAGAATATACAATGGGGGAAAGACAGTCTGTTCAACAAATGGTGTTGGAAAAATTGGACAGCTATATGCAAAAGAATGAAGCTGAACTACCTTCTTATACCACACACAAGAATAAACTCAAAATAGATTAAAGAACTAAATATTTAACCTGAAACCATAAAAACCCTAGAAGAGAGCACAGGCAGTAATTTCTCTGACATTGGCTATAGCAATTTTTTAGATACGCATTTTTCTAGGAAAGGCAAGGGAAACAAAAGCAACAATGAACTATTGCGACTACATCAAAATAAAAGGCTTTTGCACAGCAAAGAAAACAACCAACAAAACTAAAAAACAACCTGCCAAATGAGAGAAGATATTTGCAAAGGCAGTATCCAATACGGAATTACTATCCAAAAGAACTTATACAACTCAACACCAAAAATAAAATAATTCAGTTAAAAGGTGGGCATAAGATATGAACAGATATTTCTCCAAAGAACATATACAGATGGCCAACAGACACATGAAAATATGCTTAACGTCATTAATTATCAGGGAAATGCAAATCAAAAGTACAATAAGATACCACCTTCCACATGTCAGAATGGCTAAAATCAACAAGCGCAAGAAACAAGTATTGTCAAGGATGTGGAGAAAAAGGAACTTTCATTTGATTTCTTTTACTATTCTTTAGTTATAAAAACTGTATTTTCAGATTTATTAATTTCTATTGATCTTCAAGTTCCTTGCCTTTTTCTTCTAATATTTTTAATGTCCTAGATTAGATTCAGTCAGGTACTGTATTCTTTAATTCTCAAATTTTCTTTTGCTTCATTTTGTAGTTTGTATTTTTTCTTCTGATATATCCTATTCGTTCATTCATTATGAGTATATATTCCTTTACAATCCTTGATTATAATTAAATCACTTTGGAATTCTTGCCTATTAAATCTAACATTTGGACCTCCATTGTTTGCCTTTGCTTTTGAGTATTGTGAAAGAAATCTTGCAGATTATCTGTTTTTTCTTCTGTTTCTCTGAAGAATATTGGCTGAACTTAACTCTAGACTCTATACTCTTGAGTAGATAAGCCCTGAAAACTCCAAGTCTGTGTGACAATGACTGCTTTAAATCTAGCCCACACATGCAAAGTTCAAGAATCAGCCAGATAATGCAATTAATATGCTGAATTTGAGGCTTCTCATCTGTGGTTCTGTAATTCTTCAGTTGCTATGATTGTTTTAAACTCTGTCCTCTGAGTTCTCAGTAAGTAAGAATGCAAATTGTTATCTGAATCTCAGTTCAGTACTGACAAAAGCCATAATAAACAGGAAGCTCTAGTGCTATTTCTTTTTCAGTTTTCTGGCTTTGGGGGATTACTCTCTAATACCTAAAGATAGTGTATTTTGTTCAAAATTTATAGTTGTTTTCTATTGGAGCATTGGTGTAATATTAGCTGCCTCACCATTTCTAGGACTGGAAACTAGAAGTACATTTTTAAGCCCCCAAATATCACAAAAAGTTAAGTTAGATTCTTAACTTAATTGAATTCTTTTTCTTTTTTCTTTCTTTTCTTCTTTTTTTTTTTTTTTGAGAGGAGCAGCAGGATAGGGAGAGAGAGAGAATCTTTAGTAAGCTCCATACCCAGTGCAGAGCTAGACTCAGGACTCCATTTCACAACCCTGAGATTGTGACCTGAACTGAAACCAAGAGTTGGATGCTTAACCAGTGAGCCCCCCAGGCGCCCCTAATTGCATTCCAATTAGAGAATATAGTATTCTATGTTTGATACCAATTCTATGAAATACATTTTGGTCTTTCATTTAATGCATTTTAATAAATGTGATATGTACTTTAAAAAAAAAATCCAGAGACATTGAAATGTTGTGGAGTTCTTTGTCTAATAGGTGAAGCTATTAGTTGTCATCATAATTTGCATATTCTCTTAGGTTTTTCTATCCACCTGAGCTATCAGTTATTCAGGGAAGTTTGTTAAGGTCATTATATGATACATTTGTCTATTTCTCTTTGTGATTGAACAGATTTTTGCCTTCTGTATTTTAAAGATGAGTTTAATAGGTGCATCCGATTTGAAATAGTTATATCTTGGAGTTTTCTTTATTTTTACTTATTTTTAAAGATTTTATTTATTTATTTTTGTGTGAGAGAGAGGGAGAGAGACCATGAGTGTGGGGGGAAGGGCAGAGGGAGAAGCAGGCTCCCCGCTGAGCAGGGAGACCAACGTGGGTCACAATCCCAGGACGCTGAGCCAAAGGCAGATACTTAACTGGCTGAGCCACTCAGGCATGCATATCTTGGTGTTTTAAACCTATTTTGACTCTAATAATAAAAACAGGAATTTATTTATGCTTCCCTTATTTTTTAAAATTTAAATTCAATTAATTAACATATAGTGCATTATTACTTTCAGAGGTAGAGTTTAGTGATTCATCAATCTTATGTAACACTCAGTGCTCATTACGTCTTATGCCCTCTTTAATGTCCATCACCCAGTTATTCTATTCCTCCACTCCCCTTCCCCCAAGCAACTCTCAGTTTGTTTCCTATGAAGAGTCTCTCATGGTTTGTTTCCTTCTCTGGTTTCATCTTATTTTATTTTATCCTCTCTTCCCCTATGATCCTATTTTGTTTCTTAAATTCCACATACAAGTGAAATCATATGATAACTGTCTTTCTCTGATTGACCTAGCATATAATACCCTCTAGTTCCATCTAGTTCATTGCAAATGGCAAGATTTCATTTTTTGATGGCTGAGTAATATTCCATTGTATATACATACACCACATCTTCTTTATCCATTCCTTTGTTAGTGGACATTTCAGCTCTTTCCATAGTTTGGCTATTGTGGACATCGCTGCTTTAAACATTGGGGTACAGGTACACATTCAGATCACTACATTTGTTTCATTGGGGTAAATAATCCAGTAGTATAATTGTTGAATTGTAGGGTGGCTCTATTTTCAACTTTTTGAGGAACCTCCATACTATTCTCCATGGTGGCTACACCAGCTTGCATTCCCACCAACAGTGTAGGAGGCTTCCCCTTTCTCCACATTCTCACCCACATCTGTCATTTCCTCACTTGTTAATTTTAATCATTCTAACTGGTGTATGGTGGTATCTCATTGTGTTTTTGATTTGTATTTCTCTGGTGCTGAGGAATGTCGAGTATTTTTTCACATGTCTTATTGGCTATTTGTATGTCTTCTTTGGAGAAATATCTGTTCATGTATTCTGCCCATTTCCTGCTTGGATTATTCATTCTTTGGGTGTTGAGTTTGATAAATTCTTTATAGATTTTGAATATTAGTGATTTATCTGATATGTCATTTGCAAATATCTTCTCCCATTCTTTCGGTTGTCTTTGTTTGTTTGTTTGTTTGTTTTGACTGTTTCCTTTGCTGTGCAAAAGCTTCTTATTTTGATGAAGTCCCAATAGTTCATTTTTTGCCTTTGTTTCCCCTTGCCTTTGGAGCTGTGTCTAGCAAGAAGTTGCTATAGCTGAGGACACAGAGGTTACTGCCTGTGTTCTCTTCTAGGATTTTGATGGATTCCTGTCTCAGATTTATGTCTTTCAACCATTTCGAGTCTATTTTTGTATGTGATGTAGGAAAATGGTCCAGTTTCATTCTTCTGCATGTGCTTATCCAGTTTTTCCAGCACCATTTGTTGAAGAGACTGTCTTTTTTCTGTTGGATATTCTTTCTTGATTTGTTGAAGATTAGCTGACCATAGAGGTGAAAGTCCATTCTGGGCTCTCTATTCTATTCCACTGACCTGTGTATCTGTTTTTATACCAGTACCATCCTCTCTTGATGATTACAGCTTTGTAATATAGCTCTGTGAAAAATGTTGATGTATTTTGATAGGGATTGTATTGAATGTGTAGATTGCTCTAGGTAGCATAGACATTTTAACAATATTTGTTCTTCCAAGTCATGAGCATGGAATATTTTTCCCATTTCCTTGTGTCTTCCTCAATTTCTTTCATGAGCATTTATTTTGTTAGTATTTGTTTGATATTTTTCCAATACTGTTACTGTTTCACTTTTCTGAATTTTTATGTTTTAGGTTTATTTATTTTAAATAGCTATCTTCTAAAAATCAACCTGATTTGCCTTTTAACTAGAGTTCATATACTTTCTAGTAATTATTGACATATTATTGATATGTTTTTATGGATATCACCAATGCCATGGTGTTACATTGTATCCTACATTGGAGTTGTTCTTCAGAGTGTACCATTCTTAGAATACAGTGTGGTTTTTCTTACTTTCTTTTTTTTTTAAAGATTTTATTTATTTATTTGTGTGTGTGTGTGTCAGAGAGAGAGCGAGCAAATGAGCACACAGACAGGGAGAGTGGCAGGCAGAGGGAGAAGCAGGCTCCCCACTGAGCAAGGAGCCCAATGTGAGGCTTGATCCCAGGACCCTAGGATCATGACCTAAGCTAAAGGTGGACGCTTAACCAACTGACCCAGACATCCCTTACAGCATGATTTTTCAGGTAGAGTTGTGTAATACAGTTGTTCTGCGTGTCATGTATTATGATACAGTGATTATAAGATGGTGTCTGGACCCAGATTTCCTGGATTAATATCCCTGTTGTTCCTCTTCCTAGCAATGTATCCTTTGGGCAAGTTAAGAATATTCCACATCTCAGTTTCTTCATAGTTCTTATCTTAATAAGAATAATGTGAGAATTATCATGTAAGATATTTGAAAAAATGATTAGAACATAATAAGCACTCATAATGGGCTATTATTAATTTATACTACGTATTGTATACTTTTCATTTGTCTTAATTTTTGTATTTTTCTCCTCCTTCTTGTGCTTTTAAGTTTATTAAATGTCAAGCTATTCCATTTTCCTTTTGTACCGTGTTAATCATTTTATCCCATTCATGTTTCCATGTATATACCCTTGAAATTTTAGTGAGCATTCGAAACAAAATTAAAAGTTGCTACCTTTTTTATCCTCCTGAACAATACATTTAGAATTCTTGAACTCCTAATTCTTAAGGATGGCTTTCTGGGTATAAAATACTAGTTTTAACTGATATTTTCTTACAACGTTTTTGTTATTGCTGTTATAGTTGAATTATTCTGTTGTGACTTTTTATCCTTTTTAGTTTTAAGATTTTCTCTTGTACTTTATTGTTCTGAAATTTTATAGAGAGTTGCCTGGATATGATTTTCTTTTCTTTTAATTAGGATTTTAGTGATTTCTCAATGTTAGAATTTGTGCCCATTGTCAATAATAAAGAATTCTTAGTCATTTTGTAATCAAATATTCGCTTCCTCCTAATATGTCAGTTCTTCTTTTGGAATTCTAACTATTTTGTACCTTCTTACCTTTACTGAAATTCTCTTAAGAGTTTCATACATTCTGTTTTTATTCCTCTCTGTTTTGCTCATTTTTCAGCTTCTAAATCACGATTTCTCTCTTCAGTACCATGTAATCCAATATTTAAGTCTTACAGATTGTTTTAATTTCAATTCTTTATTTCTAGAACTCGAATAATATTCTTTTTAAATATGTCTTATAATATTTATTTCTCACCATTATTCATACTTTAATCCCTCTTAAAATGCTATTAAATATACTTATATCCTATATCTGAAGAATTTATTGGTATAGTCTCTGTTTCTCATCTGTGAGCTTTGTTTCCTCATTATTTGTTTTGCTATTTCTCTTATTGTGATTTCATGTTTCTTGGACTTCATTTGTGCAAAATCTTTGAGGCCTGGGCTGGGGTGTGGTCTTTGAGAAAGGATTTCAGTTAGTTTCTCAGAGAAGCCTGGAACCACTAGCAACTTGAATTTTTGTCTTGTGTTATTTTGTACTAGGCAGATAGTATAAATTTGGGCCATAAATCCAGATGAATTCTGGACCAATCGCTATGAGTCTCAAGAGAGTCTTTTCCGCATATACTCAGACTAAGACAAGACAGAAAAATTTGCTTGCCAAGTTGCCTTCCGATCTGCTTTTGCAATATTGATTTTTGAAAATGCTTTTATTAAGTGTGTAGCTTTTGGGAAAAAATATGTAGCTTTTTATGTGCCTTGAATTTACTCTGGATCTCTAACCCATACTGGAGCCAAATCTTTCTGTTATATTTATTGTATATAGGCAAGTTAAACCAAGCTGTAGATCCCTGGGATCACTAATAGCCCATCAGGTATCATTGACTTCAGTGTTTGCTTGCTTTTCTCCATCAGCTCTAGGGGATTTCTCTTGCTTTTTTGTAAGCCCAACTATACATTAAAAATGGTCTTTTTAAACAATATTTAACCCTCCATTTTTAGATATTTTGTGATGAGGGAGGTTAGGATAGTTATACCGTTATATAGTGAAATATACATTTATCCAGCAAATTTCCAAAGTTATTAGTGTATTACCAGTATACTCACGAATTATTGAAGTTAAGAATACCTGCAGCAAGATAATGAGATAAAACCTGAGTCTGTTTTTATCTATGGAATATATTTCTACTGAAGACCACTCAATAAGATTATCTTACTCGTAGAGTTAAGTATTTCACTGATAGAATTTTTCTTTCAGTAGTTTTTGTTAGCTAAAAAACATTGTAAACATAGTTATATTTATTGTATATAGGCAAGTTAAACCTGGGTGTACAGTATTTCCAAGATGTTTTATATATTTCAGCTGATTATGAAGGTGGATTATCTGAATTTACATGTTAATAAACTTGAGAATTGTTCTCTATAGGGATTGAAAAAGCTGGGCGCCTGGGTGGCTCAGTGGGTTAAAGCCTCTGCCTTCCGCTCAGGTCATGATTTCAGGGTTCTGGGATTGAGCCCCACATCAGGCTCCTTGCTCCACAGGAAGCCTGCTTCTCCCTCTCTCACTCCTCCTGCTTGTGTTCCCTCTCTCAGCTGTGTTTTTCTCTGTCAGATAAATAAATAAATCTTTAAACAAAACAGAACAAAACAAAACCACACCAGTACTCTAGGGAATATAAGACTTAAGCCCAACTTGAAGTTTTTTGGTAAATGTTAATGACCAAGAGGAAGCAAGTACACCTATGGTTCTAGGCAATTTTACAAGTGAAGTAAATTATTAGTGACTTTATTTTAATCACTTTTGTTATATTTATTTTTAAAGATTTTATTTATATCTTTATTTGAGAGAGAGAAAAAGAGAGAGAGAGAGAAAGAGAGAGATGGTAAGAGAACACAAGCAGGGGGAGCAAAGGGAGAGGGAAAAGCAGACCTCCCTACAGAGAGGGAGCCCCATGCAGAGCTCGATCTCGGGACCCTGGGATCATGACCTGAGCTGAAGGCAGACACTTACCTAACTGAGGAACCCAGGCACCCCTCACTTTCTTATATTTCAGGTGTTGTCTTTTAGAAATCTGTAACACCATAAACAAGAAATAATAGCCATCCTTTCATTTATTTAAAACATCCTTCACTTTGTGACATAAAATCTTTGTGGACAAGAAAACTTTTTTTCTAATGGGGCTAAGTCAAAGCCAAATGTGTTTCTGTCTATTTAAGCTTATCTGAGTAATGTTTTAAAAGATTAGTTGACAATTCATGTTTTTTTCGATAAGTATTACCTGTCTAGAGAAGATTAATCACTTTGAATAGACAAGTTGACTTTGAACATGGAATTTTAGAATTAAAGATCTACTAGAGACAATATATTGCCTCATTCAATGGAGGAGGAATCTAAGGGGCCAGAATTTGATTTGCCTGAGTTTCAGTGCTAATTTGATGTCAGTTACGATATTGAAAGACAAGTGTTGGAACTCTTGGTCTAGTCTTTCTGGTATTTTCCATATTTGCAAAAATAGACAGCAGCAACTTTCTTTATGATTACTCCTGAATGGTTTGAGATGCACCAGAATGATTTTCATGTTATTCTATTGTATTCTAGTTATTTGAAAATTAGTAAATACATACATTTATATAACTGTATCTTTTGGCTGTGATATTTAAAAATTGGAATACCCATTTTCTTCCTCCTTCAAATATTCTTCCCTCACTGAAGGGCAGCCATTCAATTTCACTTATTGGTGAGTTTAAGTTTCCTTAATTTCATAGTATTGTTATTTCTGTGCCTAAGTTGATTATTTCTAGTATGTTATTTTATTTTCAAATTTTTTTCTAGTATGTTCTTTTAAACAGAATTTTGTCTTGAAGTTCAATAATAGAAGGATTTTTCTTGTGGAATTACTTATTTAAAAAAATCTATTAAGCTATGTTAACAGCTTTATATTCTGAATAGTATTTTCAGCTTATCCATTAGCTAGATAAGTATATTTTTGAAAGTATTTTTTCAGCTGAAGGCCCTAGTGACTATTTTAGAAGATAATCATTTAGCTGTAATGCATATCAATTAATAGAACACTTGGCTAAGATTATATGATCGGATGCATAAAAAACTAAGGGTTATACAAAGTAACACTTGACTTCTCTATGGTATTGGCAAGGTCTGAAAATTGACTAGCAGAGAGAAGCCAATGGATTCTTCTAAAGTCAGTTTATGTCAGTTACATTGAGGAAATTATGAAATGCTTATTTAGATCAACTTTGCTTTACAGCTGGGGTTTTCCACTGAGAATAAACATTTGGTTTTGAGATGACATAAATCCAAGGACCCTGAAAAAAAAGGTAACATAAATTCTCAATCTCTGCATCATTAATACTTTATATGTAAATAGGAATTTATAAAACATATTTAAATAACAAAGTATGCAACCTTTGCTACCTACCAAGAAATTTGGGTGGAATCAATAACACTGAGAGGAGTTGAGATTAAATGCTTAAGCCAAGGAAAGTAATTGATATTGGCAACTATTGTCAATGACTAATATTATTGTTACTGAAACTGTAAGTTGGAACATGTGGATTTGATCCTTTGTACATAAAAAAGTTCACAAAAATTTCTTTTCATAGCTTTTATTTTGTAGTACTCCCTTGGTAGATCATATATTAGGCTGTTATAAAGTCTATGTGAACTTTTATGTGTGCAAATGTCAGATCAAGTACAGGTTTCATTCATTATGTATATTTTAAACATCCACCAATAAAAAAAAAACAGAGACCAAGAAATTAAATATAATAAAAAATGAAATATTTATTCTTTTTGTTCAATAATTACGTAGCTCACCATTCTTTTTAGTAATAGCAATTCCCTGCATGCAGTTCATTAGTACACTACAAGTAAATAGTTTTGTAAAGGTTAACATTAAACTTTTGGTTTGTGCAAAAAACAAAAATTTATATCATGTTAGGTAATTGCACAACTTTGCCACTTTGTTTATGGCTAAAAAGGACAGAGCCCATGTTATTTTTCTAATAGCTCTAGTGTAGCAAGAATTAAAAAAATAAGACTAGTCTGCATAAGCAAATACTACAAAAGTTTGAGTAAAAAAAAAAATCCATGAATAATGGGTAATATTGAGGCAACCATAGTTGGTAAAAAATGATCTAAGTTTGAATATTGACCAATGTATCTCCTGTTGGAATGGTAGAAAATATATTATAACAAAGAAATCCACAAAACCCATTGTCTAACTTTTATTTTAGGAAATTATCCATTGAAAAGTCTTATGGATTCAAAAGTTTGGAGTTGTGATTAAAAATAAAAAGCAAAAGCTTAAAGTAAAATAAATTGCCATGTCATCAACCTGAAAATAATTTTCTTATGTACAAAATGCAACAAATAAAATTGATCATATTTTTACATTATTTCTATTTAAATAAGTTTTGGACATATTTTTAGCAAAATATGAAGTATAGGTTTTGATAATAGGCAGTATGCAGTGTGTTTCTTTGAAATATAGAGAGACACCATATGACACTCAAGTTGAATTAAAAATGTGAAAGTAAAGGTACTTTTAAGTAACTGCAAGTTATTCTGCTTGACATATGGGATAGAGCTGTTTGAATTCACTCTACCAACGTGTGACTTTTTCTAACCAAGGCTTGTGAAGAATGGGTTGAGTAAAATAGAGCAGTGTAGGCAATATTGACATGCATTAGTGATAGTCTTCAAACTATTTATGTTTAATGAATGGTACAGGATATATCCTTGTTGGAAGCTCGCAAAAAACACATACACTGTGGTACATATTTGATTTAATAGATGTTTAGCAGAATGAATATATATATATATATATATATATATATATATATATATATATATATATTCAGTTCCTACCCAAACATGCACCACAGGATAAAATAACTATTTACATAACAGGGGGTGTTAAATTGACATAAAATGTCAGCTTTGCTGAGAGTAGAAGATGGCAAAGCAATACTGCAGCAGAAAGTGGGACAACTATTCTAAAGTGACACTTTAGATATACTTTTTCTAGATTTTTTTCATTTTGTTTTTGGAAAGCATTTAACCAAATTAAATATAGAGCGCTCTGGAACTTAGAATAAAATTTGCACTTGCTGAAACAATATTTGCATAAAAATAATCCTTTAAAAATTAGAGGAGACTTTACAGGCACATAATTGTTCAGATATAAACAAATGTAACAGACTAAAACACTTTCAAAATTAAAGCCATCTAGAAAACGGAAGTACCTGAAATTATTGACATTAGAATATTTTTTCTGGTTTTGAGCATATATTTTATCTCTCAAAACACTTTTGCTAATTATTTGAGAGACTTATGGAGTAGGAACACAGGGCTCTTATATGTCTTTTCTCAACTTAAACTGCATTTACAAAAATAGTGACATAGTATTATGAATAAACTATGAATTAGGGAGCAAGGAAATCCACTAGAACAAATTTTGTAAAAATATGGCAGATATGGAAGTTAAAAATAGAGTGGATGCAAGTACTGTACTAAAGGTGTTTGGTGTAGTTACAATGATCACTTTGCACAATTATCCCTACAGTCTAGATAGCCATTGAATTTCTCTTCAGCAGTGTCAGCTGGTAATGAAAACAGCAACCTCTTGTCAATCTTGTTGCTACCCTGACTCATAGAGTTGTAGTGATGGAGAGGCCACTGTCTTGTTATAGGCACTGACCATGAGTATTTATTAAAACAGTTTGGCATAGACCTCCTCTGGGAGTCCAGTTGACACATAGACTTTACCATCATAGGCTGTAAACAATTGATCACAAAGAAAATTCATGGTATCTTTTTTACTTTTGATTTTCCCTGTCCTCTTTCCCTTTGCTTTCTTTTTCTGGTTTGTCTTTCTCAAACTTTTCTTTGTCTGGCTTTGTTACACTGTCATAGGAAGGAGGAGATGTGGTAGAGGAGCTTCCATCTGTTTTTTCTGGGGTGGAATTTCCATTTAATTTGTCAATAATCATGTCTTCTTTGATAGGTAAGTCAATCCTTCCTTTAATTGCCTCTTTGTTATATTCACTTGATACCTTTTTTAACCTTTGTCTTAAAAGATAACATCTGAAATTACGCTGAATGATAGCAGCAGACACCTCCTCTTGTTTGCGTTTCAGAGTGGTTGTGATGGGCTCGTAGGAGACTTTGGAGGGGTTCGATGCCATGAACCGGTCTTCCATCTGTATTCGAAGAGCATCCATCTCTCCACTCTCACCCAAAACACGCTTTGTAAAAGCAAATAAAATGTCGAGGCAGTGGATCCGGTCCCCACTGACCATGGGCAGGTCCATGGCGATGAGCTGGACCTTGTTTGGCTTTGCTATGAGAAGAGGAGGATCCAGGGCAGCTGCAAAATCGGAGAGCTTGGCGAACTCTATAAACTGGGTGGCATCAGGATCAAACTTCTCCCAGACCTCATAGAACATCTCAAAGTCATCCTCACTCAGGGGCTCTGCACTTTCCTCAGTAGCAACACTGAAGTTCTCCAGGATGACAGCGATGTACATGTTCACCACAACCAGAAATGATATGATGATGTAACTCACAAAAAAGAAAATCCCAACAGACGGGTTCCCGCAGTCTCCCTTAACTGAGCTTCCAGGGTGAATTGTGTCAGGATCACAGTCAGGTGGTGCACTGTTGAGAATGGGTGCCAGCAATCCGTCCCAGCCAGCAGAGGTGGTGATTTGGAACAGGCAGATCATGCTGTTGCCAAAGGTCTCAAAGTTGAACATGTCATCAATTCCAGCTTCCTTTTTAACATAGGCAAAGTTGGACATTCCAAAGATGGCATAGATGAACATGACCAGGAAGAGCAGGAGGCCAATGTTAAACAAGGCAGGAAGGGACATCATCAGAGCAAAGAGCAGCGTGCGGATCCCCTTGGCCCCTTTGATCAGGCGCAAGATTCGACCAATCCTGGCGAGCCGGATCACTCGGAACAGGGTAGGGGACACAAAGTATTTTTCTATCAGCTCAGCAAGAAACATACCTATGGAAAAATATGGAAAACAGCTAAACAGTGAGTATTTTATGCTTTTATGAATGCTTTATCTTTGCAGAGTTTATGAAAACAGCAGGATTGTTATAAACTTTTACTAAATATTTGTCTCTGCTCTCTAATATTAGTAACTAAAGATTACAGAATTTTATTAAATGGTTCTATAATGTTAGAAACCAATGTAGATTTTTGGAAAATCCAACAATTAAATAGTCTTAGGGTGTCATGGCAATTTAAGATTATATACGCTCAGCTACTATAAAGAGTTATCCATACACATGAAATGTGCTAATTACAAAGATTATTTCTGAAATCTATACATATATTGTTTTCTATTTTTGAATACTGATATTCTTTAGTTAGAGGAAAAGGAACAGTACTGTAAACTTTAGAATTATACATATTAACATTTTCAGATCTAATTTCTGTGTTGCACAGCTGTCAGGCTTTGGGGAGTCTACTACAATGGTACCTCTCTGTAATTATACTATTCTTACCTACAATGGAGAGAATTACCACCACAAAATCAAAAATGTTCCAGCCTATGGTGAAATAGTAGTATCTGAGAGAGACGAGCTTTAGCACAAATTCTCCAGTGAACAGGATAATGAATACAAGGTTGATCCGAGACAGAACTAGAGTCATATATTTGCTCTGATCATCAGTTTCCACCATCATGGTGACCATGTTGAGGCAGATGAGGATCATGATGCCAATATCAAAGACTTGTCTGGTTACAAAATCAAAGACCATTCCTTGGAATTTGTTCTAGAAAGAGAGGAGAGAGAAGGTTAATATGCATATTTCATAAATAATGATCTAGTAAAATTGCAGGTGAAGTCCTTCCATGTATGGCTATGAGATATACACCCTTCTCACATTAGTCCAAACAATTCTTTTTGTTCCATTTCTCTTTATATTAAAGTATGAGGAGGAAATGAAACAAGTCATATGATAAGAACAAAACATATTTGGTATATTTAAGTTCCATGGAAAGACAAAACTCACAGTAAGACATAAATTGGTGACAGTTGGCTATTAATATGCATGAGCTTTGTTTGATTTAAAAAAGCTATAAGTTTTATAAAAAAAAATTACGAAAACATAGTGAAGATTTACAAAGTAGGTTGCTACAGACAAACTTTTAGATGGATGAATACCCCAATTCATTTACCAATACTTTTGGAATTTTGGTTTATATATTATTTCTACCTCTCCCTCCTTCAGAATGTATCAGTCATTATCTATTTTGTTCTACCTCTTCTCTGTGTGTGTGTGTCTGTGTGTTTGTTATCTGTCTTCTTCATCTGTTCTTTATCTATGCTTCAACAGAAATGCATGACATTTTTTCCTTTGTTTTATTATCAGTCATCTCAAGAGTAACATACTTTCAAAGATTACTGTACTCATATATTCATTAAATATAGTTCTATTAGGGAAATAAATTTTTAATAATTTAGAATAAAAATATCAAGTTCACAACTTACTAAAAATCAACTTCATGAATTGGCCAAGTTTCCTTCTTTTAAATATATTTAAATGACCTTCAATAAAGCCAATTTATGCTCTTTTGTGTATCCTGCTTTACCACCCCCCTCCTTGCTTCCAACTACAACTTCAAAACTCTTAAAAATATGGTAAAGTGAAGTCATTGATATGATTCATGAGGGCTTGTCAAGTCCCAGTTCTGGCAATTACAGGCTTTATGACTTTTGGTATGATTTTGGGGGGTCCTCAGTTTCCTTATTCCTTACCCATCTAAGATAGATAAATTAGAGTACAGCTCTATGAACATAATCCATAGTTATGTCTTTTCTTATATTATAAAGCCCTACAGAGTATGCATTCTGATTAAGTCTTTTCTTTTTTGTATATTTGGTGAAACAAAGTATTTTGATGATATTCTTTGCTTTCCTAAGAAGGTTAAGAGTATTTTCTAGTCATAGGCATGGAGAGACCAAATTGTAGAGGGAAGTGATGGGGTGGGATGGGAATATTCCAGATTCCATTTATTTAAATGGCAAGAGGGTGCCATGTAACAAGATTGGGTACATTCCTGGAAGCAGTAGGTGGCAGCAGGAATATGAAGGTTGCTTTGGAAGCAGTTATTACGAACCTCAAGTTGGACTTTTTCAACTGACAAACTGTAAAGAGCATTACCTCCTTTTTAAGAACTTAGTAATTCTTAATGAGCGTGGCAGTTGTGAATGGTATTAAACAATATGACCTTTACAAATAGGGCATATTACATATTGGTGATGTCACTCAGTATATTCTCATCCAGAGCACTCCCAATTTTGTCATATGGAAATAAGGCTTTAGAATACTAAAGAAGATGAGTAATTCTTACTGCTGGCCGAGGTATGGGCTTCTGAGGTTTCTTGGAACCAAGTTTCTTCATTGCATTGTAGTATTTTTTCTGTTCCTCTGTCATAAAGATGTCTTGACCTCCAAAGTAAAGATACAGTATAAAACCGGTTACAATCTCAATATGTGTTACAACAGCATGTGTACAAAATATTTCCAAGTCTTTAGTTTTTTCTCATTTTCTAAATGGAATTATTCTGTTTCATGTATATATACACATACATATATATATAAAATATGTATTTTTTGCTTTTCTCATTTATGTAAAATTTGGAGTACTTTACTATTGTGTCAAACCTATAATCACATAATCTTTGATTAGTACAGGAACCTAATTTGATTATATTATGTTTAGAAGGAGGCTCAGGGGTCTCAAATATATTTTTGTAAAAGAAAAAGTGTTTTCTTAGTCCATTTCACTTTTGACAGTTTTCCTTCTTTATTCTTTATTCAATAATTTTAAGTACTTCCCGTGTGCTAGAAAATGTAACTGTTATCAGAATTAAATAGATATATGAGACAAAATATCTTGTCATGTGGAATAGGAAAATGAAGACAGGTGGGAAATGCATAAGGATATACAAAAAAGTATTATAGAGATCAAAATAAACCCTGAAGACTCGGAAACAGGCTTTATATGGGAGGATACCCTTAAGCTATTCCTTAACAGATGATTAGAGGTATGTTGGGCAAAGCATTCCAGGAAAAGAAAATACCCTATGTAAAGTCATGGAGGTACAAGAGCATGACTTGCTCAGAAAGGGCAATAAATAAATAAATAAATAAATAAATAAATAAATAAATAAATCCATTTTTGTGTGACGTGTGATTGTGGTGACGACAGGTATTGACTGAGAAGTAGGGAAGTAGATATAGAACTGCGGTGTGGGAGAAAATGAAGCTAGAAAATTGGGTGGAAATAATTGCCAAAATTTTCTGTAAGCAAGGGTGAAGCATTGGAGGAGGCCCACTAGATGCTTTGAAGCTGTGGTCACAGAGACACTAGAGAACCTCTTCAGAGGACGAACCTAGGGAGGAACCATCAACTAGAGGCTGGAAACTGCAGCTGAACTGACCACATAGCAAACTGAAAATAATATAAAAATGATTTAAGTCTGTCTTGAGTATGAATATCCTGATTATTTGGATGTACAACAGACTGACTCTTAGAATGGGGAAAACTGAGAAATGAGGAATACTTATCTTCTTTTTCTGTTGGTTGAAGTTATCTATGATTACACCAATGAATAGATTCAGAGTGAAGAATGACCCAAAGATGATGAAGATGACGAAGTATAAATACATATACAGATTTTCTTCATATATAGGCTGAAGTTTTACCTAAATAGTATTGAAAATATTAAATAATATTTAAAAATATAATAAATACTTAAACTAAGCTAACAATTTGGTGAGTATTGTTACTTAATCTAGAACTATTTTTGCTTTGCCCTGAGGTACTGTTCTGCAAAAAAGTTATTTTTTCAAACTGGTATGATCTAGGATAATGGAAGTTGGTAATTCTTACACTTGTTCTTGAATCTATTTTTCCATTGTGGCTTACCTGTACATTTTCTTTAGAGTGAATAACAGTGGCTGTAATAACAAGAAATATTTTGAACCTATTATTAGTCTTATAAATTTTTTTTGCAGCATTTTAAATTTGGGTTGGGAGATGTTGGTTCTTGAAGATATGGCTTTAATAATAGAACATCAACTTCTAAGAAGAATGCAGCATAAACGGATATGTTCTGAGGAATTTTTTTTTAATTCCTATTTTCAAAATTGAATTTCCCTGTAACTTGCTTGCTTTTTTCATGATATTTTTGGAAGTTGCTTCACAAACTCTGATTTATCATACTCTTCAGGGATAGGGAGAGGCAAGTTTCTTTCTCATGAGCAGTGTTCCCGATCTTAAGTCTTATTTATGGACCAGTTTAATGTCTTCTGATCCCATGTAGTTAGATATCCATTCATAGTAGATATATGTATCTATATATCTATCAGACATATATTAACCAAAATATCATCTTTACTAAAGTACATTAGCTTAAGAGGATCATTTCTGTATGCAATTACAAATGTTCTGAGTGCATCTAGTATTAAATTCTTGGTCATTCACTTAAATTATTACAAATGTTCACTACAAAATATCTTGTAACTATAAATAGTATTTGAAATGATACTTACATCTCGTGAATCAACAGCTGCATACATAATATCCATCCAGCCTTTAAATGTGGCCTGTGAACAATACATATTTGAATTCTGCATAAAAACCTAATCCAAGAATATGGTGTTTTACCATATGAAAATCTGAGAGTGTTACTATAAGTAAGTTTTTGTATGATATAATAAAAGTCTCTATCAAGAGATTGAAATGAATTGAATCAGGAAATTGAAGTAGAATATGATTGTATTTAGAGTCTCGAATTCATTTTCTTTGTTTCTCTTGGAAAATGTTAATTTTTTTCTATACCAAAATTTAACTAGAGGCTTGATTCATAAAATACCCATCTCAGTCTCAAATCTTTTCTATACCGAAATATATAAGCTCTGTGATTCAAACCTATGGTGTGTTTAAACACAACTCAATTGTTTTTATTAGTGAATTACTGATTAGTTAATATTTGGTCAATTATGTCAAAATTATTAGCATTATACATTTTGAAATCTACTCTGTAAGATTTGTATTTCTGCAAATAGTAGAACCATGCTCTTTAGATGTTGGTATAAAAGATTTTCTGGCTAATAATCTATATATTTAATTTATCACTAAAATATGTAGGTTGTTATTTTAACATATAAAATTGCTCCTTTGGCAATGATTGCTAAGGAAAACTAAAAACAGTAATAGTGCACTAGCACTCAATAACATAATAAGAAAAAAACCCAGGAAGCAGGAATATAAGGCCATATTAAAACATACTAAAAGCGGAACACTGGGGAAGTACATATTAAAATAACTGCAAAACATCTTAAAGTCAAGTTAAGCTAATAGTATAGGTGTTATCATCAACTACTTTTGTACGGTCCGATATTAATTATTCAAACAAGGAACATCAGAGAAATGATCTTTTGTGAAACATTTTGAAAATGTTTCCAGAACTCATACAGTTGCAACTTACCACTTGAAGCAATGCAAGATAGCCAGCACCAACATTATCAAAGTTTACTTTGACGTTTTTCCATCGAGCTTGCTTGCCAAGAGCCTGACAGTCACTCAGATTGTTGACTTCACTAACTTCGAACATGTTACCCGTTGTCGTGTTAACACAGTGGTAGAACTTGCCAGCAAACAAATTCACACCCATGATGCTAAAGATCAGCCAGAAGATGAGACATACCAAGAGTACATTCATGATAGAGGGAATTGCTCCAACAAGAGCATTCACAACAACCTGAAAGAGAAAATGAGGATAAGGCCACTTACAAATCACTAATATGAAAACCATTCCTTTCATTTATTTATTTAGTACTAAAATGGTTGTGGAAGAGTTAAATAAAAGTCTAGGTGGATAAGTTGTTTCTTGTGATGTTTTCTAGAACATATTTGATAAGGGAAAATAAACAGTGACACAACTAAAGAGCTAAAGGATTTAAGGAAAGCAAAATATACCAAAGTGTGAAAAGAAATAAAAACCTGATATAGTAAGATGGAGTCAGAAAATGTTTGTATGCTGGGGAGAAAAGAAAAAAATGCATTAAATACCAACAGAAGAAATAATAATCATTCAGCAATACATTTTAATTTTCAAGAGTGTTAATGAATGATTGATGATTTGAAAACATGGTTAAACAAACCCTTTGCAAATAAAGTATTAATACTGCCATAAATCTTCCTCCCAGATCAACTCAACTTTTTATGACTATGAAGAATAGGTTTAAGAATTTATAAGGTTCTTTTTCTCTCTTTTGGTAATTCCCAATTTAAAAAACTATATTAAATGAGGTGGAATTTATCTCTGGACATAAAAATACCAAATATGTCCTCATGATTATTCTAAATCTCTCAGATGTTCACTTTAGGGTACATGTTACTTCATCAACCTAAGCTGATCTGTTTCATGAAGAAGAAATCCAGTTACTTATTCTCTCATTAAATTCAAAAGGGTAAGATGTATTTTGAAATCCCTAGGGAGGTTGATAGTATCTAATTTAATCTGCTTTAATATTGGATTCTTGTTACATATTTATCTTAAATGAAACTATTGTTTTATTTTAAAATAATGTAAAATTGTTAGAAATCAATACCAAAAATGTTTAAATTGACATCAAAACCTAAAATCCAAAAATCATAAAAATTTCATATGCTACTTGAATTTGGTTTCTTTTAGAAATTAAGTTATAAAATACTTGCCATGTTTCTTTGCTACTAAAATTTGTGTAAAATGACCTCCACAAGTTCTCCACAAATTTATCAAATAACTGCATGATACATTTTACCATATTTCATAGCTGGAACATTAATTCTGTCATATGATTGGATTGAATTAAAAATGCCAAACAGAATATTTTTTCAGATTAGAGCAAATTTATAAGTTTCTTATTTTTTTCGTTGCTATCTTCCTTCAAAAAGGAATTGTTAATGTGAAACCATGCAAGCAAATGAGGGCTTAACTACTTAAGTCAGTAATAGCAAAGATAGGTTTGAATAGAACTTGAAACTGTGTAATAATTTTTATGAATTTTGTCTTGTGACTTTTTTTTTATCAAGTAGCACTAAATGAAATTAGAATTTTTCTTTGCTTGCAGAGCTTCTGGAAAATCTGGAGAATGGTTTCATTCTCCCTGATGAGTGAATCTCTAAGTCAAGGCTGAAGTGTTTTTATTGCTTAAACAAGCCTTCTAACATAAAAGCATATGGCCAGGGAGAAATTCAATACTCTGTGCATTTACCTGCTGTATTAAACAAACCGGGCCTTTGCCAAATAGTATTTTGAGGGGTGTGACAAGTGGTTATGTATCTAAATAAGTGTGTACTTTATGTGTAGATGCATGAAATATATACTCAGCTGGAGAGAAAAATACACATGTGGAAAAAGTGAACCTCATTCAGAATGTTCACTTAAAAGGGTGATCTTTAAAAGAAACTCCAGGGGTTGCCTAAAATGCCTAGTTAATTATTCTAACCCCTTATTTTGGTTGCTTAGAATGTACAGATTCTATTAGAGACTACAATTTAGAGTTGTTTTTTTGTACAACAAGTATTTTTGTTATTGATATTAATTGAAGAAATAAAGCACACAAAAACCATTTACCTTTCATTCATTACCAGTGATTTTTGAGGAATCAAACTGCCTATTGGTAGGAAGAAGAACCCCTAGTAGGTTGAATGTCAGCAGTAAAAAATTATTTAAATATGTGTAAGCAATGAAAAGAAATAAATGGCAGCACATGTTTATTTGGATGTTGTGGAAACATCCTTGAACTATTATCAGAAGACTTGGATTCCAGTCCTAGTTCTACCACAAACAATTTCTGAGGATCCATTGAAATAAACCTCAGTTTCAGGTGGCTGACCTTAATGATATCTAAGATTCCTGCTCTGAAATTCTGTAACTCTGTGAAGTAAATATCAGAGGACTGTGATACCCGTCTGTATCTAAATCATTACGTACATTTAATTCTAATATGAATCATCAGAGAGCTCTTATTCTTCTTACCCTCATGCCTTCAAACCGGGATAAAGCTCTTAGAGGTCTTAAAGCTCTTAATGTCCGTAGGGATTTAATGGCACCAAGTTCTGAATAGCCGAGAGCATTAGCTACCAAGCTAACCAAAGAAACCTACAAAAAGAAAAGATATTAATAGTTCACCTAGAAATAAATTATCAACTGAAGGCATAGGATGTGGTGTCTATTCTTTAGTACCAGGTAAATAAAATTTAGACATATCTTGGCAGGCTTCATCTTCCACATAGTGGGTTCATCTTGTATTGCCAGCCTCATCTCGTGTTATTGCTTTTCTTACCAATGAAAACAATCTCTGCCTATTTTTATAAACATGTAAATCCTTCCAGTTAGATATTTCACCCCATGGAATCCCTTTCAACCTGTGCATATATCACTGATGATCCAGGATTCGGTTCAAAACCAGATCCTCCATTGATCTGTGCTTGATTGAAAATCATGTTTGTCTTTTGACCTTATGTAGTATCTTGGTTATGCATACTGGAGGCATTTCCCATTTATAGAATCAACTGATTATATATCTTCTTTCCCTCTGCCAGGTCACATAAACTTTTTATGGGTGGGATGAAACATTCTTCTCTTCTTGTGCCTAATACTGGCTGGTTAAATATGCTTTAGTCAATATGTGTTGGATAAATAAGTAATAAAATAATTTTATCTGAAAAAATTTTATCAGACTATGTTATAGTTTCATAATAATGAAGAAATGTTTATCTGAACTTCTGGACTTATAATTCATAGTGATAATACATCTGATATTTACACAATTTACTTAAATATATGAAAGGTTAAAGAAGACATGCCTTTTTTGAGAGGAAGAGACTTTATTTGCTTAGATTTTCTTTGAATATAATAACATTTATTGAACATTTATTGTATGCAAGTTCCTGTGCCTTATGCATATGTCTTAAGAAGTAAGTACTATTACTATTACCTTTTCACTGGTGAGCGAGTTGAGCCTCCCTAAACACCCCAAGAAAAGGGATGCATAATATTAAGAGGTGGAGTTGGGAGGGTCTTGAACTCAAGAGATCTGATTTCAAAACCATATCTTAACCTTTTGCAAACATTATCAAAAATTTGTTCCTCATCTGAACCACAAAACACAGAATATCGTTTGAGTGACTATCTTTACAGTTCTTGCAAGGACTGTACAAATGGAGTACTTTCCTTGACACATAGGGAGGAGTTAATTCATTATATACACTGGATGGTTTAAAGACATCGGGGCTTAATTTCTTGCAAGAAGGGTTGTTGAAAATGGATCTATCTAAATGAATCCTTCCAAGAGTCTTGTGAGGTAGGATGGAAACTGGTTGGCCCAAGAACACATGGTATTTAAAGGTTGACATAAAAACTAGAACTGAAACTTAAAGGCAAATGGAGCCACTCTTTCCTCATTGTTTAATTTAGCATACATCTCAGAGAATTTAACAGAAAAATAAATGACTAGTGGCAAGATAATTTATTGAGCTATTTATTTCTGTCTACTGTTCCCTGCCATAGAAGACTGGAAAGATGGAAAAGATCATTAGAGTGTGCGGGCTTCTCTTATTCTGGGCTCCTTTGCTCACAAGCATTAACAGCTTCTTTAGGCTTCTGGAGCTCCTTTCAGAATAGTTCCCTCATGCTCTCAAGTCCTTTATTTGAGAAGTGGCTGCAAATTCCTCACAACCTGAAATAAGGAAGCTTATGGTTTGAAAAGACAATAAAGCCAATGTCAAAATCAGAGAGTACTGGATGGATAGGAAATTTGGGATTCAGAGGCTGGGATATAACCACCCCACAGTAGGGTGACTCTTTGAGTTCCTAGAGAATTGGGGCATTAATGAACTGAGCTTCTTGTAATTGGCCTTATTCTATTTTGTGGAGGACAAAAGCTTATTTATTGAGTTAATGCAAAAAGCTTAATAGACCTTAAAGGCAATTTTGAAATAAATATTTTTAAAGATTTGCAGTGTACTTAAAATTTGAAGATACCAACATATATTGGCAATGTGCTTTCTCACTTATATAATCTCTTGTCTGAGATAGTCAAATGACTAGTTTAAGAAAAGGTAGCAAGGGGCAGGTCATAACTAGAATTTATGTCTTCTGTTTTCTAGTCCAGTATGTTTTCCTCCTCAACAAACATGTCCCCAACCTTTCAATATATGGTATTGTTATCCTTATCTCTTATGTGTTAAACATAAAAGGCACTTACTAATGTGTGCAAAGTGTAACAGAAGCCCTTTGACAAAAACTGAAATTTTAGTATAAATTTATATGAATCTAGATGCCTCACAGTACAGGGAATGAATGTATAACTGTCTGTGTTAGAAGTTTCAGGGGTGTGACTGTCATGCACACCTTTCTGCATTCCTATGGCAGTGAGACTGAGAAAGAGAAATGCAAGATGGTTCTGAAGAAGGCCCTAGGAATTCTGTGATTGCTTAATGAACAACGTAATATGAATGTATTTCTCTTTAAAATGGCTAAAGATAATTTTTTTAAGTTCAGTATGAGCAAGTTGAAATAAAAACCATATAATCATTTCCATGCATTCCAGTGATACATTAGAATCCAAACACTTGTATAATTTTTGCTAGCGAAATCTAGAAGTATTCTGATAAAGAATGTGCCCACTACCGCTATTATCTTTTTTTTAACATTTTCTGGAAGGAGATATAAGACCTCTATGAATTTGAAAAGTAGAATTCATTATTTGCAGATATATTATTGTTAACCTCAAAAAACCAAAGGGAAAAAAGTGAAGCACTATTAGAAGCAGTGCTGTAGTTATTTTAGGTACTAACCAATATATTTTTTCATATATTTTTTTAAAAAGTTGCATAGGAACTTTTAGTTTAAAATCTTTTTTTTTTTTTTTTTAAGATTTTATTTATTTGACAGAGAGAAACACAGCCAGAGAGGGAACACAAGCAGGGGGAGGGAGAGAGAGAGAAGCAGGCTTCCCACCGAGCAGGGAGCCCGATGTGGGGCTTGATCCCAGGTCTCCGGGATCATGACCTGAGCCGAAGGCAGTGGCTTAACCAACTGAGCCACCCAGGCGCCCCTAAAAATCTTAAAGTTTAAAAATCTTTTGGAACTACATAAACTTTAAAATATTAACATGAAAAAGTATAACTTAAATATCATTTTAAGAAGAACAGAGAGGACTGACTCCACCAGATATTAAAACCAATTGTAAATCTACAATAATTAAAACTGTCATATTAGTAGACAAAGAAATGAATGAAACAAAATAAAATCCATATTACACCTAAGACATGCTGAGATTTAGCATGTAGATAAGGGTAGCATATCAAATGAGAGCTGAAAAAAATAAGAGGAAATTTCCTTTGAGGAAAATAATATTGAATCCTAACCTCACACCTTACACCAAAATAAATTTTAGACTGATAAAAAATTGAAATATAAAATAAAAATGGATGAAGAAACACAAAACTCAAACTGTAAAAGTGGGGAAAAACATGGAAAAATATCTTAATAATCTCGATATGAAAGGGTTTTTAGAGGCATGAACAAACCAAGAAGAGGAAAAAATAAGACTAATAAATTTGACCAAATCAATGTAAAACATTTCTTCTTGACAAAACAAATAAACAAACAAACAACAAAAAAACAAAGCCAAGAAACAAAAACCCAAATAGGAAAAACAGTCATATTACATGTCACAAAATAGCTTATTTTTAAATTTTACTTGTTTACCTCTTTACTGTTTGTTCCCTCCTCCCACAGGGTGTAAGCTCTAACAGGGCTTGGTCTGTTCATGTTCATAACTCCTTTGTTTAAAATAGCTTATGGCCCTTTTTAGGTACTCAATACATTTACTGAATAAATGAATGAGTGTTAAGAGGTTGGATAGATAGCCCCCTGCAGTCTACTTTTACTTTTAGGTAAGGAATTGAACAGATTATATATATATATATATTTTAATTTTTTTTCCGGTAACCCAAACTATCCCTCCTCCGCTTCTCACCCCATCCCCCCAGCATTGCTCAGTTTGTTTCTGAGATTAATAGTTTCTTATGGTTTCTCTCCCTTCCTGGTCCCATCTTGTTGCATTTCAGATTATATATTTTACACAGATATATTTTTCAAGGTTTAAAAGCATATTCCTTCTGGTTTGAAGTACTTCACTTAAACCTGAGATTTTTTTTTTTTTTGATAAGTTTTCTGTAGATTCTTAGGTTTTTTTTTTTACATCAATATACATGATGGACTGGTGAAGCTCTTTTAAGTATGTTTTACTTGTACTTTCAAAAACAGTTTTATCTTGACATTTACTGTGGTTATATTAATCCACATATTTCTGCTCTAGCTTTGTAAAGGAGAAAAGATTCATTTAAGATAACATAACTTGTCCCAAAGTAGAAGGCTTTAATTACCCAGTTTCGGTCTGCTAATTGAGACTCACTAAAAAGGAAGTAATTTTTTTTGACATATTCTTTGAAATTAAATTTATTCATTTAGACATTATTCAGTAGATAAGTATCTATACTAGGTGTCTCTAAGGATACAGAGGATACAAAACCCCTGCTCTTGAGAGATTTTTGCATCTTACTCATATTTTCTATATGGACCAATATATGGAAATACTTGAAGTACAATGTAGTATTTCAGTAAATGTAAACTTTTTAGTAAATGTAAATATTTCAGTAAATTTAAGAATTCTCTGTAGAAGTTCTAACACATTTGTAAATGATCTTCATGCATGACAAAATCTTTCTGAACCAGAGGATTCTTAAATGTATTCAGTGTTCCATCATTTGAGGAAAAAGCGGGAGATTATAAATGCTAAATCCCAAAGCCAGTCTGAAAATACAGTATTACATTTATAACAGTTAGATAAGAAACCCCTGGAATAAAGAAGAACTGAATTGAGAATTAGGAAATTTGGACACTAATCTCAGCTTTGTTACTAAGTAGTTGTATTAGGAAAATTATTTAAACTGAGTCTTCGGTTTTCTAATGTCTAGAATAAAGCTTAGATATTCTTTGAAGCTCATTCCAGCTGTAGATTATAAGAATATCAAACTTCCCTTTCTGGGTAGCTTTTTAGGATAACATTAATTCACCTCTATTATCCATTAAAAACCAACCATGGAAACTGGAAACCATTTCTGATCTATTAAGGTGACTTGGTAGCAGATTTCTTATCAACTCGAAGGATTAAACACACTTTGGTTATAGCACTCTACGTATGTATGTGTGTGAGAAAGGGGAGTAGAATTTAGATAGGTCTGTACTTGTCAGAATGATAAAAAGAATGAATGTACACATACAACTATTATTGATTCTTATTGGCAAGTGTTAGAGCTAAAAATAAAGTGCTTTATGATTGCTAAGGAACAGTTAGAGATAGTGCTTAAAGTACCTTGTTTGGTTGGGAGATTGTGAAGCCTTGGGCAACAGAATATCACAGACTACAAAGAACCAGAGGACTGTCATTTTGCCCCAGTGCTTCTTCATGGCTTAGAACAAGAAAATAGGCTGCAAGTCTAACAGATCCTATAATTGGTAATGTTTTTATGACTACTCACCCCAGGGTAATCAAATTCAGAGAGGGGCTCATACACCTAACTATTTACATGGTAAATTTCTAAACAGCTACCGGGATATCTAACTACTGATTTAAGAATGGAAATGTATTTTATTGTCTGTGTGGGTTGTGCCTGAATGAATTCAGTAAATGGGTCGTTAAAACATTATTTAGTAACAGTACTCTAGTATGGGATTAAAATGCAATCTCACAGTTTCTGGCCCTAAATTTGTCATTAAAAAAAAAAATTATTTATTGGGGCACCTGGGTGGCTCAGTTGGTTAAGCGACTGCCTTCGGCTCAGGTCATGTTCCCGGAGACTCAGGGTCGAGTCCCATATCAGGCTCCCTGCTCAGTGGGAAGCCTGTTTCTCCCTCTCATTTCCCCCGCTTGTGTTCCCTCTCTGGCTGTGTTTCTCTCTGTCAAATAAATACAATCTTTAAAAAAATATATTTATTTATTTGAGAGAGAACAACAGAGATAGCAAGAGCACAAGCAGGGAGAGGGAGAAGCAGGCTTCCCACTGAGCAGAGAGCTGATGCAGGACTTGATCCCAGGACCCTGGGATCACGACCTGAGCTGAAGGCAGATGTTGAACTGACTGAGCCACCAAAAGCCCCAAATCTGTCTTGATTTTACCTCCTGGAGTTTTTTTTTTTTTTAATGTAAGTTAATAAACTAAGTGCTTAGATCTGTCAATAGATTTTTAGCTATTCCCTACTCTGAGGTCCTTATTTTTTGGAAAAAGAACTGTCTGCTTCTAGCATAGAACACTCTTTATGTTTTCCTTACTGGTGTCCATATTTTTAGGACCTCTTCTACCCTTTCCCATGAAACTTTCCTAATTTTTATATTTATTGTGTTTTTGTTTTTGTTTTTTAACTGCATAGTTTGTCAGCATTAGTGAAACTAGGATTTCAAAATCAAGGTTATAATCACAGGAATATATGAAATGTCAAACTTGTCTCTTTAAGAAGTCATTTCATAAAAATCACTCAGGATACTTACATCGACAATCAAGAAATCTAGCCAGCACCAGGCATTGGTGAAATATGTTTGAAATCCATAAGCTACCCATTTGAGGAGCATTTCCAGAATGAATATGTAAGTGAAGACCTTGTCAGCATATTCTAGCATGGTTTTGATAGTTTTTCGCTGTTCGATGTATATATCTTCAAAAGCCTGTGAATCAAGAATGCTTTTATTTTACTTGAATGGCTGG
Organism: Spilogale gracilis; assembly: GCA_004023965.1. Classification (NCBI taxonomy): domain Eukaryota; kingdom Metazoa; phylum Chordata; class Mammalia; order Carnivora; family Mephitidae; genus Spilogale; species Spilogale gracilis. The sequence goes on from PITA01000009.1 coordinate 561,057, forward strand.
CCTCCCCCAAGTACTTGATAAAATTGCTTAGTATAATATTGGCTACAAAGCAGTAATTTGATAAATATTGGCTACTATCTAACAAACATCAGACAGAAGCTAAAGACTAAAAGTAACAGAAAATGTTGGCAAGGAAATGTCAATATTTTTACAGATTTAGTATGTTTTCTTTCTTGCTTCTCACCTCAAAATCTCTATCTCAATTACTTCGCTAAAAGACATGCTTTTAGAGAAGTAATATGAACTCAGGAAATAACTAGAAGTTTTGTTAATGAGGGATAGACTTGGCCTATTCCAACATTGCTTTCAGTGATTCCCTGACTGATCTGGCTTATTTTGAAAGAGTGAATTGATTATACATACAGAAAACAAAATACAATTTTAGTCCATAAATGTTAATATGATTATTAGAGCAAACTGGATGGTACTTGACATGGAAGTTAACATAGTTAAAGAATATCTCTGTAAATGGTTGTCTCAGTGAGGAAAACATCTGTTAGATAAATACCAGATGAGAAATTCCATCTGGCTGTTCATAGTTCTGATTTATTATATACCAAATTTTGCGTAGTTTAACCCTGGGTGCCATGCCTTCCAGGCATAGATATACCTCTTCTTTTGCTTCTTAAACTCAGTGTCTGTGGTATTTTCAGAAAATAAGTTACTTCATTAGGACCTGACTCTTACCACTTTGCATTTCACTTACCAAAGCACCACTGCTGAGAAGAATCATGAAGACAATGAAAGTCTCAAACCAGTTGTGTTCAACAATGCTGTAGCAGGTTTTCCGAAGATTCCACCAGATCTTTCCTTTGCCCTCTTCTATACTTACTTGACAGAATGGAAACTTTTTAATACATCCTAAAATATAACATTGAAATGTAAGAAGTTAGAAAAAATATATTTTGTGCAACATATGGATTCAACAATTGCATACAATTGTTCGCCACAATAAGTTTGTCACAATCTGTCACATACAAAGTTATTACAGTATTGCTGACTGTATTCTCTTTGCTCTACCTTTCATCTCCATGACTGGTTTATCTTATAACTTGAAGTTTGTACCTATTAATCCCCTTTATTTTGCCCATCACCCTACCCACCTTCTTTGCTTTCCCACCGACCTCCACCTTTTCTAGAAAATATATTTTAGGGCACCTGGGTGGCTCAGTGGGTTAAGCCTCTGCCTTCGGCTCAGGTCATGATCTCAAGGTCCTGGGATTGAGGCCCACATTGGGCTCTCTGCTCGGCAGGGAGCCTGCTTCCTCCCCTCTCTCTACCTGCCTCTTTGCCTACTTGTGATCTCTCTCACTGTCAAATAAATAAAAAATCTTTAAAAAATATGTATTTTAATCTTAGATAGGAAAAAAAAAACTTTGATGCTTTCTCCCATGCCAGTCTCAGATCATCATTTACAGGGTCCCTGAGTGTCACTCAGGAATGACACTTCATTCCTTAGTTATCGTCAACATCCTTCCTATACAATGAATCATTCTCAGAGTTATATATTTAGCCAGGCACCTAAAATTCAAAGGATTACTTTATCAAGAGTTGCATTTTTAACACTAATTAGAATCTCTCTTTGCCCCAAGACCATTGATGGAAATAGAATCCAAGAATACCTCTCAGGTTTGGGGAGAAGCTGCATGTTCAAACTGTTTATTAATTTTTTGATGTGATCCTGAATTTTTCACTTCCTTCTTTTCATGCAGAGAAAAGCCCCCTGTGTTCTAGGTATCAGCCACTGTCAGTTTTCCCAAGCTAATTTATTTTCAGTTTCAGTGCTTTTCTTAGTGATACCTATGACTCATTTTGTTAGTCAGTATCACTATTCCTTTGTCCTCTCCTCCTAGTTTTCATATTATTTCTCATTTCCATCCATTCTGTGTTCTAACTCTCTGAGCTACTACTCATTGGATTAAATCCAATCACATTGAATCAGCAAATCTTTATTGATTTGTGTGCAAGACACTGTACTGATCACTGTGAGAACAAGTACTGTTTTGCCTGCCAAGGCTCTACAATACATCTGCATCCCCAAACAGCTCTGATCACAGCACAAATTAATGCATTTGAAACTGTGAGGAATGGGGTGTAATTACTGCAGCATCTATAAATCAAATCACAACATTGCCAACGAGGTCTGAAGAGACTGCAGTCAGTATCAATGAGATGACATTCCAGAATGCCATTTATCTCATAGGGTTAGCTTTTCCAGACTCTGGAGGATAAAGGAAACAACAACAAAGAAGACACGTCAGATCATCTTAATTGTCTGGGCACAGTCACTGCTATAGTATAATCTGGAAATATAGATAAATTAACTCTTCAGAAGAAAAGAGAAAAACAAAGATAAACATGCCTTTACCATTTCTTTGAAATAGTTTCTTCAAGTGAGGTATTTTTGGTCACTGTAAGAAAAGAGGGGAGATTGAACTTTAATCATATTAGAGCTTCTTTACCTTCAGTAAAGCAAGCTTCTGGTTTAAGGTCTTCCTCAGGTTCAATTTCAGCTTGTTCACCTTCTCGGGGTGGAGCAACATCAACTGTGCTTCCTTCAGATGAGCTGGTTGCATTTAATTTCTAGAAAGAAACCCCATTGCAAATTGTGATCTTTTTCCCTTTTATTCAGCTAATTTGGAAACTCTTTGTCATAGTGTGAAAAAAACAATAGTGATCACATTTGAGTCTATTAACATTTCTGATAAATTATGTACTAATAATTTAACATAATTAAAGCCCTAATATTTAAAACAATGTAACTACTGACCTGATTCAGACAGAAAAAGGTTAGACAGCATTCAATGTGGGTGACTTGGAAAGGATGAACTGTACTGGCTAATTTGTTTTATGATATCTATTTGTATGGGGATGCCATATGAAATAGTTTAATAAATTCTCAGGCAAATCAAAAATAGTTTGATAAAAGTTTGGTATGCTGACATTCACTACTGATTGTATTAATTAAAATGCATCAAATGAAATTGTAATTTCCACTTCTTACGATGGAATTTTTTAGAGCAAAGACCATTACCAGTTGTCTCTAACTATTGTCCATGTTTTTGTAATTGTAGAAAGGAAGAGCAGCACATTAACATTAGTCATGGTCATTATATTTCAACTTTGAGCTGTATTTTTCCTCTGGCTTACATAATCTTACTTTACCAGAAGAAAAATGATGGATCTCTCTCTCTCTCTCTCTCTCTCTCTCTCTCTCTTTCTCTTTGAACTGCTTAAATGAATTCAGTGCTTGCCATAGAATTCTAAATGAAATGGAAATTTCTTCATAAATGGCATTGGGCAGAATCTGTATAGACTTTTATTAGGAGGACATACTGAATTCAATAGGTTATCAGGCAGTGAATTTTTCCTTTAAATCGTTGTGACATGCCACATGGTTAGGAAAAACCACTTTAATGTTATAAGAATAAATATATAGGTACTTTGAGATCACTTGGGAAGATGTTATGGATTTGTAGTGTTTTATGAAAATGGATGCAAAGACATGACATACAACACAGCCTGGCCAATGTAAAGCTTTTAGGATGATAGAACAGTACATGGACATGGTAATGGTTTCTAAGCCCCCATTAACTTTAATAGCTAAGTGGTAGGGGTCACTCTGTCCTAGCCTTCTGAAAGAGTTAATTGTTACTGAAAAATCCCCAAATGACTCTTTAAATATTGGTCATACTGGAGGAAATTTGACTCAAGATTCTTAATTTACTAAAATCATAACACAAATGTAGTTTAATATTTTATAATGTGAACTAGTTGAAAGGTACTATCCACATGACATTTTCTATGTTGTTACTTTGAAGGTGAGGTTAATCATGTACAACTAAATATATTATGAAAATGAAACATTTTAACTCAGAATAGAATTCTATAATAAAATATCTCCTAGTTTGGAGTATACTAATAAGAGAAGCTAGGCCATCATTTTTGGCTGATGGTTTGTAGGATCATTATAGTGCAAGAATTTTTACCATTGCATTCCTCTACTTTTTGGAGAGGTGAGAAAGACCAAGACATATTTTCTTCCCCCAGGAGTTTTCTGCTTCTTATAACCAGAATATCTTTATTCTTTTAAGAAAATCCCAAGGAAGCTACCACTGGATAGAACTGTAACAGCTCCTAATATAATGAAGAAAAATCTGAATAGCTGTTTGAACTCAGCAACTAACTCTTCCCTTCCAATTTCACTGGTGGTTAGTGGATTGAACATTATGACATTTGATGAGTGGCAGCAATAATAATCACTGTGTAAATAAATTCAGTAAGAAAACAAATTATTTTGAAGTTAGTTATAAGAAGTTTCATGTTTCTTCTTCCTGTTGGTCAAACCAAACTGGACAATTTCTTCTGAGCCTAGTCATGGTCTACCGCCTCCATGAAGCCTTTCTTTCTTCCATGATTTCTCCATGCTAAATTTTATAGAATGTTAGGCCATACTTGTTTTGTTTGATCAGATATTCTCATGAATATTTATAAATTATATATGTACATAAAATTATACATAGATACAAATTAAATATTTATGTACATAAATGTGAACATATATACCAAAAATACACACACATATATATATACCAAAAGACCCATGCATAGAATGGACACTAAATAGTTATATCACTTTTCTAGAGAGTCAATAAATGAGTGATTGATTACATTCTGAATTATAGAGAGAATTATAGTGTTTAGATACTTTCTTCTCTCTACTTTGTTGTATAACTCAGTAATAGTCTTGACAGAAGTTTATTTCGTTGTATTAGAAAATACATTTTTAATGAATAGGAATTATTTAATTAATAATATTTTAGCAATAAAAACACATGATATTTCCAAAATGCGTTTCTAAAATATTGGCAGACATTCAATGAAGAAATACAAGGGAAGAAATACATGTATATTTTTCCATTTGAAAACTCTAGAAAACATACTGTTCTCACTTTACCACTGTTAAGATAAGGTGAAATGTTCAATTTTTTGCATTATAGTTGTCTGCCATATAGTCTATAGGTGTCTTGTATTTAAATACAAATACTTACTTAAAACTAACCCAAATGGCACAAGTAATAGTAGCCACTAATCTGAATGACCACTGAATCTACTCTTTATCAAGTACTGATCTCTGGATGTATTTTTGTTATTAGTACTGTCTTTAGATGTTTATATTTTGTGAATGTAGTTAACATGTTTGACTATAAATACTTTCAATTTTCTAAATAGCTATGTGAGGTTATGTATTTGTATATTGTAAAGATTGTAAAGTAGAGAGTCAGTAGTGAGTTCATTTGCCTTTATCTGCATAGTATTATAAGGCATAACTTGTGTTGTAAAAATAGACACTCCCAACCCCCTGCCAAAACTCCATGTGTATTCTGTTCTTTCAAATGAGCAGAACCCATTATACATGGAAAGGTTCTTCATTGTTCTTCAGGAGTTTTTCTGAAGGATAAGCTTTTTAAATTTACACTCTGGAAAGCTTCTTTAAGGAATGATCAGTCTTTTAGACCCTCATGCACCAAAGCTTAAAAGGTAGTTGGTAGGCGAGGGTTCATTTCACTGAGAAGTGTTTTGTGGGGGGCTCCTTTCCTTATGAAGGTTGACATAAAGTTAATTCTTCTTAACTTAGAATCAGGCTTATTCATGTTGTAACCTTCATAGGCCACATTTTTTTGGGGGGGTCATAGGAATGTACATTTTGTTTATGAAATTACAAAGATCTTGTGTCAACTGCATAAAATTTCAAAAGTCTTGAATTTATTTACATTTTTATAAAATAAAGCTTAGAGTGTCTTCTTATTAATGTACAACAATTTAACAATTATGCTAATACTGCTTGATATGCTTTAATCATTGTATACATAAAGAATTTTACTACTGTCTTTTTAAGTAATTAATTTCTGCCCTAGAAACTACTTAAGCATTTAAAATCCTGTATGTTGATATAATACCATCTATGTAATATAACATTTCCTAATTAATTTCAATACTTTGGCAGTCACACTCTGGTAGAGTGCAGTTTGTGATATATTTTATCATAGCCATACCAAAATGACTTACATATTTATTAAAAGCATGTAAGTGATTTAAAAGCAAGTGACTGATGATAAACACAAAGGATAACTTACTTTCTTTATATTGCCATAGCTGTGATACTACAATGGTATAAAAAAAAAAGCAAAGAAACCTGAAATGAAATTTTCCATATTAAGGAACTCAATACTACACTAAATAACTAAATTAATACTTACTCGGAAGTAGTTAGAAAAATATAATTATATAGGCATAACTATAGAAAGCTTCCATATAAAACCATATAGTACAAGTTCAAACTTGTGTTCTTGTACTATTTTCTCCTTACCCCTCCAATACTTTATGGCACTTAAGGTTTGATTCTTCCATCCCTTGTAGAAAGTACTGAGTCTACAGAGGGATGATGGCTTATGCTCTACAAATGCACACTGGAAAGCAGGTTTTAAGATGCAACATTCTCCAGGCCTAATTCAGCCACAGAAAACATGCCTGGCTGTAGCAGAAGCCTGGCGCAATACTGTGGAAGCCGCACCCTGATCCAAGAACCATGTTTTCAAAGACATGGTACCTGAATATGAAGTTTGCAAGAAGGTTAACTGCAAATACCATTGGTAAGAAATGACAGAATCAGCACCCATAAAGGTCGTGAGACCATTTTCCCCTCTAATAACATGAACTTACGTAGAAATTCCCCATTGTGGTGAATATTGCTCTTGATTTTTATCCAATTAAATAATGAAATTTAACTTTCAGAGATAGAAGAGAATGTTAGCAACTGGCCTACTTCCACTGAAATGCGCTTACATTTCATTTATTTTCAACCAGCTGTCAAATGTTTGACTCTCACAAACTGCTGTATGATTCAAGAGGCAAAAATAAAAGATTCAGCCATTACAGATTGCCTTTAAAATCTAGCCATTTCTCTCACAACTTCTGAGTTTTGTCTTACAAGTAGAAGAGGAAAATCTTTTGGTCACACATACTGTCAGGGCCTTAGTCTGATCTTTTGGATATGCATATCCATATCTTGACTTATGAAATTTCACTTAAAGAATAGCTAGTAGACATACCAGGAGACCATTGGACTGCTTGTCCAAGGCAGGAAGAACAAGATTAAAACCAATAGCTTTCTTTTCTAGACCATTTATTGAATGGTTAAGAGTATAAACCACCTGCATATGGTTTTGCTTCAACATATTTTAAACGTACCTCTTTAATTTTACAATGGTCTTAATAACAACATGGTATTTGAAAGTGAATATAATTGTGTGGTAATTGAAGAGTAAGGTAAAAGGGCATCAAGAAGCCAAAAGAAAAAGCTGGTTTATTTTGAGAAGATATATAAAAATTTACATCTAAACTAGCCTTAATTAGGTTTTATTTCAAGAGAAGTATACAAAAGCACCGAAACAGTTCTCTGAAGGTCAAGATGGGTTTGAAATGGTATTCACATACTAATCTATGCCTCTGGAAGAGTTGCCTCACATTCAGTTTCACAAAGAGAGTGTTTTAGAAGACACTGAGAGCAAGACAGAGAAAGCCCAGAGGTACTTCCATTGCTCTCCAGATTCTGAAAACAGCACAGTGCCTTTTCCAGAAGGGCATGTGCTTGGGATCTTAATCAGGTATCTATTTCCTTTCCATGAAGGCTTTGTAAAGGAGGGAATACTGTTATAACCATGATGTAATAGATCATTTTCCAGTACCATTTAATTCTGTTCTGCTTGTGAAGAAAGAATAAATTAGATTTTTTGCATTGGCCAGTGTTGGTTTATACCCCCAAATTAGAAGTAATTGCTAAGTAAAAATTGCGTAAATCAGGGACCTAGGTATTTTTTTCTATATTTCACTAATAATTTTATTTCTGAATTTATTGCATTCTCCAGCTAATTCTCAGTTATCCCTAAGGAAAAAAAGAGAGAAGGTATGAATTAAGCCTAGAGACAACCCCAAACTCTAGATATTCTTTTTCACCAAAAGGACTGAAATTGCCAATACTCAAGAACTCTCTTCTATTTTTGTTTTGCAATTTCCCTCCCAGAACTCACACTGTGGCTGAGATTCCAGTAAACACTGATACCAACAAGAGAAGGTTACACCAAGAGAACAAACTAAAGGTTTACTCCATAAACCTATAGTAATCTTGGGAGATGCCCTTTATTCCTCATAAAACTATAATTAATACTAAAAAACAAGACATTTTTTATGTCTCTTTTTTACCTGCTCAGTTTTAGGTAAAATATTTAGGGAAGATTAATGTAGATTAAGGAAATTTTTTAAAAAAATGGATACACTGGACAATTACTTAATGATCAAGATGTGAACTATCTCATATCATGATGCTTTCCTTCTTTTGATTACTTTGCAGTGAACGCTTATGGTTTTTACAATATGACTTAAAAACTTTCTTAAACTACATGAAAATCCAAGATATGTGGTGCCCAAATACATACAGACTATGGCCCTTCATATCCAAAAACTTATGATCACCCTGGTTTTATTTTTTATAGAGCCTTTAAAAAAACATGAAAGCATACGTTTCCATCTGGAGCAAATTAATTATAAGGGTTGAAAATTATATTCATGAATCTGAATATAATGATCTGAAAATGAAAAAATCCCATGAGGCTCATTTTGGTAATACAATTTTACTTATAAGGGCTGAATCAACAACAACAAGAAGTTGTGGTCTTATTTTAATGAAATAAAAGCAGAGAAATAAAAAAAAATGCATGCTCTCTTAAATTCTTGACTATGTTGAACTCTAAACATTCCTATCATGTTTTAAAATAACTTTAATCCTATAGAGCATGCAATTATTCCTTTTCAGAGTGTAAAAGACTAAACTGGAAGACTCATTAGCAGAATCAAATATAATATGGGACTGCCCATCTCTCCTGACCATGCTGTGATGTGTCACACAATTCAGCAGAGAGCGGCTGGGCACATCTTGCTAGCACTTCCTTGCCATGGCAGGGGAAGGAACAGCTGAGTAGCATGCAGGCCAGTCAAAATTCACTTCGAAAGTGATTGTACATGTACAACTTGCTTGGGTAACCTGGGTAAAAGTGGTGGCCCGAGCCTCTGGCTGGTTAAAAAACACCAGAGCTGCACTCTTGATGGCTCCAGCTTGATTTTACCCCTGTGAGAAGTAAGAACGGTAAGCAGTGAAGGTCACAGTATGATACTGCTAGGTTGTGCTTTGGAATTCAACTTCAGATACGATTCTTAAGAACATTTCTTCCATATCCTCATCTAGGAAGACAATGAAACTTTTTAAAAAACTAAACTGTAAAAATTCATAGTTCTAGAAATATTCCAAGAAATCATGTTTTATGTGAACTTTAAAAATATGAAAACAAACACAATTCTACTTCAATATCTTGTCACAAGATTTGTATAATTCTGTTTTCCCAGGATAAAAAGATCACTATTTTGCAACTCATACCTTTAGTTCTCTTACATTTTTTCATGCAAAGCTTTGTATTTTTCATACCAGCCTGTTTATGTTAGCAATCCGTATATATGGTTATAATGAATATAGATATATAAACACATATATTATAAAAATAATAACAGCAATTCATATCTTTATCTCTAACAAATTTTAGGGATCATTCCTCCTTAATTGCACTATAGATAGATATGCAGTATTATGAAAATGAATGTAAGGAGTAGAGTGACTAGAGTTTTCAAATACCATCTAAGTTAATGATTAACTTACTGCTTCTTAAAAGCAGATATATTACAAGTTTTTTTCTTATTTATTAACTTTTTAGTGAGAAATGCATCACTCTGTTGGTTTAGCTTAAAGCAGATATATTACAAATTTTTTATTAGATATTAATCCTTTAGTGAGAAATGTATCATCATTCCATTGGTTTAGTTTGTATAATTTTTTACTTTGTCAGCAAAAAGAAAGGATATTCTGTTCTCTTCAAAACATAGCTCAATGCTCTTCTTCTACTTATGGTCAAAAAAACTAAGAAGCATGAACCAAAATGTTACTTTATGGATATGTTGTTTTTCATTTGTGTGTGTATGTGTGTGTGCAATAGTTACTAAAAAAAAAAATAACCCAGCCAACATAAATATTCATCTGAAACGTGACCTATGGTCGGTGCCAGCAGTTTTTCAGAAGTTTCAGGCTAAAACTGAACTTGCCTGGAATTTATCTAAGCCTACTGTATAATGTTAGAACATGCTGATTTTTTGCTTTTTATTTTTAAAAAAATTGTACTTTGAATCTTTGTGTGAGCATATATGAGAATTTTCTGTTACTTTTTCAGGGTTTTTTTGTGTGTGTGTGATGATTAACTTTAAAAATCATCCATATAAAATTTATTGTTGAATCTATTTCTACCTTGTGAAATAATTTGAAATTTTATCCTATTTTTATAAAAGTATTTAAGTTTATATTTAGTTTGATAAATTTTCACACTATCTGTACATTTTAAACAATTTCATTACACTCTATAATTGGTTTCCATGTATCCAAAATTTAGTTTGGAAGAGGATAGAATGATTATAAAGAGTCACCTAAAAAGGAATTTTTGTGCATGTGATAAACTGTTTTCCAGACATTATGTGTCTGTATACCAAATTTATGATTTTCTTGCCATTAAAAAGACATGACAATGAGGTGGTATTTTTCGAAGTAGTCATTTGAAATATCTGTAGGCATTATAGAGTTTTTGAAATATTCTGGAAACCAACTTTTGGTAAAAAGTAATTAAATATTTAGTTTCCATAAGTCCAATGTGATAAAACCCATGATATTAATGTAACTTTTCTCTGCCTTTCTGTTTTTTCTACCTCTTCTCGATCCCAGACTAGTCTTGTCCCTAATCTTCCCTTATTTTCTCTTTATAATTACTTCTTTGGTAAGCTCCTCTATTTTCAAGGAATCAGATAGTTATCCAGTCTGTTTTTAAACCCTGGTTTCTCACCCAGCCTTTACCCTTAACACTGTTACTTCTAATTCCATATGTTCCAATTGAATTCTTCCCTCTTCCCACTTAAACCTGGTAAATTTCCTAAAAAGGCCATTTCAGAAAGTACAATTACTGTTTTTCCAATTTCCTAGTCTTCACTAGTTTGTCAATTTGCCAGAAGGTCTCAGTGCCTATACATACTACCTTACTTTAGCCCAGAATTTCATCACCTCTTTGCTATCAAATGATTGTTACCACATTCCTCAAGAAAAACCCCTTCATCCCTCACAATGTTTTACTCACTGATATCAAATAAACTTTCCTAAAACATCCCTTTCTTTTTGCCTTTCCCCTGCTTCAGAACAAATAGCTCTGTATTGACTAGGCAAGCAATTCTAAACTTTTCTACTTACTTCAGAGACTTTACAATCCGAAAATTCCTGACTCACCCAAACAAATTTTCCACTATCTTTTCAACCAGTACTTTATTCATGATGATTGTTCCACTGTTGCACCTTAATACCAAGCTCATTCTCAACTCTGGCTTTCCTTTGGTAGGGTTTTGCTTTGACTTTTTGATCATACATTTGACCCAAACTTGGAGGCCTGTTTCAATTTTATCTCTTTAGCAACTTGCTGTTGTGTTCTTGCTCTTGTTAGTACCTATAATTTTTATATTCAGTCCTGAAGGATAAACTTTTCAATAGGTCTTTAATGATTTTAAGAATTATTGTTGGCTTCCTCAAAGATGTTGAGATTTTCCAAAGGGAGTTAAATTATAGAGCTCCCCTTTAACTTTTTTTTACTCTTAGTATCCAGCAGAGTGCAGAGTTCACAAAAACTGCTCAATAATTAATTGCTCATTAGTTAATTGATTTTTTTTTCTTAAATCTGTTAGGTGATGAAAAATAAAATTAGACTGAATTTTTATTTTCTCAGAATGAGCAATATATAAATAAGAATTGAGCTCCTGGGTGGCTCAGTTGGTTAGGCGACTGCCTGCAGCTCAGGTCATGATCCTGGAGACCCGGGATCAAGCCCCACATGGGGCTCCCTGCTCAGAGCGGAGCCTGCTTCTCCCTCTCTCACTCCCCCTGCTTGTGTTCCCTCTCTGTCTGTGGTTCTCTCTGTCAAATAAATAAAACCTTAAAAAAAAAAAAAAGAATTGAGTTCACCAAGTGGACTTTGAGTGGAATTCCAAGAATATTATGTCATTTTGTGTTTGTTTTAACCTTTAAAAATTTTTTCAAATTTACTATTATAATACATCTCTGCAGTGCCAAAATGCTGGAAAGAAAGGATCAGGAACTATGAGTTATGACATTATCAGCTACTTATTACTTATACCAATTCTATGGATACCGTTCTTAAAAAGAGTATTTTTTAAAATAAGCTCACAAAAATCAGACATCATTGACCTCATTCCTGTGGTACTAGTATCATACCCTTAGGCTAAAATCTGTCTTTTATAACTCTGTGCTAGACTTACTTCCCATTGGTATCTTAGAAGTCCAAAAATAAGTAATAGTAAAAAAAAATTTAATCCTGTTCTCCATAACACAGAATTGCAGAATTAATACCATTAAGCTGCCATTATGGGGTTCTGTGAATTCTAATCATACAGTAAGAACAATTCCCTTTCTTCTTTATTTTATTTTGAACAACTTGTAATATAACTAAGAGCAGCTTTTCAACTTTTACCTCTTAACCGTAGTCCTCAAGTGGAGCTTTTCTAAGTAGATCTTAGCATTTTCAAGTTAATCTGGAACACTTTGTGGAGTTGCTGGGCAAAATTCAATCAGTGCTACTTGCGCTTTCCAAACATGTGTAACACTTTCATAAATGAATAGCACTTTATCATAATCAGGAAAACTTTCAGAGTGAACAAAAACTACATGGAAGTTTCACATTAAAATATCGGAGCAAAACCTAACATAGACAATAAGGTGTTGACACTTTAACAATAATCAATAAAATATGGTTCGTTGATTTGTCTAAAGAGCCTAATGCAATGTATAGAACATAATGTATTAAATATGGTTTAATTTTTGGCAGGCCACATTTTTAGCCAGATTTTCAAACTATCAAGAAGATGAATATACAAATTATTAAGAATGATGATTTCCTTTGGAAAGCTGAAATTTTTATGAATGAATTTCCCACAAAAATATCTCATAATTTTCCAACACTGCCATATATATATGACTTTCAATATACTTTTTAGTAATGCATATAAACACAATAAAAAAAACCTAAGTAACCATAATGCATGGTTATTATAGGAAATGCAACAAAAACTTTAAAAGCATTCTTACCTCTTTGCTTTCTTCTAGTTCTGACTCACTGCTAAACTCTTCAGTATTTAAGTTTTCGAAGTCAGACTCTCCAACAGCAATTGGTACTGTTACAGTGAGGCTGGGGTTGTTTATGAATGACATATAATCATTTTCATCGATTACATATTTTTCAACACTACTTCCAGTACCTACACCGCTGGTGGTTCCATTCCCATCTTTAAGATAATTAAGTTCTTTGCTTATTTCTATTCCAGTATTATTGGATATGCAGCTGTCTATTTTGTTTCCTTCATGGATCTCTATAACTTTTGGCTTTCTAAAAAAGGTTTTTCTGAAACACTCCCGTATCTTATTTTTCACATAATCAATTCCTTTTTGCATCCTTCCTACTGCAATCTGGAGATTGTTCATTTCATTATCATCATCTGTAGCAGCGAGATTGTCTGAGCTAAATGAACTCAACAATAAGGCCAGAAAGAGGTTCAGAACCTAAACAAAAAAAAGAAAATTTGTCATATTAATATGAAGTATGTGTAAAATAACTTAAACAGGAAACTCATAGATCTTTTCTGAAATTAATTCAATAGTTACTTCTTGAATGCTTACTGTATTTTAGACATGTGTCTTAATCATACACTATTTAAAGGACCTGACACTGTCTACCTGTTGTAAGGGCAATATGGTAAAACAAGTGCTTTTTCTTTCATACCAAGAAGGACAACAGGAAACCAGAACTTCTAAGACTTAAGTTGTCTACTCAGGGTTGCCAGTGAAGAGACAAAAATTCCATTTGATGGGTTCGGCCAAAGAGAAAAAAGATCATTTCAGTCATTTTACTTCATGTTATCGGTTTGCTTGGAGAATGTCTAGCTTCATGTGTATAAATAATGAACTTATTTATTTTATAGCCTGATGATATGTGTTAAAAAAGTATACTTTTATATAAATTCCTTTGTCCAGTGGCTACAAATTTATAGCAGCCAAAATTTCTAAATGCAAATTGAAAAAAAAATTGTGTAAGCTTGACATATTTCCCAACAAAGCAAGAACCCTAGTTTGTTTCCTTATTTCTGTATCAGATTTTGTTCAGAATCTGGAGCTTCCTAATTTACTATTCCGAAAAAAATTGCATGTCTATAGTTATCTCACAAACAGTCTTTCAAGTGGTCTTACTTGAAATATACCTCAAAGGAAAGATTAAATATGATGGCATAAAGAACACTATGTATACACTTAATTGAGAAATGTAAAACATTAAAACACATAAATATACAAATTGTGCTTTTACATTAGTGCTTTTAAGTCAGAACTAAAAGTAAGCTTCTTAACTCTGGTCACTGTCCATATATGTGAATAATGTAAACTGTAATAATTTATTTTCTTTTAAAAAACAAATGCAGGGAAGGATGCATTTTGTCCCCTTCCAAGTCATTTGAATAATTATAATACATAGCTATAATATATACTCTATTTTATTGAAATTTATCTTCAAACTTTGGTAAAATGCAACTTATGCTTCTGAATAAGCCAACAGTATGAACTATGAATGTGTAAAGAGCAATTTCAATATAGAATAGACAGTTATATTTTTAAATTTACTGGAAATCATTTTCTTATCAAAGTAATAATAGATAAAAATAATTCAGGCCATAATGGTAATATGGGTATAAAATTGGTCTTCATAAAAACATTTTCTTGAAAAACAAAGACAATCTCTAATATTTTTGTTCTCCAACATTGACAGATATACTTCAGTTAATCCTCACACCAACCATAAGATTTCAGCTTTCTTATTCAAGTGTCATAGCTGGGAAACTTCAGGCTCAGAGAAGTTAACTTGCCCAAGCTCAGAGTGTTAGTGCTGGGGTTTGAGTCTTAGGTTATTGGAGATAAAACCAGAGCTATCTGTTGCATCAGGCTACCTTCCTAGCTACTGTATGGTCTCGTTCTGAATTATGAGCATTTGTAATATATACATACCACAAGGTTTCCAATGACCATGACCAACATGAAAACAATAAGGCACATGGTTTGGCCAGCAACCTCCATGCAGTCCCACATGGTTTCTATCCACTCTCCACAAAGCACGCGGAACACAATCAGGAAGGAGTGAAAGAAGTCATTCATGTGCCAGCGTGGGAGTTGGCAGTCACTGGAGATCTTGCAGACACATTCTTTGTAGCTCTTACCAAACAGCTGCATGCCGACCACGGCAAAAATGAAGACGATGATGGCTAACACTAAGGTGAGGTTACCTAATGCCCCCACAGAATTACCAATGATCTTTATAAGCATGTTCAGTGTGGGCCAGGACTTTGCCAACTTGAAAACTCGAAGCTGTAATTAAGTGAAAAGATAGTCTCAGTAGTAATCACCATATAATTTTGGAAGTTAGTTAGACACTGTTTTATTTTATGCCATATTGTAGACCTACCTCTGAGGGATATAAAATCTCAAACCATACTAAAGTTCAAATCCAGAAAAAACAGTTAATAATACATGAATTGTAAATCAAATCACTAAAAGTGAAGGTAAAAAGATAAAGTATGTCAGGATAAATAGAACATTTCTGATTCATCAACATTTACATCCCCCAAAACAAATATTTTGATTAGAGACATTTAAATTGAATTGAATTTAAAAAACTAATGCCACCCTCAGACTATATTTAGAGTAAAAAGAAATATTAAAAGTGTGAGTTACATATTTTAATGGATATTTATAAAATAAAACTAAAATAATTGCTGAAAAATAATTTACATAAAGGCTTCTTTTCAATTTGAAAAAATACACATTTTACTTAATTTCCAAAAAAATTTTTAAATAAATTTTTTTGCCAAATTTAAAAAAGTTTGTTAGATCATTGTTTAAAATGCTAATGGTATCAAATATTTTTCCATGACTTCCTTTAAAGTAGTTCCCACTAATATATGTAAGGTCGATAAAAAGCAAAGTTAATTGAGGCCTAAAATTGTTATTTGCATTTCTATAAAGAGTTGAAGCAAAAAAATTTTTGAGTGAATTTGAAACATAGTTTGATCATAGTTTTATCACAGTGATTTCAACCATTTTTATCATTCTTAGAAAACACACTTAGCTTTAAAGAGAATGTTTATATATCTTCTTAGATTATCACATGTATTGGTGTAAATTTAAAATATTATTAATAGTAAATGTAAGATATGCTCTGATTCATTTTCAAAATAAATTTTATGCCAGTGATGAATGTAAACATAGTCTAAGTAGATACCAGTCTGAACGATCTCAGTACAGACAGTCCCTCCACATTTGCCAGGCCAAGCTCCATCAAACTGAGGCTGACAATAATTCCATCAAAAATATTCCAGCCTTCTTGGAAATAATAATATGGATCCATGGCAATGATCTTGAGAACCATTTCTGCTGTGAAGATCCCAGTGAAGACCTAAAGTAAAATAGAGAGCACAAATGCTGAAAAACTTTTGACACTGCAAGAATCGATAAATAATATTAAATAGCCCTGAATAAAAATATTTAACACTTAAAATAGAGATATGTGACAAGCTGATATAAGTTTAGCATTTTTTTCCAGGAGATTATTTTAAGTGGATTTGTTTTATTTAACAAATGTGCTAGATATCCAAGAAAATGCTGATTTTAAAGCATTTCCTCATTCACATTGTAAATGTGATACTGAGTAGTAACTACCGAATTACTGTGGTTTTTGGTACACCAGACTTCTCCCATAATCACAGTGAATTTTGTTTTTAGTATTACTACATTAGGAACAAATCTATATATTAATTGAAGTTACTCTAAATTTATTTTAAGTCTGGTAAAAACCATATTTTATTCTTGATTTTGGTGGGTTTTTAAAAGGATACCATCTTCTTTCTGTAACTTTATAAATATTCCTGAGATAAGAGTGAGTTTGCCACAAATGTTTTATAATAATACTCTCTGGATGCATGTCTCAGAATTAAGGTTAATGGATTAATAGAGCAAGGAGCTGCAGATTTAATTGAAAGCAGCAGGAGAACATTCTCAGTATGCATACACCCAGAATTAAAATTAATAAATTATTTTTGAGTGGTTGGATGAATGTTTGACAATACAAACAAAATGAAACACATTCAAAATTAGTTTTTTAACTCAGAACCACAAGCTAAGAGACCCAAAGGCATGAAGAGTTAAGAAACTACTCTTGCAAAAAAATCTTTTAAAGCAGTTATCCTAATTAACAGTAAGTAAAAGCTGCATTTTATGACTATAAAGGT
The DNA here is from genome assembly GCA_004023965.1 of Spilogale gracilis. Classification (NCBI taxonomy): domain Eukaryota; kingdom Metazoa; phylum Chordata; class Mammalia; order Carnivora; family Mephitidae; genus Spilogale; species Spilogale gracilis. Next base: position 578,586 of record PITA01000009.1, read on the forward strand.
AAGTCAGCCTTTACCTTGAAGGAACTCTCAAAATAACGTATCAAAATTATTTAAATTCCTAAAATATCATGTTAATTAAAATAAATCATTATCCACTCTTAAAAATGTATAAATGTCACTAACATAGGGGCACTGGAGTGGTTCAGTCTAAGCACCCGACTCTTGATTTCAGCTCACGTCATGATCTCAGGGTTCTGGGAGAAGCAGAAGCCCCACCTCAGGCTTCGAGCTCAGCAGGGAGTCTGCTTGAGGATTTTTCTCCCTCTGCTTCTTCCCCAACTCACATGCTCTCTTGCTCTCTCTCTCTCTCTCTCTTTTTCTCTCTCAAATACATAAATCTTAAAAAACAAATAAATGTAGTAACATCTTATTTTCCTAAACATAGAAAGACCTTAGTGAAATACCCATCCCAGAAAAAAATCATTCATCATTCATTCCCTCAAGTAGAAATATAATGTTTTTCAAGTAATACTAGTGCATGGAAATCCAGATATATGGTAGAATACACACTGAAAATTATTATTATTATTATTTTTTATACAATGACTCACCATAGGGTTTTTTCCCCTGGTGAATTTAAAATAAATACTGTTTTAATGAAACTTTATTTCTTATACTAAGTCCCAAAGCAGCTGTTTGAATTAGCAGCCTGATCATAGAGGTACATTAAACCAAGGTAGAAACTATCCAGGTGAATCATCTATAAATAGTCCTTTGTACAGAAATAGCATAGGGTGATCTTTTCAACTCTTCTGAAATGACCAGATCTCCTGTATTATAAAAACCTATACCTTAAATGTACATTCTTTCATCTAAAATGTAATCCCAACATGAAACTCCTTTTTTTTAAAAAAAAAAAAAAAGATTTTATTTATTTATTTGACAGAGAGATCACAAGTAGGCAGGGAGGCAGGCAGAGAGAGAGGAGAAAGTAGGCTCCTTGCTGAGCAGAGCGCCTGGCCTGAGCCAAAGGCAGAGGCTTTAACCCACTGAGCCACCCAGGCACCCAGGCCTACCCAGGCACCTGGGTGGCTCAATGGGTTAAAGCCTCTGCCTTTGGCTCAGGTCATAATCTCAGGGTCCTGGGATTGAGGCCTGCATTGGGCTCTCTGCTCAGCAGAGAGGCTGCTTCCTCCTGGCTCTCTGCCTACTTGTGATCTCTCTCTGTCAAATAAATAAAATCTTTAAAAAAATATATTTTAATTATGTTTGCATTTAAAATTATATTTATTTATATCTTTAAGTATTTTCAATTTAGGTCCCCAAAATCATTGGTATTGTTTTTTGGACATTTTAGTTTAGTTTAAACTGCATTGTCAGTGATTACGTTTTTAAAAATTCCTTTCCATTCTAGTAAAAGTCAATGCAGCATACTGATTTAATGCCAATGTTTACATGATTTTAAAACTCCATAAAAAATTCTGAGAACAAAAAGAACTGGCAACCTCTAGATATGTATCAGATTATGTAAATAATTCCCATATATGTTTTATAAAAAATGCTACTGTGTAGTTTATTAACATACATTCAGCTGCCTTTGAATTTTCTATACCACAAAGAATTTTTAAGACTCAAGACAATTGTTAAAAAATATATCAAATATTGGGGCACCTGGGTGGCTCTGTTGGTTAAGCCACTGCCTTCAGCTCAGGTCATGATCCTGGAGTCTAGGGATCGAGTCCCACATCAGGCTCCCAGCTCCGCGGGGAGTCTGCTTCTCTCTTTGACCTTTTCCCCTCTCATGCTCTCTCTCACTCACTTTCTCTCAAATAAATAAATAAAATATTTTGAAAAATATATATATCAAATATTGTTTGGACTTAGCCTAATTCTGTCTTGTTTTCTCGAAGAAGCTTTTTTGCCTTTTGAAACTTTGGGTTATATACTTCTGTAGCCACTCATTCATTCAGAAAAAAACTGCTGAACACCTAAATTGAAGGCATTTTGCTGGTCTTTGAAAATATAGTAGTAATTAAGATATACAAACCTGAGACTGCATAAACCTAGTTTATTTAGGCTGATAAATTTCTTATGGAAAATGAATTTATAAGTTTCCTAATAAGCCATCTTCTTTAGTGAGGAGATGATTGCAGTGAAAAGTTCCTAACCTGTTGTACATGGTGACACATGATAAATGACAAAAGTGTAAGTGTTAAGGATGGAGATGAGAATCAACCTGGAAGTCTGGATCAAGAATAAAGAAATTTGGAGCATTTTGAGTTGTTTTGGGGGGCATAATACTTAGGATGATCAAATGTGGGGGAATAAGTTCTTATTTCAGGAATGGGAAGGTTTTCCTGTTGAGTATTTCATGAAGAAAGTTCTATTGATGTACATTAAAAAGAGAAATGTTCATTCTAAAGGCTGAATATTGGTCAGTTTGCTCTGCAGAACCTCTTCTTGCCCAGACTGATGTTGCATTTTTTTTTGTAGTGAATTTGATATAACTGTAGTCTACTTTTGCTGTGTTATTATTAGCCTCTTTTAAAAATAGTTTTAGTTTTATTATTCCCATGCCTTTTGGATTCACATCTTTAATTATTTTTTGTTGTTGATTGGGTGGAGAAGGTGAAATTGAAATATACTTAAAGAAAAATGATGGGAAATCATTTAACATTTATGGTGTTCTTTTCTCTCATCTGTCAAATGAGGATATTTATTGAGATGACTCAGAAGGTTTGCATGTAAAATTCTTCGATTTCTGTCGGCATTGTACTGCCTACCAAATTTTATTCGGAAATTGGTGTACACACATATTACACAAGAGCTACATTATAAATTGTTAGTTTGGAGACAAGATAGCTTTATATTATAGTAGGAAAATAGTTAGAGGGCTGGATAGCACTCTTTCATTGATGCAAGATGTCTCCAGGTGAATTTTAGAATTTGGCTCGTAAGTGCTTTATCTTTCAATAAAGAAGAGACATTTTTCCCTCCAAAGAGTTATCATGTCCCTTTCCTGAGATTTTGTTTTATTTTTTATTTTTTAAAAAATATTTTATTTATTTGACAGAGAGAAACACAGCGAGAGAGGGAACACAAGCGAGAGAGGGGAGTGAGAGAGGGAGAAGCAGGCCTCCGCTGAGCAGGGAGCCTGATGCGGGGCTCGATCAAGGATCTCCCGGATCATGACCTGAGCCGAAGGCAGTCGCTTAACCAACTGGGCCACCCAGGCGCTCCTCTTTCCTGATATTTTAAATTCATATCCTATATTGTACCATTTAATTGAAATAATTTTCCTAATTGTGTTTCTTTAGGCTTAATGACTTGTGAGATCCTTGGTATAGGTACTATGTTCTGGGTTCCCTTCAGGGTCCAATAGAATAAGGGGATATCATGAACTCTTAATCACTGGTTACAGTGAGAGTTATGGTAGGAAAAGTAATCAGTGTAAGGAACTAAACACCTCTATCTGTATTCCCTGGAGAAAGAGTTACCAGTTAGTTGGGAATGTTTGTATGATAAAGAGATTATCTAACCTGCTATAATTGAAGGAAGATTTCTTGCTTTACAAAATCTCTAAGGTGAGTGCATGAGTTTTATAATGGTTAAAACAAAAACAAAATAGAACATCTTAGAGAAACTCAGCAGATATTTGAGGTCTCCTGATACTCAAATTTGATCAATCAATCCAATTAGTAGAGAACTGATGTAATTTTTATGTGCTCCAGAAACAGGATACAAATGGGGCACATTAGTCTAAATAAAGCTGAAAGTTCTGCAAGTCTTTTACAGGACATTTCTTTGTTAACAATTCAACCCAAACCTAGATGTCCTTATTTATAAGGTATTATGTAATCATTTGAATAGTAATAACTATTCCATAGAAACTAAATTTATTTAAATGAGCGAACGACAAACTCCATGAAATATGCCATGCAACCATCCATGGTATATAATATAGTCCAAAATTAGCTAAGTACATATGATATAAGGAATATATTCTCTCCCTGTCCCCCACCTTCCATTTCTTCTCTTTTTCTTTTTTTTCTTTCTATGTCTCTCTGTGGACATATTGATTTTTTTATTATTTAACATAATGTATGTATAATTTTCTATACATATTTATTATAAAGCTTGTTATGGGTATAAAATAAGGTATATGGGAAACTATGAAATGCCTTATGCATGATATTATTATTAATAATAGCAGGAGCTTTCAGCTAATAGAAACAGTTTACACATTTTTCTACTCTTATGGTTAGAAATAGTTAACTCAGTTCTGTTTCCTATCATGTGTAGTCTCTATCTTGATGATCCTTATATCCTCATTGCTAACATCAGCTTATTAATGTTTTTTTTTAAAGATTTTATTTATTTATTTGACAGAGAGATCACAAGAAGGCAGAGAGGTAGGCAGAGAGAGAGAGGAGGAAGCCGACTCCCCGTTGAGCAGAGAGCCCAAAACGGGCCTTGATCCCAGGATGCTGCGATCATGACCTGAGCCAAAGGCAGAGGCTTTAACCCACTGAGTCACCCAGGTGCCCTATCAATGGTTTTACTACAATCTTCCACAAGTCATCAGTCTTCCATCCTACTTCTGTACCTCATTATCTCCATTGCTTAACATTAAGTTACAGAATTTCAGAACTGGAAGGGACATAAAAAATTCCCTAGTTCAATACATTCTACTCATTGGAAAACAGACCCAAAGATCTAAATGGCTTTTTCTTTCCTTTTTTTTTTTTTTAAGATTTTATTTATTTGACAGAGAAACACAGTGAGAGAGGGAACAGAAGCAGGAGAGAGAGAGAGGGAGAAGCAGACTTCCTGCCAAGCAGGGAGCCCAATGCAGGCTCATTCCCAGGACCTTGGGCTTTTTATAT